>CM061532.1:258643622-259243622 GCA_030545055.2 Neoaliturus tenellus
CATTTAAACCGCAACGGAAGAGTCGGGAGCTCAGTAGCTCCTCAACATTAGAAGAGTTAACATCGGACAACATTCGTTTTCTACAGAAGATTGGATTGAAACTTAACAGCGATGGATATCCTGGATATATCTCAAGGACCAACGTTCGACGAAACACTATGGGAGAAGGAATATCACACGCACAACCCTTACACTTCATCAAAATTAAACAATAACGATGAAATAAGGATCCCCATTCAACAACAAGATATTTACACTTTACCGTGTGAAAGTTACTTGTACATCGAAGGACGGGTATTAAAATTGGATGGAAAAACTGCTTCAACAGTTCCTTTTATAAATAACCCAATGGCATATCTTTTTGATGAAATAAGATATGAAATATCAGGGGTGACGGTTGATTCAACAAAAAAGGTTGGTTTAACAACGACATTGAAAGGATTAACATAATTAACACCGCATGAGAAGAATTCAATAGTCACCGCCGGATGGGTTGCCCCCGATAAAGACACTATAACACCAGCTTCCAACGGTCACTTTGATTTTCATGTACCTTTACGATTGCTTTTGGGATTCGCTGAAGATTACAAACGGGTAATAATAAATGTCAAACAAGAATTAGTATTACTCAGATCTTCAACTAATAAGGACTTGATACTTGCAGACCCTGCAACTACGGAAGATAAACTGGAATGGCAACTACAGTTGGATAAAGTTGTTTGGAGAGTACCTCATGTAAGATTGGCTGATGAACATAGAATCCTATTATTGAGAAAGTTGAAATCTGACCGTGATATTGTGATGCCATTCCGAAGTTGGGAATTTCATGAATACCCTACACTACCTCAGACAGAACGACAAACATGGACCGTCAAGACATCAACTTACTTGGAACGAGCAAGGTACATAATACTCGGTTTTCAAACTAAGCGAAAAGATGTTATCACTGCAAATGCTGGTCAATTTGATCACTTGTAAAATAAAGAATTGTAAAGTTTTCCTAAACTCTCAATTCTTTCCCTATGACAATTTGAATGTCATGTTCAGCAAAAAAACGTTTTTCTATTTTATACGATATGTATGCAAGATTTCAATCGTCATATTATGGAAAGACTAATACACCACTATTATCACCTGACCAGTATTATTCCAAGGCTCCAATAATTGTAATCGATTGTTCAAAACAAAATGAATCGGTAAAATCATCAAGTGTTGGATATAAAAATTGAAATGGAATTTGAAGAACCAGTAGCGGATGGAACTTCGGCATACTGTCTAATTCTACATGATAAAATAGTTACTTACACACCGCTGACCGGAATTGTGAAGAATGTACTTTAAGAAGATTGTACAACAACTGCAAATTTTTGAGGTTAGAATTATCTGCTTTAATTTTTGAGGTTAGAATTTCATTTGTGAAAGACAAGTTGAAAACAAACAATTATGTAATTGTATAAATTTCAAGGATTTACGAAAAATATAAAAGCGAGAAAATAATTAGTAGAAACTTCATTCTATCTTCAACCGTCGTATGGGGAAACATCATTTGCAAGATGACTTCTACTAACGGAGAAAAAAATACACCTCTAATGGATGATAATAGTTCGAGATATAGAAAAACAAGTTGAACGAGAAATGGACGAGTTCCTAAAATTCAACAAACATAAGAAGAGGAGAAGAAGAAAAAGCTGAAAAAGAAGTAAAAAGGAAGAAGGTTGAAGTTAACATTACAACCAATATTTTAACAGAAGTATTTCTTCGGATTATCTACCCAATTTCTTCATGCATGACAAAAAGTATATCAGTTGGAATTTTAAAATCAATGGATTATTCACCAATTGTTATTTTAAATCATGGAAACAAAATGGTTACTTTCAGTGAAACTACTTGGGAATCTCTCATGAAACATTTACATCTTTGGGAGTGCTATTTAAGTAACAACACATTTGGAAGAAGAACAAGATTAAGTTTATTGGAATCAAATATTGAAGTGGATATAGTAAAACATCGTGGAGGACAATTGTTCGCTTCAGAGATTTAACTACACATAATGTTGAAATTATATTTCACTAAAGAAGAATTTTTAAACTTTAAGTTGTACTACCGGTCCCGTCACCAGATATTTGAAACAACTAATATTTTCAAGTGCAATAATTAAAGACTATCTAATTGATACATTGGACAAAAAACCTTTTGTTCCAATTTTATACGGTCCCGTGGATACTTCAATCTTTAATAGAATACCTCAAGAAGTTGAAATGTGGAGACAATTAAACAACTATCACACCAATTTTAATATTGATGAAGTGGCACAAGAAGTGAAAAGAAGAAGAACAATCCTGTCTGTTATAAACATCGGCTCATTCAATTTTTAAGTCAGTTGTTAGTAAAAGGAACTTCATCATGAATAAACGGGTTTCGTTTTCTAATGCGCCCACATATAATGGAAGTTAAAAGAGGTATAATTGAATTTCAAGCTTTCCGAGGAAATGATGGTAATTTTATTATTAAAGAATTAGTAATCTTGGACATGAACACATCAGTAGTTTATCATTATTTGTTCAAACCTCCAGTACCATTTAATAGACTAACAACTAAAGCGAAAGTTACAAACAAATGGTTGAACAAACATTTTCACAACTTAAGATGGGATGAAGGTTTCATTAATTATAACATGATGCCGCACATTATGAATCATTATTGCAAAGAGTTTAAAATTATCTACACAAGGGGATTGGAAAAAGCAAATTGGATACAATCATTTACAAGCAACGAAGTGATTAATGCAATAATTGATAAAGATTTCCAATGCTACTTCAACGAACTTTGTATTTCATCAAAAAGTTTTAAACATCGAAGGTCGCAGTGCGCTTTAAAGAATGCCTACCGCTTGAATAATTTCCTTCAACAAACTGGTGGGGGTAGTGTCAGTGGTGGGGGTAGTGTCGATTATAAAAGTGAGAGCGCTACCATGACACAGCATGAGTATTACTCAAACCTCCGAAGAGACAACATCTCCGACGGACATTCTTATTAACAAGAAGATTAACAACAACATCAATATGGCATCACAGAACTTACTTCAAAGTTTAGTTGATCAGTTCAACGCTCATTCTAAATCATCAATTCTACCTACGAAGAAATGTTCTGAACTAAAAGAAGAAAAACACTACATCATTCATACTATTAAGAAAATGGAAACTTCAGTAGGTGATGCTATAAATTGCACTTTGAGCGAGGCACCTTATACAATTGGTGATGAAGCAAAATTTCAGATCTTCTTACCAAAGCGCTTCGTACAACTACTTCAAAATGAAGATCTTCGTATAATTCAACCCGGCACACTCTATTTGGTATCACATGGACCCAGTGGAAACAACTCTACTGAACTTACAATTCATGTAACACCTACTACTGAGTAATTTGTACATAACATTGTAAATATTTCTTTGTATTTGTTTTTTCAATAAATATGATATAAAACAAAAAAAATAAAAATAAAAAAGCAACATATTGTAATGTTTTTGTACATTACAATATGTTGCTTTTTTTAAAAATTCCACAGGATGACCTTGACCCAATTTTGTATAATTATAAAAGGGGAAATGTACTTGCAAAATTCATCAGTCTACTGCTACCTTTCATACCGTACACATCTCGCTCTTAATCCCTGAATATAAAACTGCAACATGTCCCTAAAGGTCAAGTGTGCATCTTACGATACTAACACCATAACAACTTTTGAACAACTCGAAGATTTAACCAACGAAATGCGAGTTTTACTTACCGGTGGTTATCACTTAACTGTTGATGTTAGTGCTACTAATACAAGGATGTTCACTAAAACAAAATATTGCGATGATGAAATATTTATTTCTACACAACCTACAACTTCTTCATCGCCAACTGGTCAACATAACATCAAGTTCCAAAAGTATTACCAATGTTGAATAACTTTTGACAGACAAAACTACAACTAAAGAATCACGTGATCAATGTGAGTTAATAAAAAGGATGTGATACTTGTATAAATAATCATTCGCTTCTTAGCTCTCACCACGACAAGACCTATTTAAGAAAATGTTGTACAGAATGATGATTCAACTTGATGGAAAAATCTATGGAAAAGATTACAACACTGTTGAACAAATGACTAAAGATATAGATGTATTAGCTAAAGAAGGATACCAAGCTAAATTAATTTTAAAATTTCCTGAAGTACATCCACTATCAATAGAAGAACTAGTTGCTATGGCTAAAGCTGAGAGAGATAAAAAGTCTGAAGAAAACAAAGAGAAACAAACTTCCTAAATTTTAATAATCCTTACACTTGTAAGGTATAATTTTTTAAAACTCCATTTGGATGACCTTGAAATTACCCCCACCACTTTTCACAGTACATAAAACTCGCTATTTAACACTATACACTCTTATTCTTTCACTGGACTCCGCAGCGTCAACATGGAAGAGCAAAAATACAAGTACAAACGTCGTTACTGTTGTGAACAACAATGTACAGATTTAGGGCCAATGATGGTGGATGGGTTAGCTTGTACTAAATGCGAATTCTTCGGATCTTGTTACTGCAAATGCAAAACAAAACAACTACCGCCACCGGAATTGCGAACTTTGAAACTTTACAAATCAAGATATTTTCATACATGTTGTCCTCAAAGACGTTTCAAATTTCACCCTCTCGATCTTGCTCATTGTCAACGCACCAATTCTCATCAAGATGATTTTTGTACACATATGATAAAAAGATGTAAATACAGGTCAGATTGGTATTCCGATCCTGTAGAACCATCAAATGTGTAATTTCAGTTTTACACTCTTTTTTAAAACTTCATTTGGATGACCTTGAGATTTCCCCCACCACTAGTTCTAATTTTTATATAATATTAAATAATTCCACTTCCAACACTCTAACTAACAACATGGAAAACAAATTTATCAAATTTGAACATATAATAACTGACAGGGAGGAGATGGAAGAATTGTTTCAAAACTTACTTTCTGTCATTGACGAATATCCTATAAGATGGTTCAGAATTGTAGTTCAATATTTAAATCCTGGTGAATTGTTTTCTTCATCAAGTGAAGAAGATTAAACAACTACTTCGATTCAAATAATTGAATTAAAAGATGGAGAAGAAGAACTAAACGTTTTATTCAATCATAAGCTCAAGGTTCCCTATATAAAAGCCCCCTCCTTAGACAGCCCCCCTCCCTAGACGCCTGCTCAAGGTCACCATTATATAAGCCCCCTCCCTATGCGCCGATCCTCATTCCATCACCGACTCTCCAATAATGAACAACTCTCCATTGGCCCGAATGAATTCTAGTTTTGAAATAAACTCTAAAGAAGAGTTACAAGACATTTTTAATATTTTACAAGAACTTGTAGATAATTTTACAACCATCAAAATGAATTTGGAAATAACATACGATTGTCCTATTTGTGATAAGATTGAAAGTTCGGACGAAGACAGTTTACTAAATCTAACTCCTGCACCATCTGACACTACTGATGGTAATAATGAACAGCAAAATATTTCCCCCACCACTTCTTTGTAATTCTTCGTTCCCCCCACCACTTCTTTATTTAACTAACATTTCTCGCTTTCACTTCTCATTCCGTCTTCAACTTTTGAACTATCAACATCACTTGTTTTAAAATTTCAAACACTACAAAATCATGATGGATATGATGGATGAAGTTCCCTTCATAACTAGAATAGAAGAGGATAAATTGAAATTGGAAATTAAACGATTGGAAATGGAACGGGAAAACCAACTCGAAATGTTACGTTTGTTCAAGCTTTTCAAATACATCATCTGGGGACTCTGCGTTTACCTTCTCATCGTCGTTGGTGTTTGCATTTACAACTCTGTAGTTCATCACAAAAGTTCAACTTGTTTAAACTCTGCTGTTGCACATTAATTGTATGTTCACAAATAAAATTCAAAATTTACTTCAGCCTATCCCACTATCACCAACTAGTTCAACTTTGAACTATTTCTGGTAGTAGTTGGGTAGGCTTTTTTAAAACTTACTCTGGATGACCTTGACATACTTTCCAGGCTCCAGTTATAACTGTTGAATTTCAATTTTGAACTAACTCTTAATTCATGCCCAATTCTACTTCAAATTCAGGGCATATGCTCTCGCCATCTGCACCCCAGCATCTGACGCCATCTGCTCGAGCAGCTGCTCGGGCAGATGGCACGACTTCCGGCGCAGAAGTAACCAAAACACACTACTTAAGCCGGCTCTTTTTTAGCGCTATTCCGCCATTTAGTTAGCTATCCAGATGTTTTATTTATATCTATGACTAAATACCCATCACAACAATAACAACATATTTCAACTCAAGATGACTGTGTTGCCAGGTGAGCTACATCTCATAAGAGCAATGGTGTCAGTTTCTGCGACATCCGTGGATGTCGCTATAGAGTTTTTGTTGGTTTAAAAAGTGTTAAATAACTAACATTTTACTCTTTGTTACCTGCAAGTGTTGCCAACGCTGCTGGAAACAACTATCGTTCTCTTTTACGTTGGAGATTTTTTTTTGTCCCAACTATTACTAAAATAAGGAATTTAAAAGTAAACTAGGGTAGAATTTATGGTTTTATATTTACATCGATTGATAATTGTTAATTGGGTCATTGCCTAATGGTTTGTAATTAACTAATAATCCAAAATGTAAAAAAGAGTAATGTGGTGTCGTTACGATAAATAATATCGTAACACAAGACTGCTTTATTCTATTTTTCAATCAGCTGTGTAATGGTAAATATTATAACGTAACTTGATTCCGTTTTAGTTTTGACGCTTCATATCCTGAACAGAAAAAAAGCTATTCAGCTGACCTGGGAAGAAGTTATGCTTCTTCCTTTACAGGCCTTGATAAGGCGCGGCGTGGCGGTGGTGGTTACCCCAACTAGTGGTGGGGGAGCCGGCTCTTTTTTGGCGCTATTCCGCCATTTAGTTAGCTATCCAGATGTTTTGTTTATATCTATGACTAATCCCCACCACAACAATAACAACATATTTCAACTCAAGATGACTGTGGTGCCAGGTGAGCTACATCACATAAGAGCAATGGTGTCAGTTTCTGCTACATCCGTGGATGTCGCTATAGAGTTTTTGTTGGTTTATGAAGTGTTAAAAACAACATTTCACTCTTTATTACCTGCAAGTGTTGCCAACGCTGCTGGAAACAACAATCGTTCTCGTTTGTGTTGGAGATTTTTTTGTCCCAACTATTACTAAAATAAGGAATTTCAAAGCAAACTAGGTTAGAATTTATGATTTTATATTAACATTGGTTGATAATTGTTAATTTGGTCATCACCTAATGGTTTGATATTAACTAATAATCCAAATGTAAAACAGAGTAATGTGGTGTCGTTACGATAAATATCGTACCAGTGGCAAGATTGCTTTATTCTCTTTTTCAATCAGCTGTGTAATGGTAAATATTATAACGTAACTTGACTTCCGTTTTAGTTTTGACGCTTCATATCCGGAACACAAAAAAGCTATTTAGTTGACCTGGGAAGAAGTTATGCTTTTTCCTCTACAGACCTTGATTTCAACTTCAGTTGGTAACAGTAACAGTGTGTTTTTTGTCCTCCAGTCCAGCCGGAGACGATCGTGATCCCCATAGTGTCGTGCATCTTCGGGTTCCCGCTGCTGGCTCTGCTCGTCATCTGCTGTCTCCGCCGCCGCGCCAAGCTGGCCCGCGAGCGCGACCGCAGGAGAGCTGGGTAAACACACACACATATATACAGGGTGTCCCACGTAAGCACGTATACCGGCACGTGATCACGGGCGTACACGTGATCTCAAATCTATTATAGATCAACAGTAAGTCCAACAATCTTGAAATAAAATCATTTGCCACTAAATTGACCCCAAGGAATAATTTAAAAATATTTTTAACGTTGTATGAGTACAGAATGTTAAAAAAAACTGGAGGTCACAGGTTCGAATTTCGGAAATTTAAAATACAAACATATGTCATATTATACATCATTAGAAAGGTCTATTTAATACGAACATTTCGGTGAAAACAGAATGTAGTTACCTTTATTCGTTTCAAAATGGCGTTCATTTTTTAGCCAAAATCAACATTTACAGAATACTCTGTAATTCTTTTATTATTTGTCATAAATGACTTCTGATTCAAAATAGTTATTTGAAATGAGCTAAGCTTTACAATGATATGTCACAAGACCACATTAATTAAAAAACTAAAATTTCAAAAATTTAATATTTTTGAAAATTTTTACATAAACAAAACTCAAAATTTTTAAATACAAACACATGTAATTTTGTACATCATATTGAAGCCCTCGATAAAATGAGCAACTTATAATTTACACTAATAGCGTATCTCTTATGGTTTTGTAGTAATAACGTAAAAATGTCATTTTCCCATATAACTTGCATGTTAACTTAAGAGTCATCTTCACCCCTGGGCCAGTAGCCCATTGTTGCGCAATCGGTAATGTTAATCATACGGCCTTTATGCTAAAACATGGTTTTGTATTCCCCTGTTTCGGACGCCGTTTTTCAACAGATTTTCTTGAAAGTTGGTAAGTGTTTAGTTGAATACTTATATTAGGTTTCTCATACCTCAAAATTTTGAAAATTTCATTAAATTTTGAAATATTAACTAAGGAAAATCGAGTTACTTTGCGACGTCACAGAGAGTAATATTTGTTAAATTTTCAAAATTACGAGGTATGAGAAACCTCTATTCAAATAAACACTTACCAAATTTCAAGAAAATCGGTTGAAAAACGGCGTCCGAAACAGGGGAATACAAGACCACGTTTTAGCATAAAAGCCGTATGATTAACATTGCCGACTGCGCAACAATGGGCTACTGGCCCAGGGGTGAAGATGACTCTTAATGGTATGACAACAATGGAAGATGGACTGTCATACGTTCTATACTGCCATAGTGTCTATCATGTCCTGATTGATTAACATGCAAAGCATACGGGAAAAGGACATTCACCCTGTATACAGAGTAAGAAAAAGTCTGGAAACGATATAATATCTTTAAAAGTATTTAAGTAATAAAACTGAAACTTTTCAAACAGGTTTTGAGTGACAAAGTCTACTTCCTAAACAACGTATTATCCTTGGACCTCCATGGGGGGACGGTCCACAAGGAGTCAGAAGAAAACTTTAAATGTAAGCATGGGTCAATATGTACATCATATTAAAGGTCTTTAAGGACAGAGAATAATGATGCAAACCCAACCTCAAAAGGATGATCGAGTCAAAAAGGGCAGGCGATCAATCTTTACCTGGAAATCGTATTGCTGAAAACAAAAAAAGCAATAATTCCCGAACCACTCGACCTTTTGAGGTCGGGTATGTGGCAAATTGCTCAGAATGCAAAGCCCTTTAAAATGATGTATCATATGACGTAGCCCAATGTAGTTTCTCTGACGACCTCCACTAGGGACGTCCCTAAAGGAAGTCTTGGGAAAAAGTTCATTGGCCTTCGTCATATGATACATAATTTTAAAGGGCTTTTCGTTTTGAGCAATTTCCCCCAAACCCGACCTCAAAAGGTCGAGTGGTTCGGTAGTTCTTGTATTTTTTGTTTTCAGCAATATGATTTTAATACAAAGTTTGATCGCCTGCCATTTTTGACTCGGTCATTCTTTTGAGGTTGGGTTTGTGGCATTGTTCTCTATTCTTAGAGACCTTCAATTTGATGTACATATTGACCTATGCTTACATTTAAGATTTTCTTCTGACTCTTTGTGGACCGTCCCCCCTTGGAGGTCTAAGGACAATAATTATTTTCGAAAGTAGTCTTAGTTACTCAACTTCAATTTTCAAAGTTTTAGTTTTGTTACTTAAATGCCTTTAAATATATTAATTTGTTTCCAGACTTTTTTTCCACCCTGTATATAAATTGAATAGGTTAGGTAAATACACTTAAGAGTCATCTTCACCCCTGGGCCAGTAACCCATTGTTGCGCAGTCGGCAATGTTAATCATACGGCTTTTATGCTAAAACATGGTCTTGTATTCCCCTGTTTCGGACGCCGTTTTTCAACCGATTTTCTTGAAATTTGGTAAGTATTTAGTTGAATAGTTATATTAGGTTTCTCATACATCAGAATTTTGAAAATGTAACAAATATTACTCTCTGTGGCGTCGCAAAGTAACTCGATTTTCCTTAGTTAATATTTCAAAATTTAGTAAAATTTAAAAAATTTCAAGGTATGAGAAACCTATTATAAGTATACGACTAAACACTTACCAACTTTCAAGAAAATCGGTTGAAAAACAGAGTCCGAAACAGGGGAATACAAAACCATGTTTTAGCATAAAAGCCGTATGATTAACATAACCGATTGCGCAACAATGGGCTACTGGCCCACGGGTGAAGATGACTCTTAAGGAAGTTATTAAAGGACATCAGGAATTTGCAATGCAGCAATGCAATTCAGTTAACTACTACACTTACGGCAATCAATCATGTATGCATTGAACAGTATGATTGTTCAATAAATAATACCTTTTTGTAAAACGATGTAAGATCACATCTTTCACCTCGCTCAGGAACTTACCATCAGAGAGCAAGGCAGCAGCTGCTGCATTGTAAAGTCTCGAGGACCTGTAGAAAAAAGAACGATTTTTATCAAGAGAAGTTCTAGACTTGTTTATTTATAAACACTAGTAGGAAAAATTTATTTTATTATAGTTATTTTTTTGTTTACAGGAACTGCGAGTCTGACCCAGGAGCCATCTCCCTCGTTCGTTTCAGTCCGATGCATCGACTTGGTGAGGAATTCTACCCATATAATACTACTATGTTGGTTTTTAAGAAATTTTTGATTCAATCAAGTTACTCAACAAATGCCTAGTTATTGGGTATATTACTATTCTGAAGTCCATAAGATTCACACCTTTCTTCAAATCTGTTGAAGAACTGTGTGTTTCAGTATATGAAAACAGTATCTAAAAATGTGCAAATACACTAAATATAAAATAAGTAGAAAAAAATAAGTGGTTAGTTATTATAAACATCAGAAAAGATTCATGTATCGTCAGTGGACTTTCCTATATTAGTTAACACGTTTCATTTATATTTATTTATTGTAATTTAAATATACGTTATCTTTTATCATCATAGAGGAAGACGACATTCAAGTGTTCAGCGAAGAAGAAGTGGACAATGTAATGTAAAATGTGTGATATAGTTGAGTGGATAGAAGAATTACAAAAAACCTTTAGTTCACTATTTAACATATAGCCACTTGCACTTACACCTCTAGTCCAATTTATAACGCACAAACATACATTAATTTATTTATAGCATACAATAATGTGCAATTCAAGAATAATATCTGTGTAATAAACCCTTTTAGTTGAGTAAAATTTGCCAAATGAATAAAATACACAGTCTTGCAGATTACCTTTAAAAACAAAATCAATTCTAACTAAACTTAGATCTGACCATATAAAAATGAGCAAGATTAGGCACTGAAAATCTCTAGAGAATTTGAAGTTTCATTTATATTTCGCAGGTACACATTTAAATTAGAACTACGGTAAAATATAAATAAATTCATATAAATACAAAATCTTTTGCGATATACTATGTGATATATTGTTATGATAATCTGTTACTAGAATAATTAAGTAAACTAATAGTTAATCTGCAAACAAAATGACCACCAAAACTAAACATTTTTTAGTGGCACTTTTATATCTATATTAACACTTAATGAAATTTATTTCATTGAGTAGCACTTATTATTTTACGACAGACAACAAATTATAATTAATTAATCTTAACATTTCCTTCTTTAAAGTTTTTTTTTAAACAAATTGACGTAGCATATTATTTATATGATTCTAGATATAAGATTTTACCATCAATAATCTTTAATTAAATGTGAATAAAACCTACTCCTATTATAATTAACTTGAATTTAGATAAAGGTTTCTCAAGTTGTAGTTATAAAATTCTATTGAAATATTCATTATTAAATATTTTGCATATTTCAATTAATATATACAGGGTGTCCATAGGGTATTGCCCTGATAAAAAAGCAAATAGTATGACAAAAATTGGTGGTAAGATAACGTTTTATATTTAGTTTTACCAAGTGACTTATTAAGTTGTTTACAACTAGGCACAAATACAATACACTTATGTGTGCATTTTGTCTTACTTGTACATCTTCTAGGCGACTTTTATATTAGTTTAGTTTTTTGTTAACAACCATTTTTACTCTAGTTAACATTTCTTGAGTGATGGTTATTATTGCATTTATTTTTCTCTCTTTTAGAGTTTCCAAATTCGTAAATAGGAAAGATAATCTTTGAGAAACCTATGCATGAAGAAATCCAGAGAAATCAAGTGTTGTGAACGATGTGGCAAATTAGTCGGGCCATCGCGATTTGTTTACGCAATGAAATTTAAGTTAACCTCATTATTATTAATCATCTGAGATTGGGTATTAACAAAATGATGGAAAGATACTAGATTAAATTCATTTGAACAAAAAATAAATAAAAGATGTGTGTGGCTATAATGTTTCCCATACAGCAAAGCTACAATATCAGGGCAAGACTTTTTGGACCCCCGGTATATCGATATAAAATATTAGAGTAAAGATCAGCTTCAACTAATTGAGCAAGATTAAGTTACAGTAATCCTATATTGGAATAAAGTATTACTAACTAAGAACTAAACTAATCATTTGAGAGCAAAAGAAATTTAGTTATATTTCTGTATTTTGTGTTGTGAAAATCGTAAACCTTTCACGTTTTTTTTTTTAGCTTAACGGCGGCGAGGTCCCATTATGTCGATTCCCATTGTTCCTACAAACGCAAAATCGTCCCATTATACCTACACATGAAATCGTCTCATTATGTCGACAAAGTGGCGGGAAAATGAAAAGTTCAAATCGTCTCATTATATCGACAATTTCTTCAGATCGTCCCATTATGTCGACATTTCAGTTGTAGACACAATGAGACGAAATCGTCTCATTGTGTCGACACGTTAAACCGTCCCATTATTCCTACACACTAAAATCGCTCATTATACCGACATTTGAAATCGTCCCATTATTCCTACAGATCGGTTCTTCGTTCAGAACGGCTCAGAAGAACGACTCAGAGAACGGTTCTTTGTTTCGCGTTCCGCCGCTAGAGCTCACTCTGATCGCTCTTGCTGCGAACGCCTTCACGCCTTCATGCGCGAGTGAAAATCTGGTTAGGTGGCGTCGGGCATGTCGACGAGTTGGATGGGTGCCGGCCAGCCGTTTCACGTACAGTAAAAGGGATGGGAACGAACCGCACGCACTTATTTTCCTCCGTCGAACACACGTAAACGAATTACCATATTATTCGGTGAGAGTACTTAACGGTTCTGGTATAATTAAACCTTAATTTGTATTGTTTATTATTATAATTAAAAGTGAAATAAATACAAATTATCCTTTCTTATTATTGTAAGCGTAGAGGTACTAAATTTTAGTGATTTTTATGTAAGTATTTTATGTGTTAAAAATATATTTGTCCTCTTTGTTGTTAGATTTCAATTGAAAATAGTCAAAACTGGAGATTCTAAGGAATGTAAAAAATGTTACTTGTAGTATGGCAAGTAGTAGGATGTATTGTTATACCAAAAATATTTATTCTTTCCATTCGTTCTGTAACATTATCTATGGCAAATCAAAGATATATAGGGTGTTTCAGAACTCCCTACCAATATTTCAGGGCATTGTTCCTTGGTTAGAAATATATCAAAATATCATATTTAAATTGTCCGAAAGTCTTTAGTTACTCACACAGCCGCTATTTTGTTTTTTTTTTTTTTTTCACTTGGTAATTTTTATTTCCGTAACGGATGGTTCTATTAAAATCATATTTGGTATGAATCTTTATCATACCAATGTACATTTTCAGGAAAAAAAGTATTTTTTCCACGGTATATTTTAAAAATGGCGGCCATTTCAAATTTTCAAACTCAAATATCTAAAAATCTGTAAATTTTATAAAAATTTTACAAGACACAAAAAAGTTGACAAATGTAATTATCTAACCAATAATACCAAGCTTGTAAGGATCTAACAGCAAATAACGGAGATATTGCGATTTTACTCCGTGCAAACATTGACTTTGCTGTTAAAACGGCCTTAATTTGCATTGAATTTAATGCAGAAGCAATGTTTTCACGGAGTTAAATTGAACATCTTAAAATCATGTTGAACATCTTAAAAACATCAGTAAAATCTGAACATTTTACATATGACATAACTTACCAACAAACATGTAAATGTCTAAGAAACCTCATTTAAAATAATTTACCATCATAAAACATCAATTATCACGTGATTAGTTTTACTAAACATTTAAATACATGTTCATTAATCTCTGTCATGTTATTAATTTAATAAAAAACATTTTGGACCAAACTGATAAATTTTGTTAGAAACGCATTTAAAAGAGTCTAAGACATTTTTGTGCCGAGACATTTTTGCTTAACCTAAAATGCTCAGAGAAAAATTGTAAATTTGTTCCGTGTTATTCTAATGAGGAAAATCTAAATTTCAAACGCAAATATTCCCTAAACTGCTAAAATTACGCGTAAGATCAAATTGTAAAGTTTTCTTAAAAACCGTGTAAAACTAAAAAAACCTAAAAAAAAAGTTGTAAAACTAAAAAAGGCTTCTTGATGGTGTCTGGTTCCACAATGTGTTCGGTCCAAAAGAAGCTATTTGGTTCAATCTTCGTTCTTGAAGGAGATCACTCACAGTAAAAAGGAATAGGTTATAGTAATTATTTTGTATTGGCACGCAGTTTACTGAAGAAAGAACGCCAACGCGTCGTCTACCGCCCCTCGACCGACCTTCCCTCACAACACCTGTAGCCGAACTGGTTTTCCCCGGTGGCGGCGATTCGGAACAACAGAACAGCCCTTTGTATCCCACCACATTCCAAGGGTGGGGGTGGAATACAGCCTGGCGGCCCGCACCACTCACCTCTGTCGCTATTCATTTGAGACTCAAAAAGGCGGTGAATTTATTTGCATTATGGCAGTTCGGTTCTCGTCAGCTTAATTGCAGAACAAAATGTATTTTTGTTTTCTAATAATGTCCATCACAAATTTAAAAATGGATAAATGTGAAAACAACTCATGGAACCACTTACTCTGTGCTGCTTGAGGCCTTACCGTACCAAATCAGCGCGGCAATGCTCTACATTAGGCGAAAGTAGCGAAGCGTTAAAAGTTCACACATTAGCTGTTGCGATTCCTGAATTAGCATAAACCTATGGCAAACATAATGGTACCTGCTGCAGTCGTTGTTCTTAAAATATTAACTGAGCATCCATAGGATATATTGGAAAATTATATACAATTTATCCTTTATAAATGCAGTGTGATAATAGCATTCATAACGAGGACCTAAAGTGTTTTCTGTGCCTTGATCGAAATTTCAACCTCGGTTTGCTTCGCGCTTTTAGATCACGGCCCGCAAACAGACTTTTCACCCTATATTGATGAAATAACTTAGTCTGGTGTAGTAATGTAGACACCATGAGTTTCAAAACCAACTGTAAGAATAACTGGTTCTGTTATTAATAGTGTTATTATTCTGTAATTTTGATAATAATTATAGGTTATAATGTACGGTAGGCATGTATTATCACTGTTTTATTTATGAACGACGTTATGAAATAATTGTCTGTTAATTGTGGACTTATTACGTTGAAAACAGAGTTTAAAAAAGACCAAATTCATTACTGCAGGCTTAAAATATTTGCCCAGCGTATATATGGCCTTTACCATTTGGGAGGTACATCCGCTAAACAAATAAGTTGTTAATAGATTTTTGTAGATCTACTATGTATACTTTAGACTTTTAATCATAGAACTCTATACATACATTAGAACGCTCACGCAAGGCAAAACTAAAACAAAAAACCGCAACCCGTATTATTCTGACGGTCAGGAAAATACGCAAAATGAACAACTAAAGTTTTTGTGAGCGCGCTCACTTACACGCTTCTCTACTGGTTGATAAATTTACAAATTAAATGAAATATGTGTTTTAAAGCAAAATATTTGCTTATTATAGCGATGTAGGCCTAAATATCTTAACCACTACATTTAATGAAAAACCCACGATTAAAAAAACTTACATCTACCGGGTGTCCCAGACCACCCGTACACCCCTTTTATAATCTACAAATTTAATTTTTCACTAATTCAAATAGTGCCATTTATAGGTAAACCGGTTGCGCTCTATACATTGATGATAATTTCAATGTACAGGGTGTACCAGAAGTAATCCATGCAAACCATAAGTCATTAATTTTAAATACCAACCCACACTTTTTATGGTATTTTTGGATTCTAGACATAATTTTAAGACTACTTTAAAATTTAATGTATAGGCCTACTCGTGATCCTAACGGTTTGGGAGATAATGGCGGTGAAAGTTTTGTTTTTTTTCCATAAGAATAACATGGAGCAAATTTTCATATCCATTAACACTGAAACTGAAACTTTTACCTTTAACATAACTGTCTAAGCATAAAAACATCTTATAACCTCATTTTAAATAATATTTCACCATAAAATACCGACTATCGCGTAATTAATTTTATTTTTCTATAAATTTTTTAAGTAGGCCCTAATCTCCGCCATATTGAAAAATTTATGGAAAAATAGAAGAATTTATGACAAAACTACTAATTTATGTTGCTAGAGTGTTTAAAAGAAGAAGCTAACAGATTTTTATGCTAGGCCTTTTTAGTTTGACGGGAAATTAACAGAGATAATTGATTAGAAATTTAGTCCCATGTCATTCTTATGGAAAAAATCAAACTTCTACCTCCATTATCTCCCAAACTGTTAGGATCAGGCGTACACATTAAATCGTAAAGTTGAATTAGAATTATGTGTAGAATAAAAAAACCATAAAAAGTGGGGGTCCATATTTAAAATTAATGACTTCCGGTCTGGGTAGGTTACTCTATCACCCTGTACATTGAAGTTAGGTATCATCAATAGATAGAGCCCAGCCGGTTTACCGCTAATGGCATAATTTATTTTTGTGAATAATTAATTGTGTAGATTTTAAAAGGGGTGTACGGGTGGTCTGATATACCCGTTATACACAACTACAACAGTAAAAAGTTACTAAGCGTATTTTTTTATTAGTAGGTCACGAAAAATTTCAAGCAACTAAGTTGTAGATAATGAAATGAATTTTAATCGTTACATATAACATTTATGTATAGAGTGAACTGTTTTATTATGTAAACATGTGCTTGGCGGGTCGCTAAGGATTTCGGAGAATCGCGTCTTTATTTTCGATGTCCGGAATGATTTCTAACTCGTTTTAGATACTCGTTCTTACGATGTAGAGTGTTTTAGCGAATTTCCCTATAGGGAATACGCTATTACGGTAGTAGCCATGGTAAGACCTAAGCCCGGGACCATGTTACTTTTTCATTTTGAGGTCCCCAGAAGCCAAAAACACCGTTCGTTCATTTTCATATATATGTATATATATATAGGCTATGTGTGTGTGTGTCCGTGGTACTGATAACTTTTGAATAAAACCTCCGATTTTGATGAAATTTGGTATGAAGGTGTAAGACTAGATTTATTTTCATGAGTTCGCGAACCAGCATGATCGGGTTATGGGAACAGGGTTTTATGGGGTTTCAAAGGGGTCAAAAATGAGTTTTTTGCATTTTTGGAACATAATTTTCAAAATTTAACAATTTTAACTGAAACCATTTAAAAGAAGTAGTGGGGTTTGGTTACTTTCAAAACGGAAGTCGTGCCAATTGCCAGCCGCTGCCGGCCAGCTGCCATCGGCCAGCTGCCAAATCAGTCGCTGCCGCCATATGCCATGCCATATAGCTTTAGGTGGGGAGAGGCTAAATCAAATGAAGGGGTGGAGAAGGGGTGAGGAGATGGTGTTAAGTTTTGAAGTAGGAGTTAGTGTATAAAGGAGAGGGGATAATTGCTTCAAGGTCATATGGAGGGGGTTTTAAAAAAGACTGAACTCTAAGAGTTCAGTTTATCGGTGATCATCATACAGGTCAGTCGAAACCGACAAGGGATTGAAGAATAGCTTCTACATCATTTATTGTTGTAGAAGATACATCTGGAACTTGTACAGGGTTCTGAGGAGTTGTTGAAGTTGAATTTCTAGAAGGATTTTCCCTTGGATGAGTTGTTGATGATACTTCATGAACTTGAACATTTTCTTGGTTGGTTTCCATTATTATTGTAGTGTGAATTAGAGTGGAGATGTTGTTAGCTGAAGAGCATAGAAGATAATGAAGTAGGAATTATTGTCGGGGCCCTTATATAGGGAATGGTGGGGGTAAAATAAAAAAAACTTGTTGAACACAGTCGATAGGTGTAACAAGTTCTAAGTTATTTAAGTGTAACATAGAACGTAAAATGTCGTAAATAACACTATCATCAACATTAACCTGAGAAGTTGTTGAACAGTATAATGGGTTAAAACTGTACTTCTTCCTAACTCTATTTAAATTAGTTTTACACTTTGAAATTGAAGGTTTAGAAGTACTTCGTAATATGTGTTGTGTTCGCAAAAGCTTTAATTTTAAACATTGTGCAGTCATTATAATCGATGTGTTAAGTTCAGAAGTTAAAAGAAGACTGAGATATAAAATGAAGTGTAAAAGAAATTGAAACAGAAAGCCAGAGTAGTAATTTTATAGGTTAGAATTTACAAAGGCTATTTCATGGATAATTCTAACCTCAAACCTAGTAAGTGAAGTAGTCATAACATAAAACTAACGAGAGATGATGACCGAGCGGATGCGAGACAATGAATGTTTGTAGCGAAATAAACTACCCACCTTTATAGAGGCAATAACTCCAGCCAGATGGCGGCAGATGGCAAGCAAATGACTGGTTGACCGACTTTCACTCACTTGAGTAGTAAGAGAAGTAGGGTTCTGTGGCTATCCCTACTCCTTGGGGTCAATGACCGACCGGAAAGGTCAATGACCCCCCCCCCCCCCCCGCCTACCGCTTGAATAATTTCCTTCAACAAAGTGGTGGGGGTAGCATCAGTGGTGGGGGTAGTGTCAGTGGTGGGGGTATTCTCGATAATAAAAGTGAGAGCGCTACCATGACACAGCATGAGTATTACTCGAACCTCCGAAGAGACAACATCTCCAACGGATATTCTTATTAACAAGAAGATTAGCATCAGCAAAAACATTAAGATGGCATCAAACAACTTACTTCAAAATTTAGTTGAACAATTCAACGCTCATTCAAAATCAACAATCCTACCTACAAAAAAATGTTCCGAGCTGAAAGAAGAAAAACACTACATCATTCATACAATAAAGAAGATGGAAACTTCAGTAGGTGATGCTATAAATTGCACATTAAGCGAGGCACCTTATACAATTGGTGATGAAGCAAAATTTCAAATCTTCCTACCAAAGCGCTTCGTACAACTACTACAAAATGAAGATCTTCGTATAATTCAACCCGGCGCACTCTATTTGGTATCACATGGACCAAGTGGAAACAATTCTACTGAACTTACAATTCATGTAACACCTACTACTGATTAGTTTGTACATAAGATTGTAAATATTTCTTTGTATTTGTTTCTCAATAAATATGATATAAACCTAAAAAAAAAAAAAAAAATAAAAAAAGCAACATATTGTAATGTGTTTGTACATTACAATATGTTGCTTTTTTTAAAAATTCCATGGGATGACCTTGACCCAATTTTGTGTGATAATAAAAGTGAAAATAAACTTGTTAAATTCATCAGTCTACGACTACCTTTCGTACCGTACACATCTCACTCTCTATCACTAAATACAAAACTTCAACATGTCCCTAAAGGTTAAGTGTGCATCTTATGATACCAACACCATAACTACTTTTGAACAACTTGAAGATTTAACTAACGAAATGCGAGTTTTACTTACCGGTGGTTATCACTTAACTGTTGATGTTAGTGCTACTAATACAAGGATGTTCACTAAAACAAAATATTGCGATGATGAAATATTTTTTTCTACACAACCTACAACTTCTTCATCGCCAGCTGGTCAACATAACGTCAAGTTCCAGAAGTATTACCAATGATGAATAACTTTTAATAAATAAAATTACAACTAAGGAATCACGTGATCAATATCAAGTTCATAAAAAGGATGTAACAGTTTGATAAATAATCATTCGCTTCTCAGCTCTCGCCACAACAAGATCTATTCTACAAAATGTTATACAGAATGATGATTGAACTTGATGGGAAAATCTATGGAAAGGATTATAACACTGTTGAACAAATGACTCAAGATTTAGATGTATTAACTAAAGAAGGATATCAAGCTAAATTAATTTTAAAATTTCCTGAAGTACATCCACTATCAACAGAAGAACTTATTGCTATGGCTAAGGCAGAGAGAGAAAAAAAGTCTGAAGAAAACAAACAGAAACAAACTTCCTAAATTTCAATAATCCTTACACTTGTAAGGTATAATTTTTTAAAACTCCATTTGGATGACCTTGAAATTACCCCTACCACTTTTCATAGTACATAAAACTCGCTATTCATCACTATACAATCTTATTCTTTCACTAGACTCCGCAGCGTCAACATGGAAGAGCAAAAATACAAGTACAAACCTCGTTACTGTTGTGAACAACAGTGTACAGATTTAGGACCAATGATGGTGGATGGGTTAGCTTGTACTAAATGTGAATTCTTCGGATCTTGTTATTGCAAATGTAAAACAAAACAACTACCGCCACCGGAATTGCGAACTTTCAAATTTTACAAATCAAGATATTTTCATACATGTTGTCCACAAAGATGTTTCAAATTTCACCCTCTAGATCTTGCTCATTGTCAACGCACCAAGTCTCATCAAGATGATTTTTGTACACATATGATAAAAAGATGTAAATACAGATCAGATTGGTATTCCGATCCTGTAGAACCATCAAATGTATAATTTCAGTTTTACACTCTTTTTTAAAACTTCAATTGGATGACCTTGAGATTTCCCCCACCATTAGTTCTAATTTTTATATAATATTAAATCATTCCACTTCCAACACTCTAACTAACAACATGGAAGGAAAATTTATCAAGTTTGAACATATAATAACTGACAGGGAGGAGATGGAAGAATTGTTTCAAAACTTACTTTCTGTCATTGACGAATATCCTATAAGATGGTTCAGAATTGTAGTTCAATATTTAAATCCTGGTGAATTGTTTTCTTCATCGAGTGAAGAGGATGAAACAACTACTTCGGTTCAAATAATTGAATTAAAAGACGAAGAAGAAGAAGAACTAAACGTTTTATTCAATCATAAGCTCAAGGTCCCCAATATAGAAGCCCCCTCCCTAAAAAGCCCCCCTCCCTAAACACCTGCTCAAGGTCGCCATTATATAAGCCCCCTTCCCTAGGCGCTAATCCTCATTCGATTGCCAACTCTCTAACGATGAACACTTCTCAATTGGCACGAATGAATGCTAGTTTTGAAATAAACTCAAAAGATGATTTACAAGAAATATTTAATGCTTTAAATGAAATTATAGATAAATTTAACGCTATTACAATGAATTTGGAAATAACTTACGCTTGTCCTATTTGTAATAAGGTTGAAAATTCTGATGAAGACAGTTTACTAAATACTACTCCTCTTACCCCTCTACAGTCGGACACAACTTCTGAGGCAAATGATGAGCAGCATCTTTCCCCCACCACTTCTATGTAACAACGCTCTTTCCCCCCACCACTTCTTTATTTAACCGACATTTCCCTCTTTTAACTCTCATTCCATCCTCGCCTCTTCAACTATCAACATCGCTTCTTTCAAAATTTCAAAAAAAAAAAAAACACAAACATGATGGATATGATGGATGAAGTTCCATTTGTAACAAGGATGGAAGAGGATAAATTGAAATTGGAAATCAAACGATTGGAAATGGAACGGGAAAACCAACTCGAGATGTTACGTTTGTTCAAACTTTTTAAATACATCATCTGGGGACTCTGCGTTTACCTTCTCATCGTCGTCGGTGTTTGTGTTTACAACTCTGTAGTTCATAACAAAACTTCAACTTGTTTAAACACTGCTGTCACACATTGATTGTATGTTTTTCACAAATAAAATTCACAAACCTAATTCTATACCTATCCCGCTATCACCGGAGTTGGTTCCACTCTCCAAACTATTACTCCGGTGGTAGCGGGATAGGGTTTTTTAAAACTTACTCTGGATGACCTTGACATACTTTCCATAACCCAATTGTCAAGTTGAATTTCAAATTTCAAATAACATCTCCTACCCCACCGGAAGCTATATGGCATGGCATATGGCGGCAGCGACTGATTTGGCAGCTGGCCGATGGCAGCTGGCCGGCAGCGGCTGGCAATTGGCACGACTTCCGTTTTGAAAGTAACCAAACCCCACTACTAAAAGAGCTTAAAAAAAACAAACAATGTAGTATTTTGAATTTTTAACTTAGCTTAACAGGTTACGGAAAAAAGCCAAAAATAGGTTTTCCTTGTTAATCTTATGGGAAATCAACAAAACCCTGTATCTCGCTTATTTATTGGAATAACTTGATAAAATTTGGTATATACATTCACTTGGTAGGGTTTAAGTGATATTTGCTTACAACACCCATATGGCGGCAAACCTACGTACTCACCCCTATGAGGTTTATGGGGAAAATGAAAGGAACACCATAACTTGATAATATTTGGTATGTAGGCCTACATTCACTAGGTAGGATTTAACTGATATTTGCTTACAACACCCATATGGCAGCAAACCTACATACTGTACTCACCCCCATGGGGTTTATGGGGAAAATTAAAAAGTGCTGAATATTGATACAGTTTGACATTTACCTAATGTAACTATTACATTTCCTAACAAAACTAACATTTTCTAACAACGTCCCGAGGCAGAAACCTACATTCCCATTCCTATGGTGTTTATGGGGAAAATACGATATCTCAAGATCGTTTGGAAATTCGCTGAATACGCAGGTCTGCTGCGACGGGGGTATTTATTATACTCAGTACAAATGTATTATGTACAACGTCCCCTCCATGTACCATGTTTACACATAATAGCAATCATCAATGTTTAGGCGAAGCAGAATCGTGCCTTTAGTTTAGATTACTAAGTACATTTTGTAGACATCTCGATTCCAGATAAATCCGAGTTTTATTTTTTATTCGTATTTTATTGGTAGCATGTTTGTAAAAAATCGCTGAAGTTCAATCAGTTAACATTAATTTTGTTTCTCAAACAAAAAAATAACAATGCAACCCGTAATCCAGACTACAGATCAGTTTTATACAATAACCAAATGGCTGGTGTATAATTTAATTATGAAAATAAGGGGTATGTCTCCCTCAGAGTTTTGATTTCATTAAATAGTTTATTTTTATAAAATAGTTTGATAAATATTCCGTTTATACAATTCATTGAGTGTCTTTATAAATTATTAAAACATATTTCTCAAAAACATTGTATGGTTTTCATTTAACAATTTATTTGTTTTAAATGTTACTATGTGGAAAATTCACTTAGCCTATGAATTAGTACGTCTTAAGAATGCGGCCAGTGAAATTAGATCAGTCCCTATAACCTCACAACCAAAGCTGAGGATTCTCTCAAAGTAGAAAACGTTCAAAAAGTATTCTGATGATTTACAACCAATATTTGCATTGCATGGATAAAATCGTTTTCATATAGTTTTTAGAGCATATTTCCACCCGAACGCATTCGCATTAGTGCGGCCCTGGGGCGGCCAGGCGGAATTAATAAGGGTCGAGGCAGGTAGTCTCCCAACAATAAACTTCCCGTTGCAATAGAAACTTCCTTATGTGTTCTGATCACTTTCTTTGCACATTTGTGTAGCAAAGTTTTTAAACAGTTATCATTGATTATGCAATTAAAATTTTCGCTACAACCGAATAGCAAACCAAGTGAATATTTGCAGAAAGGTTCCTTGCTGTCTGGGAAGCGTTATATTAGTTAAAAACATAAAAAATAAGCAAGCCTAAACTATCAATTTGTAAACTTGTTAGTTTAATAAATAAGTTTTTTGAGAGTTTGAAAAGGCCTATAAATATTTTAATGTATCTATTTTGCTTAAAATAAATATCGGTACCATCAGTAAAACATTTATTAGAGACGCCGTTATTGGACACGTTACAAAAAGTTCAAATGTGAAGATCGGTCAGGAACCCGGACCAATTGATCTGGAGAAAGTCACGCTACCGACTGCGCCACAAACACTGTTGTTTAGGGAAGTAAATGTAAAGCATTAGATCGTTGCAAACGACAAATTGATTGCACAAAATTTCCGATACTGTACAGCCGTTTCTGTTAATACAAATGTGAGCAATTTATTTAAACTAAACCTTTAAAATTTAGTCTTAATTTTAAAGCAATCAACTATTTTACATAATTAAGCAACTTTCTTTCCATTTGAAGGATAATACATCATAATAATTGTAAACGTTTTTAGGTACTGACGATAATAAACCCAGACAGCACGTAAGCTTAAACTAAGCTTGGTTTTAGAATATTTTTAGCTTATTAGACCAAGCTTAGTTTTTGGAGTTCATTCCAAACTTAAAATAAACTTGGTGTAATGAAATTGTGTTAACACTAACCCCAAGCTTGGTCGGAGCTCATTTTAAAATTGGTTTACCAAGTTTGTTTTTAGTCCATAAACTAAGCTCACAACAAGCTCACGAAAGTGAGTTTAAAATAAGCTGCGTGATGACGTCAACATTTATTCTGGTCTGCGCATGCGCTCTGTCCCGGGTCATTGTTTTCAAACCCCCTCCAACGGTCTTCTCTCCTACACAACAGCTCGCCACTTTAACGACGTCCGCCAAGCCATCTTGAAAAACACGTTTGTTGATGTGCAAGATTTTGTTCGACCTACAAATAATTCCGCGTTTGCCTTTATAAGTTTGAATTATTTTTTAAGTTCTTGTTAAGGTAAGTTTCAAAAGTTTATTCATGTTAAAAGCCTATATATTTCCAAATAAACTAAACAAATCCGTATGAACTTGACCAACATTTGCCATTTCCATGCAATTTAAGTTCACAATTCCGAAGAGATATTGCTGAAGATTTTGATTGTAAATATTAATCTAAAATATCGTAAATAGCCAATAATGTATTGTTTGCTTTCACAACTAACAACTTGCTTGTAGGATTTTTTCAGATCAATCAGTAAGGTTATGCTACTGTTATTAATTCTGAAAACATCTCTACAATATGCTGTAAGGTTTGATAACAATATATTATGTTGAAATGTTAAGGGTATTTTGTTAATACAACGATTACCCTATACCTTATCATATACAAAATATTAACTTTATAGTTCTTCTGCTCAACATCACACCCATTAAAATCATTAAATATTTCAATCATAATTTATAAATCGATATGTAAAAATAAATTGTGAAGTGGTGGAGGTGGCAAGCGTTAGCCCAGTTGATTCACTTTTTTCATTTGTTACTTGAAAATATTGGATTCATTCATAGGCTATGAATAAACTTTTGAGACTCATCTTTAGAAGAATTTTAAAACAGTACAAATGAAATACATGTCTAATAATACATTTCCTTTATTTTTGTACAAATATTCATCCCGATGGGTTTTTGACAAACTATATATATTATTTACTAAAGTTTGGAACAACTATAAAATGAGCAAAAATAAACCTAAAACTAGTTCACTCACATATATCAAAACCAAGCCTAATGTGAGCCTAAACCAAATTCACTCACCTAAGTTAAAACCAAGCCTGATGGGAGCTTAAAACAAGTTCCCACCAAACTTAATATGTGTTTAGTAACGCCCTGCTTTATGAAGCTTGGTTAGCCAAGTTTGGAACAAGTATAAAATGAGCTTAAAATGAGCCTAAAACCAGTTCACTCACCTAAGTTAAAACCAAGCCTGATGGGAGCTTAAAACAAGCTCCCACTAAACTTAATATGAGCATCTTTAATCAATGCAACTCTGGAGCAAGTTAAAAATGAGTTCAGGACAAGCTTAGAGTGGGTTTGGTTATTTGAGTTTGGTGGGAGTTCGGTGTTTAAACTTGGAATGAGCTTGGGAGTGGGAGCTTGGAACAAGCTCATGAACTGCCAACTTCGATCTTTAAAACAACTCCAAACTAAGCCTATAGACTTGGCTTCCCAAGCTTAAACCAAGCTTGGTAGCTTGGCTTGTTGGACTTGGAACAAGTTTGGAACAAGCTCCCTGTGCTGTTGGGGAAACCAAATCCTTCATGAGCTTTTGTTCATCCACTCTGCATTTAGACTAAATACCTCGTGTGTTTACAATCAGCTGATTGAAAGCGTGTAAAATAAATAAATTGTAAAGGTTTGAAAATGTTGATATTTTTAATTTAAGGAAGTAAGATAATGTTAAAGTAAATAAAGTCTGCTAATATACAAAGGTTTTCGTTTTATTTGGTACAAACTGCGTGTAAATTGGTCCAGTGGAAGTCTCAGACGAACTGTCCAAAGGATTGGAAATGTTGTTTTTTTCCCATGTTAAATCTCCATAAGAAAAGTATATTTTTCATTTTTGACCGATTTAACCTAAATATTTTTGAAATACGAATAAAACCTGCTAATATAGAACCAAAAACGTTTATTTTGGTACAACCCGCATGTATATCGGTCCAGTAGAAATCACAGACGAACTGTCCAAAGGTTTTTTACCTTTGTGTTTTAAATATATAGATTGTTATTTTTATTCGGTTTTGATCTCGTCTTACTTCAGTAGGCATAAACTATTAACTGTCTTATAGTAATATATGCCACATGCTTTTACAGTGCTATCGTAGGCCTCCAAACAAAGTTATGAAGTTAAAAATGTCGTAGACGTGATGGCGACTAAATTTTAAACTATTGTATTGGTCTTAACCTTTTTCACGGTGACATTTTAGATCAAGATCTTTTTTAAAACCATTTCGTCTTGCTTACCAAAGTAATATGCAAAAGATTTTTCATAAACAGAATACATCATTACACCAAAATTTACAATGACGCTGTACACAAACAAAATATCAGAAACCTCCTAACTAAAACAATCACATTTTATGGGACAGTGAACAATAAGAAACTTATTGCAGACGTTCGTCATTTTATTCTTCTTACTTCATTATTTGTACTTTGTCATTTATATGGCTATATTTTGCTTATTTAAACTGTCTTTGTATTTTGAAATATGTCCCTATGGTAGACTCATATTTTATTAAACTATTTATTGTGGTTTATTGTCTTTATTTGTTTTTATAACCTTGTTGGTATACCAATATATTGCTTAGATGATGTTTTCACACAAACACTTTGTAGTAGCAAATCAGTCAGTAATGTTATTAAAACATAGTTTTAATTATTGATTTGTAAATTTGAATTTATGTAAAATAAATAGATCTGTACTGATTATGATTGTTGTTTGTTTTCCAAATTATCTGGCAAACAATTTATAATTCTAAATACAAGTAAATGTAGTTAGTATTAGATACAAACATGCAAGACCAAGTTTTGTAAACATGTAATCATGAGATCTTTTGAAAATCAAATCAAGAAGCTAAGCTAACCACGTTAAATTCCCCTGTTTGTAGCGGGCCGCCGCGGAGCATTACCGCGTCACGAAGCTCGTGTTCTACCTGTCTTATGATAAAAACTACAATAGCTAATTTTTTCAAAAAATACTTTTCGATAAAATAACCTTTTGGCTACATTTCTCTCGCTTACATAACGCACCTGACCTTAAAACAAAAATTTTCCTCGCAATGTAACTTTTTTATGTCAATCATTAAAATGTACAAAAAAAATTGGAATTTATTTAGATTTTTAAGTGTCAAGCAGTTTTTATTTTCGAATTAAAACCACACCATTAGCGTCACGCACTATTATGATATGAGTGTGTAAAATTTCAAAGAATTTCGAGCATTTTAAGGTATTTAAACTGCGGTGTAAATGATAAGCGCACATTTATAATTTATCGCCATTCCAGCGTCGCTCTACGTTTCTGTATTCAGCTAAGATGGCCGACTTTAGCTTCAAATACGACAATTATGGGATAGCCAGTCTATTTAATTCTGTGGTTGCTGTTACACACACACCAGCACGGGGTTGCGTGGTTTGCAAAGAAGGCGAGGACGGTGCCGAAGTAGAAAGAGAGGGAAACAGGTTGTGTCGTTAGACTGCGCATCAACTCTGCGCATGGCCGGGAACGATCTGAATTGAACGACTCTTTTGGCCGGGAACGATCTGAATTGAACGACTCTTTTGGGAACTGTTCTTTTGGGATCGGTTCTGTCGACATAATGGGAATTTTCAAACTTTGGCTTTTCCCGCCTATGTAGGAATAATGGGACGGTTAAACTTTGTCGACATAATGAGACAATTTCGTTGTGTAGGAATAATGGGACGATTTTGCGTTTGTAGGAACAATGGGAATCGACATAATGGGACACCAAAGTTTATTTTTCCCATTATATCGACACCAACATCGAATCGTCCCATTATGCCGACGTTGTCGACGTAATGGGACGATTTCATGTGTAGGAATAATGGGAAGATTTTGCGCTTGTCGATATAATGGGAATCGGCATAATGGGACTCCACGTTAACGGCGTGTTTAAATTTGTGTCCATTCACAGTTTTACTTTTTAATGCTATAGATGCACTAGAAACTATATTATTGTTTAGTAAATTATTGCGGACATTTTCCATCGCTGATTAGTAAATCAAACTCACGATGTTTCAAGATCTGGAATCTGATCTAGTCTTCAGGTGGAAGAAATACATAGAACACATGTTTATGGTATTTCTTCTACTTGTCTTCTACCTGGCTTCAGGAGGAAGAAATATCTAGAACATTTTCGTGGTATTCTTCTACCTGAAGTAAGGAACAGATTCCAGATCTCGAAACGTCGTGAATTTGTTTTACTAATCAGTGATGGAAAATGTCGGCAATAATTTACCAAACAATAAGCTCACCAGCATCACCAACAATGAACCTTAAACAAAAAACTAGATACTAGATTGGTAGAATAACATGCAAAGAGTTTTAGCAATATTAAATTTTCTACAGTATTAGTTGTTGAAATCATTTTTAAATGCAATTGTTGCTACTGTTGTAACGTCTTTGATGCGGTTCATGTGACCGACTTATTCGCCATTTAGATGACAAATATTAAATATAAGATGCCTTAAACATACTTGTACTAGCTAGAAACCAATTAATTTGACTTTAAAAACAACTTGAAGTATAAAATGTGTTAAGTTGCTTAAAAACTGGTTGAAGATCATAGAGAAAACTTATGATTTATAGATTTATTTGTGTTAAAACTTTTTTGGAGGGGGATAAGAGGAAGTTTCCTTGTGAGAACAATGGATGTATGTGTTTAGATATAACCCATTTTTAACCATACAAAATTATGGATTAAGGGAACCAATTAATATATTGAAGAAGCATATATAAAATTATTGGCAAACCTTTGAAGAATATTAAAACCCTACTTTGAAAAACAACCTAGAATAATCTTATCGGTATCTTTTGTATAAACCCTTTGCATCCTGGGATATAACGCCTACTTGTACAATATATACAAAAACTATTTACAAGACCATTTGACCTACACAAAATAGAAAGTAATCTACTGACTTATTGGAAGTCAAACTATCAGCTCATCAAGTACATGTGTAGCCTACTGCTGCATTAAAATATTATACTCCCATAATATAACGTTGAGTATACAAAATAAAAATAAAATTTTAATACATTAATAATTTTAAATACAAATTTATGATTTAACATGTTTTATTAGTTTGTTATATTATAAAATTAATTTAGAAATACCCACTAGCTCAAAGTAGTATAATGGAAAACGGTGGTCATAAGATGAGGTGAAATTATTTTTCTAATTATTAACTCATCTATATTAATACATTTTCTTGTAAATTACGCAACGAAAATAACTATCTTTGCTTTTGTATTGTAAATAATTTAATTTCTGACACATACATAGCACCATAATATATAACATTTTAAGTGTAAAACTTAATATTATAAGTGTTGTTAATGGGAATCTTATCCAGTTTCTAAAGATAAAGTATAGTCTGGTCAGATGAAGAATAGTGTTTGGTGAGAGTACAGGTGTAAAGTACTGTATCCCTCGCGGGGCCCAGGGATAAAGTGTACTCAAGTCAGACGAAGAAAGATTTATAGTACAGTGGTATAAATAGCGGGGGCCAGAGATAAAGTATACTCTAGTCAGACGAAGAAAGGTTTAAGATGAGAGTACAATGGTATAGCTAGTGGAACCCAGAGATAAAGTATACTTTACTCAGATGAGTAACGTTAGTAATATTAAATTGCAGGTGTACCTGATGGGCCCCATAAGTAAATACCCCCCCGTCGCAGCAGACCTGCGTACTCAGCGAATTTCCAAAGGATCTTGAGATTTTGTATTTACCCCATAAACACCATAGGAATGAGTATGTAGGATTTGCTGCCATGGGACGTTGTTAGAAAATGTTATTTTGGTTAGAAAATGTAATAGTTAGGTAAGGTAAATATCAAATTGTATCAATATTCGACACTTTTAAATTATTTTCCCCATAAACCCCATGGGGGTGAGTATGAAGGATTGCCGCCATATGTGTGTTGTAAGCAAATATCAGTTAAACCCTGCCTAGTGAATGTATTTACCAAATTTTATAAATTTATTCCAATAAATAAGTGAGATACAGAGTTTTGTTAATTCCCCATAAGAATAACATGGAAAACTTATTTTTGGATTTTCTCCGTAACCTGTTAAACCATGTTAAAATTTCAAAATACTAAATTGTTTGTTTTTTAAGCTCTTTTAAATGTTTTCAGTTAAAATTGTTGAATTTTAAAAACTAAGGTCCAAAAATGCCAAAAACCCATTTTTGACCCCTTTGAAACCCCATAAAACCCCGTTCCCATAACCCGATCATGCTGGTTTGCGAATTCATGAAAATAGACCTGGTCTTACACCTTCATACCAAATTTCATCAAAATCGGAGGTCCCCTTCAAAAGTTATCAGTACCACGGACACATACATATACAGGGTTAGGCAAAAGTCTGGACACCCCCAGTTAACTTTTTAACGCGTTGCAGTAGGAAAACCAAACTCGGCACATGTTTACAACATCAAAATCTGCACTTTTTCATCAACTACACAACTTTGCCCCTGCCCCCAAAATGGGGTATTTTGGTTGCAGTCCCAAATTTTCAAATGTAAACCCCTATTGAGTGACCCCTCATTTTAAACGGTTTATCAAGAGAAATTGAATGGCTCAAACCGGATGTTGATATCTCATCTCTAACCAAAATGGCAGCCATTTTAAAATTCGAGAAGGGTAAATTGACATTTGTTAAAATCAAATCGGAAAATAGCTTTTTAGAATTTATAATTTCTTGAATTATTTTAGAATTGAACCTAGTAGCAGAAATGAACTAGTAGGTTAAATTCAAAAATAATTCCAGATATTCTCAATTCTAAAAAAGCTAATTTCCGATTTAATTTCAACAAATGTCAATTTACCTTTCACGAATTTTAAAATGGCTGCCATTTTGGTTAAAGATGAGATATCGACATCCGGTTTGTGCCATTCAATTTGTCTTGATAAACCGTTTAAAATGAGGGGTCACTCAATAGGGGTTTACATTTGAAAATTTGGGGCTGCCCCCAAAATACAATGTTGTAAACATGGGCAAACATGGGTAAACATGTTGTAAACATGGGCAAATGTTGTAAACATGTGCCGAGTTTGGTTTTCCTACTGCAACGCGTTAAAAAGTTAACTGGGGGTGTCCAGACTTATACTTGCTTGCCCATCTCAAATTTTGAAATGGCTGCCATTTTGGTTAGGGGCGAGATATCGACCTCCGGTTTGCACCATTTATTTTTTGCACCACACCTGTAATTTCTCTTGATACACCGTTTGAAATGAGGGGTCACTCGATAGGGGTTTACATTTGAAAATTTGGGGCTGCCCCCAAAATACCCCATTTGGGGGGCAGGGGCAAAGTTGTGTAGTTGATGAAAAAGTGCAGATTTTGATGTTGTAAACATGTGCCGAGTTTGGTATTCCTACTGCAACGCGTTAAAAAGTTAACTGAGGGTGTCCAGACTTTTGCCTAACCCTGTATATGAAAATGAATGAACGGTATTTTTGGCCTCTGGGGACCTCAAAATGAAAAAGTAACATGGTCCCGGGCTTAGGTCTTACCATGGCTACTACCGTAATAGCGTATTCCCTATAGGGAAATTCGCTAAAAGTAGAGTCTGGCGAGGTGAAGTTTATTGTATTGTGTGTGTGTTGTACAGGGTTATACCTTGAGCGACCTAAGGTAATAAGATTAAGGTTAAGGTTAAGGTTAAGGTTAAGGTCAAGGTTAAGATTAAGTATAATTTTAAGGTTAAGTTTAAGGTTGAGTTTAAGTTAAGGTTAAGGTTAAGTTTAAGGTTAAGGTTAAGGTTAAGGTTAAGGTTTTGTCTAGTCAAATGACATGACCTGTATGTCTGTTGGGGTTTAGGGGTATACCTGGCGGGGCCCACGGCAAGTCGCAACAGGGCCGTCAGCCTCCGCAGCGAGCGGGCCCTGAGTCGGGCCTTCCCCTCCGCCGAGCTGGACACCGTCGTGGAGGAGCGCTCAGATCCCGACCCCGAGTCCACCGCTGTGGAGGTAAAGCATCTCAAACAGTCCCTCGAGTCTTACTTGTACCCTGCCAACTCCATCTTCATTCGTTAGACCTTAAAGAGGCGAGAAGTTTGTCGTCAGGCTTGGTAAAGGTATAATATTTGAGTATTAAGATTCATCTTCAGCTTTGGGGTGGTAGCCCATTGTTGCGCAGTCGGCAATGTTAACCATACGGCTTTTAATGCAAAACATGGTATTTTATTCCCCTGTTTCAGACGCCGTTTTCAGTCGATTTTCTTTTAACTTGGTAAGTGTTTAGTTGAATAGTTATATTAGGTCCCTCATACCTCGAAATTTTGAAAATTTAATAAATATTACTCTTTGACGTCGCAAAGTAACTCGATTTTTCTTGGCCATGTTTCAAAATTTCGAGGTATGAGGGGCCTAATATAACCATTCAACTAAACACCTACCAAGTTTAAAGAAAATCGGTTGAAAAACGGCGTCCGAAACGGGGGAATAAAATACCATGTGTTGCATTAAAAGCCGTATGGTTAACATTGCCGACTGCTCAACAATGGGCTACTAGCCCAAAGGTGAAGATAAGTCTTAAAGTATAAGAGTACAATAGGTGCCACCAGGCAAGGTTAGTTTAGGTTGAGGTCAAGTTAGGTTAACTTTCAATGGCAAGAGTTCTGGTATTGAACCATAATAGTTATACTGTGCATTACATTTTTTTATGCTGGTTAATTTAATTACTATAGACATTGTGTGGCAAATGAATAATTATTGAATAAAACAAGAAAAAATGTATAAAACTAAAGTTTTGAGGGGGCTGGAAACATGATACATTAGTGCTCCTATCTCCATAACACAGGGAAATGATTGACGACATATTCCGGTTGATCGGTTACAAGATCATCTGTTACACCGGAAGCTCTACAGAGGATTGTAGCTTGTGTAATTATTACTCGTTATTAACACACTTTGGTTATACAAATTATGACTATAATCTACGTGTGGTTTTGTTTAAGTGGTGCAATTGTTGGTTGTTTATATAAATGATAATGCGTTTTTTATATAAATGTCAAGGTTTTTGCCGTTGTGGTGCAATTACATGTTTTTATTGTAGAACGAAAAAAAATCATTGTATCATTTCTGAACATTAATTTTCATCCTTATTATTATAATAACATTATAGTGTAGTATTACTACACTATAATGTTATGCAAGGAAAACATTTCCAGTCAATTTATTTAGTGGAAATAGAAATACTTCAAGATTCCTTTTAAAATACTCCTGGAATCAATAGTGATTGGTACTCGAAAAGAAGTGATTAAAAAGAGAAATAAGAACAGGATATCAATTTAAAATATACATTATAAGATGTCAAGGGTTATGAAATATGGAATTACAGGTGGTTTTTAATATTTTGGAAATCTCTAATAAAATTTTAGGAATCAAAGCTTTAGATTCATTTTTTTTATTTAAGTGCATATGTCGTCTGTTTATAGAAAATTATTTCTCGACTAAATAATTTTCAAATTCTATAAAAGAAATTATTGGAGGAGGAATATATTTAAAGGCTTTTCATATTGGAGGTCATTATTGGAAATATTTAAGGAATTTTTTATGTTTAGTCACAAAGTATATTCCTATACCTTTAAAAATCCTTGTAATTTGTCAATTCTACAGATCCCAGTTTGATAGCCTCAAAGTTGTATTCGAAAGGTTGGATATTTTGAAAGTTATGAATTTTTTATTTACTAATTAAATGCTTTTTCATGGATTTAGAGTATAAAACTATTAATCGAAATATTTATTTTTGATTCTTCATGGCCATCTGTACATATGTTTGCATATTTCCAAATAGGCGTGTCAAGCGACTTTTCAGATGATAGGCTATGTATGAGATTGTCCCTCAGAAATATCACACTTAGTTTTGACTTACTTTTACTACAGTTAAAGTAGATGGAATATTTACCTTTTAACACCCTTACTGAAATGGCGACCTAACTCAATAGTTTGAACAACAAGTGTTTGAACACAAAGTTTGAACACAAAGTTTGAACACAAAGTAGTTTAATGCCAAGTTTGAATGAGAGATGAGGGTAAAATGATTGTGGTGCGATCTTGTAGTCTTGTTACTAACTAAGGCCGACATTCTCCTTACAGGACTGTTAGTTCATAGCCCAACAGGCAATGGCATCTAGAGACCTACAGTTTAGGTGGGATCCGAAAAATAATTTTGACCTAATACATACGAATTGGTCTAATTATGAGGATGGACTTAATGGATGAACTAGTATTCACTATTGCGGACGTTAATCCCCACCAGAGAATATTGCATCCACAAGCCATCGCAAACTATCCACAATTCGTGACCTCCAAGTAGCTGGATTGCAGGACGTCGCCACCGTCCCAGTTATTCGTTCATGATTGATTCAAATGTCCCCTTTATCCGACATCATGTTCCAGGTGCTCAGCCCTGACAGCTAGCATAATGGAGTGGAGGGCAAGGCCATCCCTCGCTCTCCACTGTGGAACACTCTGACCAACAACTCAGACGAGAACTCCTCGACCGACGACTGCGACCTGAAGCCCAGCTGACATCACCTGAACATCTGACACTCAATCGTAGACATGACAGTGTTGCCAACCCTGCTGACGTGGCCGCCCACGCCGGACGCCGACAGTGGAACCAACCATAAGGTGGACATCGAGTGTGTATAGCAGCATGTCGTGTCTACGACGGACACCGCATCTGTGTAACTGTGTCAGATGCGGAGAGACGATTCGGTGGCAAAATATTCCAACAGAAAATGTATGAAGTGCATCTGTGTAATTTGTGATAAGATATTATTTTTTTAATGACAAATGGCTCTTGAAATCTGTTTTAAGTTTAGATGACCAATAAATTTGTTTGCGAAGATTTCAATACGATTAAATAGATTGAATAAACCATTGTCGACTAGACATTCGAGATTTGTTGCAGATCCACAAGCTGATAAAAGCCTTCAGAGCCGTTCTCGCTAATTTGATACTATATCTGCATCCATTTCATTGTGTAACAATCTAGCATTGTCGATTTAAACGACAATGAAGTTCAATATTTAAGAAAAACTTAAATTTGAGTCTTTTGATTACGATAAATTGTAAAGGGTTTCAAAGGTGGACATAAGTTTTTATCATTTCATAGTATTATTATAGGAAAATGAAAAATGTAAATAAAAATTTTTTAAAGTAACTTCAGCCGTGTTTCAAAAACCACGTTGAAATCGTTCGGAAAAGTTTTATATCACAAAACATTTTATGACTGCACTTGTTTTTCTCTTTTTTTATACTATTAATAGACTACACTTATTTTTACTTGTAAACAGATCTGTTGGAATGTTTTTCCAAGATAAATTTTTTAACTTTGATAATTGTAATGTAATTTTAATGTTTTAACAACCCAAAGAGACTTGTTATATTTTTAGAGTAATTAATCATATTTTCACCAGGACCACTCCTGTTGGGTTCAATGAACCAAACAATCAAAGGCCAGCCTTACCAGTAGATAGTATAGGAAAAGGAGAGTATTATAGAGTTAGGTGCTGTGGATTCCTTGGCCTTTAATTAAATTCCTTGTAAATAAACTCACTTGTGCATTGTAAGAAATATCGTTACCTTTTTGACTAGGGAAGCCTGGTTAAAAACAAAAACAAGGTATTCTATTCTAGGCTAGTTGGATTTTGTGTTTTGCGTTTGAAATTCGCTCGAGGCTTTTCATGGTTTTAAAATTTTGAATAAATATTTATTTTACATAAAAAGTAAACTAGTGAAAAAATGTTAATTTCCCATATTAAAGTTTTAATACTAATGTTAGGTTTGTTAAATTTTTACTATTCAATTTTAAGTATTCAGGTTATTTAGCTTGAGATTATTTTTTGGTATATTTCTTAATGTGCATTCATGTTTTGCCAACCGAACCATAGTGTAAAACATTGGATTTTACATTCGCTAATATCAAACCTATTATGGGATTTTTAAACTTATATTTTTCAATGTGTTTTATCTCTCCTCTAAGAGAGGCGTGTAATTTATCAGCATTTGATCAATGACCCGTGATGGAAATAGTTTTAAGTAATTTTTACGAACAATATCTTATATAGCAAATTAAATATAAAGCGTATATTAATTAATGCATTGCTTATTTTATTTTAAACTGAAATTGTTGGAATTTTGACTAAGTTTAATCAAAGATGTCATTAAAATATTTCATCGATATTTTAATTAACCATCCATAAAGGAAGTACAAGAGTTCTCATAAAATCTTGAAGTCTTTTGATTAAGAGTGGGATATTAATGTACTGTGTAAAATTCAAGTTTAGATGAAATTTAACTTTACTACTTAAAATTTGGATCTAAATCCTTCCAATCCTATTTAGTTAGTTATGCCAATTTGTGAGGCCATTTATGTTTCATGAAATGGTTTTGGTAGACATATGTATCTTAATTCCCTCAAGACCTAATACTTAAACAATACATTCAAGCGGGTTTTAACCAAACTTAAATCAATACTAATATCTTACATATCAAGCAGTGTTCAGATAGTGTTTGCTTCTAAAGGTCACTATTAATAAACAGTAAATTTGAGATGGCAATGAAGAACGGTATTATTCATTTTGAAAATATTATTCCATATAAAATGTTATCTCTCTATTTTAAGAATTTAATTTTTAAAATAACTTTGAATGTAAAAAAACAGGGTAGATAAAAGATGGGCAAAAGCGTTTGTACTAAATTTAAGAGCATATAGTCCTTGTTAGAACTCCAATTTTAGACGATTTGATCAAGCCTTTTACATAAAAAGAGACCAACGCTGTAGTTAAGATAGTGTAAACAGTCCGTAGATATAAAGCAATGTACATGTACACGAGGCAATGTACATATACTGGGCTGTACTGTAACCGACAAAGTAAACAGATGACTGTTATGTATTTCATGTTTGTCGCCAGGGCTTTATAAGTTGTTGATAGCAACGCTACAGTTATAAATGTTGTAAATTTTAATAAAAACTATTGATACAGTTTCATTTCGTTTTATATTTTTATCCCACAATTTTCCACTTGCATTTTTAACAAATTTACAATTTTTTAACTCCCAACATGTTGTTATTATTGAAAGTAAATATATATATATATATATATATATATATATATATATATATATATATATATATATATATATAAGTAGATAGTATCATGTTGGTTCTAGGACACTTTTGGAGCCAATCAAAAATCAAACAAATTTCACAGTTTTTTTATACAATTATGCAATATTTTTGCCACTTTTTGGCCAATTTTCAGCTTTTTTCAAATTGTCATAAAAAATATGCAAATTTAATGAAATTTTTAACAAATATGCCTAAAATCTTCTACAAAATAAAATTTTTTTAAAAACAAGTAAAATTATCACATTTTATAAGTATTTTTTTAATAAAATTAATAGTCGACTTTTCATAAGGTAATTTAAAATTTTAATAGTATTTTTTCAATAAATTTGACTAAAATAGTAATAATATATTCTAATTAATTTCAGTAATATCATTTTTGATTATATTATATTCAAGTAATTTTTCAGATACAATAATAATATAACAATTTGTTTTACTAGTAGCTACTATATCATAATCAAAATCTGCATTAATAATAATATCATTTTTTGAACTTGAAATATTTGTTGGATTTTTTGTAGTATCAATTACATAAATTGGTCTATTTTCTAGAAATTCTGTTGGACTATAATACATTTTACTACTAATATAATAAACTTTTTATAATCTTGATACATTTCATACATAATTCTAAATTTTTCATTGTTAATATCAAAATTTTCCAATTCGTCAGGGTAATAATGACCATTTAGTTTTACTCTTATATTTTTTACATACATACTATCAAATTTAGAAGTATCAAATAACTGATCATTTGTTCTTGATTTTTGAAATCCAATTATAATAAATTTTGGATTATAAATATTTCTATAGATATTTGTTATATCAAAACTTAAATTCTTTCCTGTAATATTTTTTTATTCAATGCATTGCCAATGATTAAAATGAAAATTTTCTTTTTCAAATTTGCTTAGTTCATTAATTAATTGAATTTTACTTGTTGTTTTGTATTCAATTATAGGAACTCTAATAAAAAATTCATCAATTGTTATTTTACCTTCAGTTGGTAATGTAGCATTATCATAAGATCCATCAGCCTTTTTAGTTTTCCATCTAAAAATTGCATCATTATCTTCTGATCTAATAAATGTTATATTAAAACCTCCTGTGTATATTGGAATATTTACATTTTCAAAAAATCCTAATCCAAAATGAGATAAATTACCAATTGCTTCAAATTTATTTTTAAAATTTGATTCAAAACCATTATTTATTTGATTTATTTCTGATCCTGTACCTGTGACCTGTACCTTTAATTCCTGTACCTTTAATTGTACTTAATAGACCAGGATATTCAATTTCATCAATCAATTTATTATGTTTTCTAACTTCAATTTTTGAAAATAAAAATTGGAACAAAATTATCAATTAATTTTATATTAGCACCATTATCATATGCATTTCCATCAGATTTAGTCAATTTACCAGATATATAAAATTGAAATTTAGAAGTACAAAATCCATCTCCAAAATCTATATTAAATTCAGTTTTTTTATTAAGTTCATTTAAGTGTAATTTAGATAATGGATAGAAATTTTTGTATTCAGCTCTTTCAATATCATTTACATATTTTTTGTAATCAGCCATTTATTAAGGATAAATTTTTTAAATCAAAAGCTTTTTTAAAAAAGTAAAATTTTTATAATTTTATGATGTCAAATTTTATTTATGTATCAATTTCATTTTTACTTTTAAAATATTCAATTTCAGTAGCATGATCAAGTATAAATTTTGCTGATATTTTTTGATGTTCTAAAATTAATTTCCAATTTAATGTAAATGCATAATCATGAATAAAATATTCAGTTAAATCTTGATATTTACAAATCAGATCAATATAATCTTTTAATTGATAATTTATGAATTCAGTAATAAAATCTACAGTTAAATTTTGAAATTGAGAAATTTTTTGCCAATTTAATTTATTTTGAAACAATCTCATCATATTAATACTCAATTCATATTTTCAGAAATATCATCCCAATCATCTTTGTTTAATTGATTTTGGTTCCTGATAATGAATAAATCAAATGAACTGTATAGAGCCATTTATTAGGGAGAAATTTTTGTAAAACAACTTTTCTTTGAATTACAAATACAACATTTTGCTTTAATTATATTTATATTTTTCAATTTTATTATCTGAATATCTTTAGAATTAGTTTTTTGTTTACATTTAAGACAATAAATCAACTCCATTTATATAAAATAATTATTGTAATTTATCTATATCATCTTTAATTAGTATTATTTCAGTATTTAATTCTTTTATGGATTCATTGACTCCATCAAATAGAAATTTTAGTTCTTTTTCTAATTTTTCTTCTAAATTTTCAACATATTTTCCAATATTAATTAAAAAGTCTGTAATTTTATTTAAATCTTTTTTAGTTACTGAATGATCATTACCAATTTTAATAATTGAATCTAAAACTTCATCTAATTCTGATTTTATTACAACATCATATTTATTTATACTTGGTTTAACATTAACAATTCTTTTACCATTAATACTTATATAATTTTTTGATAAACCAATAGCATTTACTAGATTTTCAGTCTTTTTTACATGACTTTTAAAACTTTTACTAAAATTATTAAAAAATATATTTAATTTAGAATTTATATAATCTTCTTTAATATTAATTGGATGTTTTTTCTGTCTTCCAAATAGATCAAATATATTTTGTGAATCAATATTCATTAAGGATTAATTTATTTATTATGTTATCAAATTTTTTATTTTTATTTAATTCATTTAATATAAAAATACATAAATGACCACAAATTGGTGGATCATTATAATTTTGAATTTGATTATCATTATAAAATATATTATCTTTTCCTAGATATTTAATTAATTCTATTGGTGGTTTATTAACTATATTTCCATATGAATCAAAATAATATTTAATTTTATCTTTTTTATAATAACAAACCCAATGAGTTCCATTTCCATCAAATGAATCTAAATTCATAATTCCACATTCAAATTTATTAACTTTATTAGGTAATATATCTCTCATAAATACACCTCTAAAATATTTTATATTTTTACATAATTTTTCTAATTCACCTAATGTTAATGGTTCAATTTTTTTTTTATAATTTTGTTTCATATATTTTAATGTTTTTTTTTATCTAAACCAGATCCTTCTACATTTTTTAATTCATGATCTAACCAATCAACAAAATTTCTAAATTTAGGAATTATATATTCTTTTACTACTTTTGCTCCTTTTCTAACATTTGGTGTATAATTTTTAACTATAGGTATATTATCAGCAAAATCTAAAATTTCTTTTAGTAATCCACCATTTTTTATTTCTTTTAATTGATTATATGAAAATTCAAATCTTAATCCTTTATTTAATTTTTTATGTTTATTTAGTTTATTTATTTGTCTTTTAGATAATAATATAATATCTTTTCCATTTTCATTAAATTGATCAATATTAAATTGAATTATAACTGATCTTTTATTTTTAAATGCTAATTTTATTTTTGATTTTTGATTATCTGTCAAGTTTATATTTGTTTTTTCCATTTATAAAGAAAAAAATTTATAGTTTTTTATAATATAGATTAACATAATTAATTTTATTAAAATTTTAATCCTACTTCTAAACCCATACCAAATTTTCTTTTCATCCACATAGCACCTGATGTTGGTAATGCAATTAATCTTTCACCAATTCCATGATTATTTGATGTTACTATATCCCATGCTTTATCTTGTAAAATTTTATCAGCTATTTCATTTCTAGGTTTTGTATCTTTATGAACTCTATAAAATAAATCATGTTCTTTAGCAGCTTTATCTAAATCATTTATTCCAGGATCACTTCTTTTTATTCTCTTATTCAATTTAGTTCCAGGCCCTAGATATTGATAACCAGGTACATGTAATTCAAAAGGTAAATTATTTATAACATTATTTAAAATACCTGATCCATCTTTTAATAATGGTGATGAAATATTTGCCAAAATTCTTTTTAAATACTTAATTCCTTTAGGTTTTTCAATTAATTCATCTAATTTATTTGATATAAAGTCTTTAATTGCTTTCTTTTCATTTAAAAAATTATTATTACCAGCTTTTTCTTGTGCATATATATAATTAATAATATTATCTAACTTATTTAAATCATCTATAAATCTATATTAAATGTTATTTTCCGTATATTGTCTGATTCCTGAACCTTCAATTTCACCTTTTAATTCCCAAATATGTTTAATTAAATTAATATATTTATCACCTTTACTAGATTTTGGTTTTTTACTATTTGGATCATTATTTTTATAAATTGAATTAGTTTCCCATAAAATCTTTGAATAATTATTTAAATCATCTTGTGTATATAAATTATTATCTGGTTTCTTTTCATAAGTTAACAATCTCCATAATCCATGTGTTCCATTATATTTTTTATCATTAATTATTAAATCATCATTATCAATTACAGTTATTTTATCACCAATCATAAATGATTTTTTATGTTTATTCCAATATAAACCAAATTTATCATCTTTTGTTCTTGGTAAATATTTTTGTGCTAATGGACCAATAATTTTATCTAATGTTTGAGGTGAAATTAAATTTGGGTCAATAAATGTCGATTCTTTTTGAATTATTGGTTGTCTGATAGGTCTAAATGGAGTACTTGAAGGTAAATTTAATTCTTCAGTTTCTGGTATTGACATATTAGCAAAATTATTTACAACAGGTACCAATTCCATTAGGTTTTTATTTTCATTTAAGACTTCACCAATTTTATTTTCAATTTCCCAATTGCTGATGTTATAGGTTCATATGCTTTTTGTTTAATTTTTTCATAATTATCTTCAATTTTAATTTGATTTTTAAATTCTTTTATTAATTTTTTCTCAATATCATCTAATTTTTTAGCTTCATTAACAGATATTTTATCCATTTATTACAAAGAAAAATTTAGGTTCAAAACAAATCATGTTAACATAAACACAAATCATATTAACACAAAACACAAATCATGTTGACACAAACACAAATTATGTTAACATAAAAACAAATCATGTTAACACAAAACACAAATCATGTTAACACAAACACAAATCATGTTAACATAAACACTAATTATGTTAAATACAATTCATTTTACTTTATTTCTGTAATTTTCATTAAATATATAAATACTAATGAAATAAATAATACTAATAAAATAAATATTCTATCAATTATTGAATCAAACATACAACAAGCCATTATCATTATTTAATATCAGAAAAATTTTTCATATATTTTCCATCATTTGATTTTTTCAATAAATTAATAGTTAAAAATCCATAGTCTTCTTTCCAACAATCATTACAAATAGTTTTAAATTTATCAAATTTCATATCTGATCCAACAAAATTATTATATATTTTTTCATATAATGTTCATTTTGTTTAAAAATGCATAACATATTTAAATTATTTCTAATTAATTGCATATCAACCTTTGAATAACATTGTGATAAATAAATACGTGATATATTTTTATGTCTACCCATTATAAAATATTCTTTGATTTTATCTTGTTTTTCTAAAATACAATCATCAAAAACTACTAATGAATTTGGTTTACATTTATTTAGTGGAATCATATCATCACTTGAAAAATAAGAAATTTGTTTATTAATATTTGATCCTATATTTTTAAATCTTTTTTTGTAATAATTTATAAGATGGTTGTTCTAATGATTTACTAAAAATATATAAATTTGAATATGGAATTAATCTTTTGTAAATAAAATTTAATAATAATGTAGTTTTACCAGATCCACTTGTTCCTATAATTAATAATCTAATAGGTTGTTCATTTTTATTATTTTTATCATATCATTCTAATTTTATATTATATTTTTTTTCTAAAAATTTCTCCATTTAAATAAGATGAAATTATTTAAAATAATTGGTCATTCATCCAAACTAGAATTAAGATTAGAACATCCAATACATTTAGATGGAAAATATAGTATTGGTTTAAGTGGATTTTATTCAGATAATTTTATATCAAATATACCAAATGATTATAAAAACTGTTATGGATATTCTATTAAAGATGAAGATGATAAAATTATAGATCAATATTTTGATATAAATAAAGGAAATTATACAATTGAAGAAATAAAAAATATTTTTATTAATAGTTTAAAAGAATTTAAAAAGAAAATTAATAAATTTGATGAAAGTGATTTTATACTGAAAAGTGATGGACCATATATTATAATAAAATCTCCTGTTAAAATTATAGTAACAACAATTATAATTGATTTATTAGGGTTAAATAATAAAATAATTGAACCAAATGTATTAACAAAAGGAATAAAACTACCAAAAATTAGACCTTTTGATGTTATTGAAATACATTGTAATTTTGTTGATCCTAGTTTTGAAAATCATAAAGATCATTCACATTTACATAAAGAATCAGAAATTCTATATTCATTTTATCCAAATGTTGAATATGGATCAAAAATTAGTGAAAAACCAAATGAAATTGATTACATTCCTTTAAAAAATATAAATAAAATTCAAAATATTGTAATATCTATTCAAGATAGTGATGGAAATCTTATAAATAATGAAAATATTAAAAGTATTGTATATTTAAGATTAAAACAAAATTTGTAATATAAAATTTGTCTACATAAATAATAAAACAATTGATTTAATTACAATAATTTTATATTTAATAATAAATTAATTGTATTTAGTAAACAAAATAATCCTTCGTTTTAAGTAAAAGATATTTGTAATATTTTAAAATATAAAAATTCTAGAAAAGTTTTAATTGATAATGTAAAAGAAAAATATTTAAAACTTTAAAAATATCAAGTGTAATCAACAGTTACACTTACATAATGATGATAAATTAATTTACATAAAAATTATAGATGTCACAAATTATGACCAGAAATTGATGTACAAACATGTTTTCAGATGCCCTAAAACAGGGCGTCAATAAAATAGATATTAAAACAATATTTATTAATGAATCTGGTTTATATTTATTAATTTTAAAATCAAAAAAGGTAGATAAACAATAAGGATAGTTGATGATAAATTAAAATTTATAGATATTTTTAGAGGGGACAATTTGTCCCCCTATCATATAATAAAAAACATACAAAACTTATTAAAATTAGGTAGGACCCAAAATAAGTCCCATATAAATTATAATATTTATTTTAAAAATTTTTAAAGGAGGTAACCTTATCATACAATAAAAACTTAAGGGTAACAAAACATTACCCTTCTTAAACATTCAAAAATATTCATAAATATAATAAATTATATACAAATTTGAGACCCGTCTTAAGGACGGGTCTTACTTATAATGATAATAAAGTAAAATTTATAGATATTTTTAGGTTAGATATTCAATAAATTATTGAATATATTTAAATTTATTAAAGAAAATATTTAAAAATATACATAAAATTATAGTATAAATTCAATATCATATGGTTATAAATTATTAATATAATTTTGATAATTTTCTTTAAAACTTTCTTTAACATAATTTTTTATTATATTTATAAATGGTTCTATTATAAAATTAAACTTATAATGATATACAAAATAATTTTTATATTTAAAATGATATATTAAAAATTTATTTGATACTTTAGTTTTAAATAAATATAATTTTATATCAAAATCATTATTTATTAATTCTTTTGGAACAATTAAAATTTCCATTTATTTATAATTATTTTTATACCCCCAAGGTAATGTATCAATTTTATTTTCACAAATAAATCTTTTGTCATCTCTATTACTTAAAGCTAATTTATTTATTGTAATTGTATATAGTTCATGTTTAAAACTTCTAATACAAGTCATTTCTCTATATTGTTCTTGATCATCAAATAAACATTTCTTAAAATCATCCATATGTAATGTTTTATCAACAACACTTTTCTTAATTCCTTTACATTTTACAGGGTTTTTATTATTAAATTCATAACTATATAATTTTGATCTTAAACCACAATATTCTTCTAATATTTCACCATTTAACTCATCTTTAAATTTACCAATTATTTTTTTATTCTTTTCACTATAGCATTCATGTTCTTTCTTATAATCACTTGTATCAAATTCATTAATATTTTCTTTAATAATTTTATATGGATCCTTTTTAAATTCTATAAAATAACTGTCTGTGTCCAAATATAAGGTTATTATATATGGACACAGACAGTTAATTAAATACAGACAGTTAAATATTATAATTTATATGGGACCCATTTTGGGTCCTGCCTATTTTTAATAAGTTTTGTATGTTTTTTATTAAATGATAGGGGGACAAATTGTCCCCTCTAAAAATATCTATAAATTTTAATTTATCATCAACTATCCTTATTGTTTATCTACCTTTTTTGATTTTAAAATTAATAAATATAAACCAGATTCATTAATAAATATTTTTTTAATATCTATTTTATTGACGCCCTGTTTTAGGGCATCTGAAAACATGTTTGTACATCAATTTCTAGGGTGTCATAATTTGTGACATCTATAATTTTTATGTAAATTAATTTATCATCATTATGTAAGTGTAACTGTTGATTACACTTGATATTTTTAAAGTTTTAAATATTTTTCTTTTACATTATCAATTAAAACTTTTCTAGAATTTTTATATTTTAAAATATTACAAATATCTTTTACTTAAAACCAAGGATTATTTTGTTTACTAAATACAATTAATTTATTATTAAATATAAAATTATTGTAATTAAATCAATTGTATTATTATTTATGTAGACAAATTTTATATTACAAATTTTGTTTTAATCTTAAATATACAATACTTTTAATATTTTCATTATTTATTAGATTTCCATCACTATCTTGAATAGATATTACAATATTTTGAATTTTATTTATATTTTTTAAAGGAATGTAATCAATTTCATTTGGTTTTTCACTAATTTTTGATCCATATTCAACATTTGGATCAAATGAATATAGAATTTCTGATTCTTTATGAAAATGTGAATGATCTTTATGATTTTCAAAACTAGGATCAACTAAATTACAATGTATTTCAATAACATCTAAAGGTCTAATTTTTGGTAGTTTTATTCCTTTTGTTAATACATTTGGTTCAATTATTTTATTATTTAACCCTAATAAATCAATTATAATTGTTGTTACTATAATTTTAACAGGAGATTTTATTATAATATATGGTCCATCACTTTTCAGTATAAAATCATTTTCATCAAATTTATTAATTTTCTTTTTAAATTCTTTTAAACTATTAATAAAAATATTTTTTATTTCTTCAATTGTATAATTTCCTTTATTTATATCAAAATATTGATCTATAATTTTATCATCTTCATCTTTAATAGAATATCCATAACAGTTTTTATAATCATTTGGTATATTTGATATAAAATTATCTGAATAAAATCCACTTAAACCAATACTATATTTTCCATCTCAATGTATTGGATGTTCTAATCTTAATTCTAGTTTGGATGAATGACCAATTATTTTAAATAATTTCATCTTATTTAAATGGAGAAATTTTTAGAAAAAAAAGATAATATAAAATTAGAATCATATGATAAAAATAATAAAAATGAATAACCTATTAGATTATTAATTATAGGAACAAGTGGATCTGGTAAAACTACATTATTATTAAGTTTTATTTACAAAAGATTAATTCCATATTCAAATTTATATATTTTTAGTAAATCATTAGAACAACCATCTTATAAATTATTACAAAAAAGATTTAAAAATATAGAATCAAATATTAATAAACAAATTTCTTATTTTTCATGTGATGATATGATTCCATTAAATAAATGTAAACCAAATTCATTAGTAGTTTTTGATGATTGTATTTTAGAAAAACAAGATAAAATTAAAGAATATTTTATAATGGGTAGACATAAAAATATATCATGTATTTATTTATCACAATGTTATTCAAAAGTTGATATGCAATTAATTAGAAATAATTTAAATATGTTATGCATTTTTAAACAAAATGAACATTATATGAAAAAAATATATAATAATTTTGTTGGATCAGATATGAAATTTGATAAATTTAAAACTATTTGTAATGATTGTTGGAAAGAAGACTATGGATTTTTAACTATTAATTTATTGAAAAAATCAAATGATGGAAAATATATGAAAAATTTTTCTGATATTAAATAATGATAATGGCTTCTTGTATGTTTGATTCAATAATTGATAGAATATTTATTTTATTAGTATTATTTATTTCATTAGTATTTATATATTTAATGAAAATTACAGAAATAAAGTAAAATGAATTGTATTTAACATAATTAGTGTTTATGTTAACATGATTTGTGTTTGTGTTAACATGATTTGTGTTTTGTGTTAACATGATTTGTGTTTTGTGTTAACATGATTTGTTTTTATGTTAACATAATTTGTGTTTGTGTCAACATGATTTGTGTTTTGTGTTAATATGATTTGTGTTTATGTTAACATGATTTGTTTTGAACCTAAATTTTTCTTTGTAATAAATGGATAAAATATCTGTTAATGAAGCTAAAAAATTAGATGATATTGAGAAAAAATTAATAAAAGAATTTAAAAATCAAATTAAAATTGAAGATAATTATGAAAAAATTAAACAAAAAGCATATGAACCTATAACATCAGCAATTGGTAAAGTTGAAAATAAAATTGGTGAAGTCTTAAATGAAAATAAAAACCTAATGGAATTGGTACCTGTTGTAAATAATTTTGCTAATATGTCAATACCAGAAACTGAAGAATTAAATTTACCTTCAAGTACTCCATTTAGACCAATCAGACAACCAATAATTCAAGAAGAATCGACATTTATTGACCCAAATTTAATTTCACCTCAAACATTAAATAAAATTATTGGTCCATTAGCACAAAAATATTTACCAAGAACAAAAGATGATAAATTTGGTTTATATTGGAATAAACATAAAAAATCATTTATGATTGGTGATAAAATAACTGTAATTGATAATGATGATTTAATAATTGATGATAAAAAATATAATGGAACACATGGATTATGGAGATTGTTAACTTATGAAAAGAAACCAGATAATAATTTATATACACAAGATGATTTAAATAATTATTCAAAGATTTTATGGGAAACTAATTCAATTTATAAAAATAATGATCCAAATAGTAAGAAACCAAAATCTAGTAAAGGTGATAAATATATTAATTTAATTAAACATATTTGGGAATTAAAAGTTGAAATTGAAGGTTCAGGAATCAGACAATATACAGAAAATAAAATTGAATATAGATTTATAGATGATTTAAATAAATTAGATAATATTATTAATTATATATATGCACAAGAAAAAGCTGGTAATAATAATTTTTTAAATGAAAAGAAAGCAATTAAAGACTTTATATCAAATAAATTAGATGAATTAATTAAAAAACCTGAAGGAATTAAGTATTTAAAAAGAATTTTGGCAAATATTTCATCACCATTATTAAAAGATGGATCAGGTATTTTAAATAATGTTATAAATAATTTACCTTTTGAATTACATGTACCTGGTTATCAATATCTAGGGCCTGGAACTAAATTAAATAAAAGAATAAAAAGAAGTGATCCTGGAATAAATGATTTAGATAAAGCTGCTAAAGAACATGATTTATTTTATAGAGATCATAAAGATACAAAATCTAGAAATGAAATAGCTGATAAAATTTTACAAGATAAAGCATGGGATATAGTAACATCAAATAATCATGGAATTGGTGAAAGATTAATTGCATTACCAACATCCGGTGCTATGTGGATGAAAAGAAAATTTGGTATGGGTTTAGAAGTAGGATTAAAATTTTAATAAAATTAATTATGTTAATCTATATTATAAAAAACTATAAATTTTTTTCTTTATAAATGGAAAAAACAAATATAAACTTGACAGATAATCCACAGCACCGGGAGCCAGGGTACAGGGGTTGCTATGAGTGTACAACTAATGGCTCTCATGGTACTGTTTAGCTGGACGTCGATCTCTCTAACGTGCACACTATTAAACCACACGGGAGCACAGTACTCAGCAGTTGAATATACCAATGATAGAGCAGTTGTTCGCAGAACTTGTGCGTTAGCTCCCCATGTGGAGCCAGCAAGGTGATGGACAATGTTAGTCCTGGTTCTCACCCTAGCTGCCGTTTTTTGTAAGTGGCTTTTAAAGGTGAGAGACCGATCTAAAGTGACTCCCAGATACTGTGGGTGGTCATTATGTCTCAACACCATTGATTACGATTTTAAGTTTTTGGTTGGCCAGTCTATTATTCAAGTGGAAGCAAGCAACCTCAGTTTTTGTAGGGTTTGGATTTAGCTTCCAGGCTTCAAAATATTCACCGAGGGTCGCGAGGTCATTTGTTAGTGTTTCCTCAGCTTGTCGAAAATGCTGGTGTTGATATGCCAATGCAATATCATCTGCATATATAAACTTTAAGGACCGAGTTACAGGAATGTCAGCAGTATACACATTAAAGAGCAGTGGGGTGAGCACTGACCCTTGAGGCAGGCCATCCTTTAGTTGCCTAAACGTACTTTCTCTGAATCCCAGATATACTTTTATCATCCTATTAGAGAGCATTGAGTTGAGGAGACGCAACAAGAAAGGGCAAGGAATAAGGTCATAAAATTTAACTAGGAGGCCTTTTCTCCAGACAGTGTCATATGCTGCAGTCAGATCTAAAAAAGCCACAGAGGTTTTCAGTCTTCGCTCAAACCCATCCTCAATGAAAGAAGTCAGAGCCAAAACCTGGTCACAACAGTTGCGACCAGGCCTAAATCCAGCCTGTTCGACAGGGATGCTGGCATTGAGAATAGGGAGGATTCTGTTATAAATCAACCTCTCTAGCAGCTTATACTCGTAACAAACACTTAAAAGAGCTATAGGCCGATAACTTTCAGGCAGTTTTGGATCTTTTCCGGGCTTCGGGATAGATATGATCTTGGATTTTCTAAATATCCCAGGCATGTCGCCGGTTTTCAGAGTGGTGTTAAAAACTTCAAGAAGCCACTGTCTAGCCTTGTTACCCGAGTGTTTTATAAACTCCGGGAAAATGTCATCCAAGCCTGCTGCTTTGCCAATTGGCATCGCATCAATCGCCACTTCCAGCTCGTCGTAAGTGAAGGGTCTAGAGACTTCCAAGGCTGCTTGCCGACTCTCCTTTACCTCATTAAGCTTGAAATTAATTTTTCTGTCTGCAGACGTACACACAGGTTTTGAAAGTACGGAGAGGCGTTTTGCAATTTCACGAGGGCTAGGCTATGAGGCATTGTGTTTTTCACTTGATTTACCAGTTGAGAGTTTCCTGAGCAGAGACCAAGCTTTCCGTCTACTTTTGGTGAAGTTCAGGTTCTCGACAGTTTTCACTCACTTCTCTCTCCTGGAGTTGTCGAGAGAGTTAAGGAGTTGGTCAGCTACATCTCTGTCAGCAGTGTCTGTAAACTCACTGTAAAGATCTTCGCACTCTCTGCTCCATCCTGGAATGTGTTCTTTTCTCAAACCTCTTGGGATTGTCGCCTTAGCGGAAGACAGGACAAGGCGAGTGAACCGATCATAGTTTTTTTATTTTAGAGGGGATGAACCTGATGTCGCTATCAAGCCTTGATGAGAAGGCCTCCCACTCAGCTTTATTAAAGTTCCATCTAGGCCGAGGAATAGATCTCACTAGTGGAATTTGCATTCCTACTGATATTATTACAGGCCTGTGCTGAGAGTGGGGGAATGCACCAAGGACCATCCTGGAAGTAGGCACGGGTGTTGCTGATGGTTCACGGGAGCAAAAGCACAAGTCTGGAGAGTACCCACGACGCCATCGGGCTGAATGGAAGGTGTGTGGGTCCTTGGCATTATATACCAAAGAAAGGTTGTTATTTTCAGCCCAGCTTGAAATAAAGAATTGAAAGTAAATTCTACTGGATGATAATATTTTAATAATGTTTGTATATTTTGTTATAATAACTAAATGTGAAATTAAATCTGTATAAAATACCTAAAATTATGGAATTTATGAGTCAACAGTTTTAAAAACTAAACGAAAATTGCACATAGTGATTTGCGAATTTCCTTAATAGCTCGAAATTGATTGATATGTTGACTATACTTACATCAGTTCATATAATTCAAGTTGTCTCAATTAAAAGAATATTACTCTTTAATTAATTAACTATCTTAAATCTCAGTTCAATAAAAGTATAAAACCAAAGTAATATTGATATTAAATTTTATCAATGTTTATGTTTGTCAATTACATACATTTTAAATCTCTTCCACAAAAATTAAATGAAATACATCTACAACTAAAACATTACCTACAATATCAACGCTACACAGTTACATAAAAATCATTTTTGAAGAATGTAAAATAAGTAAATAAATAAATAAATAAACAAATAAACATATATAGCCTGTATCTGTACTGACATTGCGTAGTGTAATGTGAAAAATTTCAGATTTTAAGAGCAATATCACCAGGCACAACACATTTTAGACAGGGAGACAGACTGTGCTAAAACAATTTTGGTACAATACAACAATTATTGTTGAATTATTAATCAGGAAGATTAACTCTCCTATCTGGCATTATCTATATGGAGTAGCACAATTATTACCGTGTGAAATATTGTGCGATATTTCACAAAATATTCAAGCAAATCATGTTGCTTTTATGATTTGCTATAATAAAAGCAATATCATCAGAGACCACACACATTTTAGACAGTGAGACAGACTGTGGCTCCGTGACCTGTTCACTGATACACTAGCAACATATACTAGCTCTGCTGCTGAGCGTGCCAGTGTATGAACAAGGTTTAAAACAACTTTTACTTTGTGAAGTATATCAAAGTATGAAAGCAATAATACCAGGGGCCACACACGATTTAGACAGTGAGACAGACTGAGGCTACGTGACCTGTTCACCGATACACTAGCAACATATACTAGCTCTGCTGCTGAGCGTGCCAGTGTATGGATATTGTTTAAAACAATTTTTACTTTGTGAATTATTTCAAAGTATGAAAGCAATAACACCAGGGGCCACACAGAATTTAGGCAGAGACAGACTATGGCTTCGTGACCTGTTCACCGATACACTAGCAACATAAACTAACTCTGCTGCTGAGCGTGCCAGTGTATGAACATGGTTTAAAACAACTTTTACTTTGTGAAGTATTTCAAAGTATGAAAGCAATAATACCAGGGGCCACACACGATTTAGGCAGAGACAGACTATGGCTACGTGACCTGTTCACTGATACACTAGCAACATATTATACTAGCTCTGCTGATGAGCGTGCCACTGTATGAACATGGTTTAACACAATTTTTACTTTGTGAAGTATTTCAAAGTGTGAAAGCGATAACAGCAGGGACCACACACAATTTAGACAGTGAGACAGACTGTGGCTCCGTGACCTGTTCACTGATACACTAGCAACATATTATACTAGCTCTGCTGATGAGCGTGCCACTGTATGAACATGGTTTAACACAATTTTTACTTTGTGAAGTATTTCAAAGTGTGAAAGCGATAACACCAGGGACCACACACAATTTAGACAGTGAGACAGACTGTGGCTCCGTGACCTGTTCACTGATACACTAGCAACATATACTAGCTCTGCTGCTGAGCGTGCCACTGTATGAACATGGTTTATAAAAATTTTTACTTTGTGAAGTATTTCAAAGTATGAAAGCAATAACACCAGGGGCCACACACAATTTAGACAGTGAGACAGACTATGGCTACGTCTGTAGTTTATGTAAACTAACTCTGCTGCTGAGCGTGCCAGAGTGTGTCATGGATTAACACAACTTTTACTTTGTGAAGTATTTCAAAGTGTGAAAGCAATATCATCAGAGACCACACACAATTTTGACAGTGAGACAGACTATGGCTACGTGATCTGTTTACTGATACACTCAGTGGCGGCCGGTGGTCAGGGACGGCGGGGGGGGCTCTTTAGGCCTATATTATTTATATTTACGCCAGTGACGATAAGTAATGTCTGCTTCAGAAAAAACGGTTATGTCTCGGTCAATAAATATAGTTACTCCATAAAACAGAAACAATTCGGTCACAAAGTTGAATTGAATTGCAATATAAAAATTCGAATCACAATTGCTGACGCAAAGTCATCTCTGTTGTACATAACTGATAACTGCAGAGTTATCAGTTATGTACTAGCCTACATAGATGACTTTTTTAAGTCAAAAAAATTGTTACAATTTATTCAGTTGATATGAATCCGTTTCAGTGCATAGGCCTACTTCTTTTTGTGACATTTGTTTTTGAAATCAGGAAACAAATCAGGCTAAAATAGTTTTGCCGCGGACAAGTGTTTTAGGAATTGAAAGCGGTCGCCTACCCCGGATGTTAAGATGTCCACACACTTCCTTTGCGACAATATGCTTCCGGTCTCCAAACCGCGTTTACGTGTGGGTTCAGGTACGCTATTGTTCACACTGGATTGATCCAGTTCAGGAGAGTTTCTATATTTTTACTTCAGTTTTGAATTCGTTATCGCACTTGAACGCCTTAATACAAACAATTGTTTTATGTTGAAATTGATTGTAAAGGACACATCACAATGTGGGAGTATTTTGCTAAACGAAATCGATCAAAAAAGAAAATCTGCATCTGCATCTCAAAACATTTTGTAGACCTATACATTTAATGTCGCAAATCGAATGTCGATCCTTCCAAGTAGGCCTAATTCAAATTCTATACACGCATTTAATGCGTTTGTCATTCATTTTATATTTCTTAGCTTTGTCATTCAAGTGTTTAATGTCTGGAATACTACCAACAGTTTAAGGCGCGATCCTGAACCCATATTATCAAGCAAGTGTAAAAGAAAAACGAGTTTTTAACATCACAGCCACAGAGCCAATTGGCCAAATTGTATAAATTTCTAAACACTTTTGATTGAAACTAATTTTTTTTGTTAGATTTTGTATTTGATTAATAACTAAATTGGGCATAGGAGGCCCCGAATCCCTCAACGTAATTGTAATATTCAATGTTTTTTTATTCATTCTTATTACCTACTATATACGGTTTACCTGGTGTAAATGTTGCTCATCTCCAACGTCGCCCATTTCACTATCACTCATTTACCTTCCTACACAAATCTAATTAATTCACTATTTCACCACAACGCACACCAACACGTACAACATTACTTACAACAGAACCCAGACGGACGATTGAATCGCGAGGGAACTGACAGTCACATTTTTGGCACTGCTCGGTTGGTAGCAGTGGCTGGAGCAGTTGCGCGCGCAGCCTAGGGCGCCGGGCAGAGCGCTGCATTAGCAGCCGTTGTGTGTGCCTGTGTGAGTGACACACGCGTATGCGCGTCCCCATTTGCTTTTACAAGAGCGCTAGGACGCCGTAGCCGGCGTCCGCCGCTCCGGCACCGGCCGGCCGCGATGGAATTAGACACACAATCGTCATTGATTTTGGATTTATTTCGGTACGATCTGTTTCTATCTTCAACTTATGACCTATACAATTGTCATTCTGTTAAATATACTCATAATATTATTTTTGTTAAATTATTTATTTATATTTTTTAATCAATGCGTTGGGGGGGCGGCGTCCGGGAGTCCTTATGGGCGAGCCGCCACTGGATACACTAGCAACATAAACTAACTCTGCTGCTGAGCGTGCCAGTGTATGAACATGGTTTAACACAATTTTTACTTTGCGAAATATTTCAAAGTATGAAAGCAATAATACCAGGGACCACACACAATTTAGACAGTGAGACAGACTGTGGCTCCGTGACCTGTTCACTGATACACTAGCAACATAAACTAACTCTGCTGCTGAGCGTGCCACTGTATGAACATGGTTTATAAAAATTTTTACTTTGTGAAGTATTTCAAAGTATGAAAGCAATAACACCAGGGGCCACACACAATTTTGACAGTGAGACAGACTATGGCTACGTGATCTGTTCACTGATACACTAGCAACATAAACTAGCTCTGCTGCTGAGCGTGCCAGTGTATGAACATGGTTTAACACAATTTTTACTTTGTGAAGCATTTCAAAGTATGAAAGCATCAACACCAGGGGCCACACACAATTTAGACAGTGAGACAGACTGTGGCTCCGTGACCTGTTCACTGATACACTAGCAACATATACTAGCTCTGCTGCTGAGCATACCAGTGTATGCACATAGTTTATCACAAGTTTTACTTTGTGAAGCATTTCAAAGTATGAAAGCATCAACACCAGGGGCCACACACAATTTAGACAGTGAGACAGACTGTGGCTTCGTGACCTGTTCACTGATACACTAGCAACATATACTAGCTCTGCTGCTGAGCGTGCCACTGTATGAACATGGTTTATCAAATTTTTTACTTTGTGAAGTATTTCAAAGTATGAAAGCAATAACACCAGGGGCCACACACAATTTAGACAGTGAGACAGACTGTGGCTCCGTGACCTGTTCACTGATACACTAGCAACATATACTAGCTCTGCTGCTGAGCATACCAGTGTATGCACATAGTTTATCACAAGTTTTACTTTGCGAAGTATTTCAAAGTATGAAAGTAATAATACCAGGGGCCACACACAATTTAGACAGTCAGACAGACTGTGGCTCCGTGACCTGTTCACTGATACACTAGCAACATATACTAGCTCTGCTGCTGAGCGTGCCAGTGTATGATCATGGTTTATCAAAATTTTTACTTTGTGAAGTATTTCAAAGTATGAAAGCAATAACACCAGGGGCCACACACAATTTAGACAGTGAGACAGACTGTGGCTTCGTGACCTGTTCACTGATACACTAGCAACATATACTAACTCTGCTGCTGAGCGTGCCACTGTATGAACGTGGTTTATCAAAATTTTTACTTTGTGAAGTATTTCAAAGTATGAAAGCAATAACACCAGGGGCCACACACAATTTAGACAGTGAGACAGACTGTGGCTCCGTGACCTGTTCACTGATACACTAGCAACATAAACTAACTCTGCTGCTGAGCGTGCCAGTGTATGAACATGGTTTAACACAATTTTTACTTTGTTAAGTATTTCAAAGTATGAAAGCAATAACACCAGGGGCCACACACAATTTAGACAGTGAGACAGACTGTGGCTCCGTGACCTGTTCACTGATACACTAGCAACATAAACTAACTCTGCTGCTGAGCGTGCCAGTGTATGAACATGGTTTAACACAATTTTTACTTTGTTAAGTATTTCAAAGTATGAAAGCAATAACACCAGGGGCCACACACAATTTAGACAGTGAGACAGACTGTGGCTCCGTGACCTGTTCACTGATACACTAGCAACATAAACTAACTCTGCTGCTGAGCGTGCCAGTGTATGAACATGGTTTAACACAATTTTTACTTTGTTAAGTATTTCAAAGTATGAAAGCAATAACACCAGGGGCCACACACAATTTAGACAGTGAGACAGACTGTGGCTCCGTGACCTGTTCACTGATACACTAGCAACATATACTAGCTCTGCTGCTGAGCGTGCCACTGTATGCACATAGTTTATCACAAGTTTTACTTTGCGAAGTATTTCAAAGTATGAAAGCAATAATACCAGGGACCACACACAATTTAGACAGTGAGACAGACTGTGGCTCCGTGACCTGTTCACTGATACACTAGCAACATAAACTAACTCTGCTGTAGCCTGCCAGTGTATGAACATGGTTTATTACAATTTTTACTTTGTTAAGTATTTCAAAGTATGAAATCATCAACACCAGGGGCCACACACAATTTAGACAGTGAGACAGACTGTGGCTTCGTGACCTGTTCACTGATACACTAGCAACATATACTAACTCTGCTGCTGAGCGTGCCACTGTATGAACATGGTTTATCAAAATTTTTACTTTGTGAAGTATTTCAAAGTATGAAATTATCAACACCAGGGGCCACACACAATTTAGACAGTGAGACAGACTGTGGCTTCATGACTTGTTCACCGATACACTAGCAACATAAACTAACTCTGCTGCTGAGCGTGCCAGTGTATGAACATGGTTTAACACAATTTTTACTTTGTTAAGTATTTCAAAGTATGAAAGCAATAACACCAGGGGCCACACACAATTTAGACAGTGAGACAGACTGTGGCTCCGTGACTTGTTCACCGATACACTAGCAACATAAACTAACTCTGCTGTAGCCTGCCAGTGTATGAACATGGTTTATTACAATTTTTACTTTGTTAAGTATTTCAAAGTATGAAATCATCAACACCAGGGGCCACACACAATTTAGACAGTGAGACAGACTGTGGCTTCGTGACCTGTTCACTGATACACTAGCAACATATACTAGCTCTGCTGCTGAGCGTGCCACTGTATGAACATGGTTTATCAAATTTTTTACTTTGTGAAGTATTTCAAAGTATGAAAGCAATAACGCCAGGGGCCACACACAATTTAGACAGTGAGACAGACTGTGGCTCCGTGACCTGTTCACTGATACACTAGCAACATATACTGGCTCTGCTGCTGAGCGTGCCACTGTATGAACATGGTTTATCAAATTTTTTACTTTGTAAAGTATTTCAAAGTATGAAAGCAATAACACCAGGATCCACACACAATTTAGACAGTAAGACAGACTGTGGCTCCGTGACTTGTTCACCGATACACTAGCAACATAAACTAACTCTGCTGCTGAGCGTGCCAGTGTATGAACATTGTTTAACACAATTTTTACTTTGTGAAGTATTTCAAAGTATGAAAGCAATAACACCAGGGGCCACACACAATTTAGACAGTGAGACAGACTGTGGCTCCGTGACCTGTTCACTGATACACTAGCAACATAAACTAACTCTGCTGCTGAGCGTGCCAGTGTATGAACATGGTTTAACACAATTATTACTTTGTGAAGTATTTCAAAGTATGAAAGCAATAACACCAGGGGCCAAACACAATTTAGACAGTGAGACAGACTGTGGCTCCGTGACCTGTTCACTGATACACTAGCAACATAAACTAACTCTGCTGCTGAGCGTGCCAGTGTATGAACATGGTTTATCAAATTTTTTACTTTGTGAAGTATTTCAAAGTATGAAAGCAATAACACCAGGGGCCACACACAATTTAGACAGTGAGACAGACTGTGGCTTCGTGACCTGTTCACTGATACACTAGCAACATATACTAACTCTGCTGCTGAGCGTGCCACTGTATGAACATGGTTTATCAAATTTTTTACTTTGTGAAGTATTTCAAAGTATGAAAGCAATAACACCAGGGGCCACACACAATTTAGACAGTGAGACAGACTGTGGCTCCGTGACCTGTTCACTGATACACTAGCAACATAAACTAACTCTGCTGCTGAGCGTGCCAGTGTATGAACATGGTTTATCAAATTTTTTACTTTGTGAAGTATTTCAAAGTATGAAAGCAATAACACCAGGGGCCACACACAATTTAGACAGTGAGACAGACTGTGGCTCCGTGACCTGTTCACTGATACACTAGCAACATAAACTAACTCTGCTGTAGCCTGCCAGTGTATGAACATGGTTTAACACAATTTTTACTTTGCGAAATATTTCAAAGTATGAAAGCAATAATACCAGGGGCCACACACAATTTAGACAGTGAGACAGACTGTGGCTTCGTGACCTGTTCACTGATACACTAGCAACATATACTAGCTCTGCTGCTGAGCGTGCCAGTGTATGAACATGGTTTATCAAAATTTTTACTTTGTGAAGTATTTCAAAGTATGAAATCATCAACACCAGGGGCCACACACAATTTAGACAGTGAGACAGACTGTGGCTCCGTGACCTGTTCACTGATACACTAGCAACATAAACTAACTCTGCTGTAGCCTGCCAGTGTATGAACATGGTTTAACACAATTTTTACTTTGCGAAATATTTCAAAGTATGAAAGCAATAATACCAGGGACCACACACAATTTAGACAGTGAGACAGACTGTGGCTCCGTGACCTGTTCACTGATACACTAGCAACATAAACTAACTCTGCTGTAGCCTGCCAGTGTATGAACATGGTTTAACACAATTTTTACTTTGCGAAATATTTCAAAGTATGAAAGCAATAATACCAGGGGCCACACACAATTTAGACAGTGAGACAGACTGTGGCTCCGTGACCTGTTCACTGATACACTAGCAACATATACTAACTCTGCTGTAGCCTGCCAGTGTATGAACATGGTTTAACACAATTTTTACTTTGCGAAATATTTCAAAGTATGAAAGCAATAATACCAGGGGCCACACACAATTTAGACAGTGAGACAGACTGTGGCTCCGTGACCTGTTCACTGATACACTAGCAACATAAACTAACTCTGCTGTAGCCTGCCAGTGTATGAACATGGTTTAACACAATTTTTACTTTGCGAAATATTTCAAAGTATGAAAGCAATAATACCAGGGGCCACACACAATTTAGACAGTGAGACAGACTGTGGCTCCGTGACCTGTTCACTGATACACTAGCAACATAAACTAACTCTGCTGTAGCCTGCCAGTGTATGAACATGGTTTAACACAATTTTTACTTTGCGAAATATTTCAAAGTATGAAAGCAATAATACCAGGGACCACACACAATTTAGACAGTGTGACAGACTGTGGCTTCGTGACCTGTTCACTGATACACTAGCAACATATACTAGCTCTGCTGCTGAGCGTGCCACTGTATGAACATGGTTTATCAAAATTTTTACTTTGTGAAGTATTTCAAAGTATGAAATCATCAACACCAGGGGCCACACACAATTTAGACAGTGAGACAGACTGTGGCTCCGTGACCTGTTCACTGATACACTAGCAACATAAACTAACTCTGCTGTAGCCTGCCAGTGTATGAACATGGTTTAACACAATTTTTACTTTGCGAAATATTTCAAAGTATGAAAGCAATAATACCAGGGACCACACACAATTTAGACAGTGAGACAGACTGTGGCTCCGTGACCTGTTCACTGATACACTAGCAACATAAACTAACTCTGCTGTAGCCTGCCAGTGTATGAACATGGTTTAACACAATTTTTACTTTGCGAAATATTTCAAAGTATGAAAGCAATAATACCAGGGACCACACACAATTTAGACAGTGAGACAGACTGTGGCTTCGTGACCTGTTCACTGATACACTAGCAACATAAACTAACTCTGCTGCTGAGCGTGCCAGTGTATGAACATGGTTTAACACAATTTTTACTTTGCGAAATATTTCAAAGTATGAAAGCAATAATACCAGGGGCCACACACAATTTAGACAGTGAGACAGACTGTGGCTCCGTGACCTGTTCACTGATACACTAGCAACATAAACTAACTCTGCTGCTGAGCGTGCCAGTGTATGAACATGGTTTAACACAATTTTTACTTTGCGAAATATTTCAAAGTATGAAAGCAATAATACCAGGGGCCACACACAATTTAGACAGTGAGACAGACTGTGGCTCCGTGACCTGTTCACTGATACACTAGCAACATAAACTAACTCTGCTGCTGAGCGTGCCAGTGTATGAACATGGTTTAACACAATTTTTACTTTGCGAAATATTTCAAAGTATGAAAGCAATAATACCAGGGGCCACACACAATTTAGACAGTGAGACAGACTGTGGCTCCGTGACCTGTTCACTGATACACTAGCAACATAAACTAACTCTGCTGTAGCCTGCCAGTGTATGAACATGGTTTAACACAATTTTTACTTTGCGAAATATTTCAAAGTATGAAAGCAATAATACCAGGGGCCACACACAATTTAGACAGTGAGACAGACTGTGGCTCCGTGACCTGTTCACTGATACACTAGCAACATAAACTAACTCTGCTGTAGCCTGCCAGTGTATGAACATGGTTTAACACAATTTTTACTTAGCGAAATATTTCAAAGTATGAAAGCAATAATACCAGGGGCCACACACAATTTAGACAGTGAGACAGACTGTGGCTCCGTGACCTGTTCACTGATACACTAGCAACATAAACTAACTCTGCTGTAGCCTGCCAGTGTATGAACATGGTTTAACACAATTTTTACTTTGCGAAATATTTCAAAGTATGAAAGCAATAATACCAGGGGCCACACACAATTTAGACAGTGAGACAGACTGTGGCTCCGTGACCTGTTCACTGATACACTAGCAACATAAACTAACTCTGCTGTAGCCTGCCAGTGTATGAACATGGTTTAACACAATTTTTACTTTGCGAAATATTTCAAAGTATGAAAGCAATAATACCAGGGGCCACACACAATTTAGACAGTGAGACAGACTGTGGCTCCGTGACCTGTTCACTGATACACTAGCAACATAAACTAACTCTGCTGTAGCCTGCCAGTGTATGAACATGGTTTAACACAATTTTTACTTTGCGAAATATTTCAAAGTATGAAAGCAATAATACCAGGGGCCACACACAATTTAGACAGTGAGACAGACTGTGGCTCCGTGACCTGTTCACTGATACACTAGCAACATTATACTAGCTCTGCTGCTGAGCGTGCCAGTGTATGATCATGGTTTTTAACACAATATTCACAGTGAACCACAGGAAAGTCGTTAACATGTTGAAACCAAGGCAACGTTGTCGTGGTTTCGAATCAATTGTACCTTTTCCGTTCTGATCCCTGTAGTTGCAGCAAACTTCCTCCAACATCGTATCGTATACTCTAATACAAGCAATGTTTGCACGGGCAAATAAATTTTTATTCCAAGGTTATTTTTTTGTATGAGGGGGTTTTGGTCACGAGGAATGGGTTGGAGGTGGTCCCATGTCTTAGAAAAATACGGTTTTCGTCCTAGAACCCTTCAAATATACCATATTATCCTTATTGAGATTTTAAAATTGAACAAATATCAGCTGAAAACCGTAGATAAAATATACCAGTGTTAAACCATACCATCTTAAACGCTGTGGTTTGGAAAAATTATATCAAAGTGCAGCACATTTTTCGGTCTGGCGAGTGAGCGAAGCGTATGAGCACGTCATAAAAAGGAAGAGGGCGAGTGAGCGGATCGAACGAGATTTGTGGGAGAAACGAAAGTAATAATTTTACCGAGCATAAGCTCGGACCCCGTGTTATTATAATTCAAATTAGTTATTAGCGGTAAGTTTTATTGTTTATACTATTATTGTAACTTATTAATAGTCACCACTTACATTTTTAAAAAGTGTTACAAACACAAACTTTCCCATTTAGTGATCTGGATTGCCTGGAATGACTGTGGTAAACAATTCAGTAAACTATCGTTTGCAAAGTAAAATCCTCTGGATACAACTAATATTTACTCAAATAAGATGACGCTATGTCAATGTACCCATGTCTGTCTTGTCACCTGATAATGCGAAGTAACACACGTTGAATTTCGTAATATTTACCTTACAAAGTATTTCGAAGTGTGAAAGCCATATCGCCAGGGACCACACACAATTTATACACCGAGACAGACTGCGTCTACGTGACCTGATGACGGATAAACTCCACTGTGTGGTGGCCTTTCAGCGCACTAGCATTGCTCCAAGCAATATTTGATGTGTAAACAGGAAGTCGTTGTTATAGTACAGTTGGTTGCACGAGACGTGAGACAGCCCACCAGGTTTTGTGCTACACAAGGACAGTTTAACAGCCTGAATGGAAATGAAGACCTTAGTAATGATTTTACTGTATATCATTATAATGATTAACCCACACCATTTTGCACGAGATAGAGCCAACTTGCGCATATGTAGCACAAAATCTGGTGGTATGTCTCACGTCTCGTCAAACCAACTGTAACATGTTTAGTCTGAAGAGATTAAAAAAGCAACAACAATTTCGTGGTTTCGAATCTATTTATTTTTTTACGTTTAGACTCACTTAATTGTAATCTATTTCTTTTATCTACCAATAAGGCAATAGCACAAAACCTAGGATTTTTTTAACATCCAAAGTAAAATCATTAGTAATAATCTAACCCTAAAAAATGAGTAATCATTAATTCGGTCAAAGTTATAAATTAGCATTTGTATATCACTTTATCTAGCTATTATTCATAACCAGGGGGCCCATGCGCAAATTGCGCATTTAGTAATGTATTCCTTTCCGTTCCCGGGAAACTCACCTACTGATATATAATTCTAAGAAATTATGACTTTTCAAACCATGTTTATGTTGATTATGCAGTGGCAGATGATATATTTTGTTTACAATATGACTTTTAAAATGATCTGAAGTTAATAAGATCTTAAGTTAAATTTCAAATTCAAAAATCTTATAATGAAAGTTAATCAACATTTTAAAGCGCCTTGAAGAAATAAATCATAGTCTGTGGGGGGGGGGGGGGTGCAAAGCCGAAACGAAATGACGTTTTTAATTGCCACTTGCCTAAATGCTAGTTCATAAGTTTTAAAATGAAACACCAATCTTAACAATCGGTTAAGTATGTCGGGATGAAAAGGGATATTACAGACGAGGCAATTATAAAATTATAAAGATATATAACCACCCAAATTTAGTACATTGGAATAGTTGAATTTATTTATCAATGAAACGGTCAAATAGTTATACTAAAACAAATTTATTACTTTGACCAAACTACGCTAGACACTATCAATAGTCACCAACTAAGTTTTTGGGTTGATAAATTTTACCAGCAAACTTTGACCATTTAGTTATTATGTACTGATCTATGAGTATAATTAGTTGCTTTGAATACAACCAGTGTAGACTCTTATCATAAACAAGGTTTTAAATGTATACGATACCACGTCAAAATGATAGAAAATGTTTATAAGCAAAGAATAAATGTTATGCGAGATATAATAGTGATAAAATATTTTATGATTTCATTAAACAATAATTAAATAATTAAATAGTGACCCTTAATAGGTTGTCGTTTATAGCTTACTTATAGCAAGTTTTGTGCTGTTTGCGACTGTAAAGTTTGGAGGGCTCTCATTATACCTATCGTGCGTATAATATTATATTAAATTAATACCCAGATATATATTGGTAAGAGACTTAAATAAATAAATAATTAATCCATTGTGATACTTAATCCCATGATGTGTACTGTTAAAAACATTATGATGACTTGTGTAGCAAATTTTCTGTTATAAGTAACAATGTGCTTATTACACTTCCTTTAAGGTTGTCACAATAGAGCTTCATTAGACTCTTAACGACAGGACAACGTTGTGGTTCAACTCTTTGTTTTACTTTCCTCTGATTTGAAAATCAAAAACTTTATGCACCTAAGACATCCTTTAATGTATTACTAACTAATGAAAATAATCTTGTATTTCCTTAAAAAGTTATAGCCTACCGTTAATAATGAAAATCTTTTTATTTGATAAACAATAAGTTGGCTTCAGACTGAAATATTTTACATATTTTAATAAAAATGATTTAGTTAATGATTATTTAAGTTATCTGTATCATTTCAAGATTGCTATACAATATAACAATTAATTAATTCTGTAAAAAGCATATTATTAATTGGTCATTTATTCACATGTATGCTGATAATAAGGTATATTACAAAAATTCATATAGAAACAATTCAATAATCAATAAATAAACTTTTTACAATGGTGTTCTTAAAAAAGACGAACAAAAATTGGCTAAATTAACTACTTTGATATCTAGCCTGGTATTGTAAAATCCTTAACCATTTTCAGTGCTTTGAAACAAGTTCAGTTATGTTTATTTGCATACGACAAATGAATATGGCTGGTATCACCGAAATTAGACTAACGATAGGTGATAACTACAGCTGATTCCAGGGGAAAAGCACCAAGTACGTCACATATATTTGACAGTTGCTATCAGCTGAAACACCAACTACGTCACAATTTGTTTATATTTTTTGTGATATTGCCTACCTTCTTATATTTTACATTCCTTAGCTAATATAATCCCTTTTTTGAAGATACCCTTGAAATCTGTAGTGCTGAAATAACATTTGCTTGGCGATTGAAGTATATTTACTGTTATGTGACATCACAAGTTAAAATTAGCACCCTGGATAAATACGGTGGTATATAGTAGTTCTAGCTGGAATGGAGTAGTCATAGAAAGCAAGCTGTAGATATGTATTTATAAATAAACAAAATAACTATTTAAAAATAAAATATAAAATAAAATTTAATATAATTTACATACAATATTTACGGAGTTTTTTTTATTCAACTTACCTTCAAGTAAATATAAAATTTATTGATAAGTAAAATATTTTATGATATTAAAAAAATTTTATATAACAAAATTTAAAACTTATACTTTAAAAGTGACAATTTTGTTGTTGAAGACCAGTTTGGTAGATGACATTCTTTATGAAATAGAAATTTGGAAAAACTTTTAAAAAGTAATTCTTTATCTATCAATTATAAGAAAACCAAAAGTTTGTTTTATTGATTGATGTTACAATTTTTTATGTTATTTATAACCATGTCGTTAAATTTCTAGCACTAGTCAATAAAAATTTATGTTAAATGAGAGATTAACAAAGTATACGAGAACAGATTAACTACACCGTAAAACAGATTAAAACAAACAATCTTCTTCTGAATATATTAGATTTGAAGATCTTAAAAAAATATAATTAACTGCCGATTATGTTACATTTTTATATTTCTTTCAGGTCATCTTTGAACTATAGTAATTAATAAATAGCAAAAAGCTCGTTACCAAAATGTCTGTGAAATAAAAAAAGGATTGCAAATAAAAAGGTTCATTTAAGACTGTTAGCTTTCACTTATTCATTTGCGTCACATAATAATGAAGACGTCGGCCTGGGAGCGCAGGAAGAGTTTATCCTGGCACAATAGATCACCATCCAAACCCATTCAGACGTAATGCCATCTCATTACATCTTTAGTGAAGGGGTCGGTTTCCTCCTTTTGTTTGGTAATTCAAGGTATTAAGCCGAATCAGACCTAAATATGTTCATAACATTGTTGAATCACGAAGAAAATAATGTATAGTATCATTTACTAGGTTTTACTTTGTTCTTATGAAGATTTAATACATATTTAAGAACAAAATTATTATATAATATATGAACACAAAAAAAGGTCGTTGAAATATTACATTCTTCTAAGGTTGTTCTAAGGTTTGTTCTGCTACAAATCTTTTTTTTTTGTATCAATGCCAGTGGCATTTTTGTTTAGTTTACACAAATGCTTTTACGGAAAGTGGTTCAAACCCGCCATATCACTTTATTGCCATGTTACCTTATTGTCCATTTAGGGAATAGTTCAGATTCATCCTTACTCTGTAAAAATGGTGTAATCCGTTTGTGAACAAGTAAATAAATAAATTAAAAAAAACTCAAAGTCTGTGGGCATCCCGGGGATTGAAACCTTGACCTCTTGAACTGAAGTCCAAGACTCTAACAATGCGTTGATTGATGACACTGCAAATATACAGGGTGTCCCGGAAGTCTCCGGAACCCTCCTATATATTTGTTCATTCCATCAAGACAATAAAAGACATCATAAGTCTACAAAAAGCTATATACACAAATAAAAAGTTTTCGAATACCTGTAAATGAAAAATTAATGTTGAAGTAATTTTTATTTCATATTTGTCTTTTTTGTAACCAGTTTATAGTTGAACGTATCACATTTTGTCACTTAAGGGAATTAAATTTTTCTTAAAACATAGCACTTAAAATTGCAATAGAAAGTTTTGTATACATAATTTGATTTGATTAAATAAAAATCCTTACAATAGATTGTTGTCACCTATACATTACCGTTCTAAATCAAAAGGTCTTAACTACTAACCATGTTAAACATAGTCTCTTGTGGTAATTTTTTAAAGCATGAATGATAAGATAATGTTTAAATAACCATTTATCAATGTTCATTTCAATTTGTAAATACGAATTTATTTGAAAGAATAAAAAGAATTATATTACTCTATTTGCGTTTGAAATGTAATAATTAAATTCAACAAAAAATAAATTTAAGCATTAACTTAATAATGTACTTTATTTAAATAAGTTAAATTGGTATTATCTATCGTTTAACAAAACATAACAAAATGGGATGTGAAACTGTTAAGTCATTACAAATAAAGGGAAAAATAAACCAAGTTATGAGTAAAGTTATGGTGTTTGCTTATGGAAAATAACGACCATAGTGCGGCATTCATAAGGTAAACACAGTTAAATGATGGCCTTTCATGCAGAAACTCAAGCGTGCGTTTTTACTCTGGCCTTTACCAACTGAGATTCTGTTGATATTTAGTTAACATAATCATAGCATTTGAAAATATGCCAATATTACGTAAAGCATTGTCAAAAATTTGTAAAATGTTGTAAACACTAAATACTTTACTAGTAGTTTTTTTGGTTTTTTTTTTACTTTGAAATAAGTAAATAAATATTTACAGTCATAAGAAACCTTAAGCGCCAAATTAAAATGATGTAAGAAAAGTTTTATATTAAGATCAAGTAGGCTAAACAATTATATTTTTTTAATTGATAATTTAACCTAATAGTACATCTGTAACAATGATCTACACACAAATATAAACATTATAATACTGACCTTGATAACCTTTGCTCAATTAATAATTTAATTGCTTGAATTAAAAACAATAAAATTTTACCGGATCTCAATATTTAAGATAAAATTGAGATTGAGTTTATGGAGTGAAATCCGTAGACAAAACGACATAGAGAGACAAAGATCATTTCAAACAGACTTCCACATCTGACACAATAGGGAACAGATGAAGAGCGTCTTTGATGAACAATCTCATAATCTTCTCCTCCATTGTGAGTTCCAATACTGACATTTTTATTTAAATCCAAATGAAATCAGTAGGGGGAACCTGAAAGAAAATAACAACTATTGTTTACCATCGGAAAATTACGACGAATTAAAAAATAAACGGTATCAGTTAACATACTTTCTCCCAACAATATAAAAAAGATGTTAAAAGCTTCAAACATTAATGTCTTGATGACTCAGTCGGATAGCTACCGGCTGAGCAGCGCGAGTTTGACCCTACGCGCGTCTGTGACTTTTAACAACGTACTGCATTTACCGCTAAACGAAAAATTGAATTTTCTCCGCAACCACTCGACGTAGAGCAATAATTTAAAATACTGGATTTTTAGTTTTTTGAGCTTGATTTAATGGTGATAAGTAAAATTTATTTCAAGACAACAGCTATTTTGAAAATCCAAAAAATTGATTTTTGAAACACTTTTTACTCCATAACTTTTGAACGCGGATTTTCCCGGAGATGCGGGTGGTGTCATTTTATTCACCATTTTAAGCTTAATAAACCACAAAATTTTAATCAAAACCGTTAGAGCCGTTTTTGAGAAATTTTGATTTTTTACGATTTTTGAGGGTTTTTGGGGGTAAAATACCCTTAAAAATCAAAAATTTAAAAAAATTGAAAAAAAACGTCTGGAATTATCGTGGATTTGGACCTATGTACCAAATTTAATTAAAATCGGACCATTAGGGCATTCTCTAGCTCTGTTTACATCCTGACACACACACACACACACACACACACACACACACACACACACACACACACACACACACACAGACAGACATCACTCCGAAAACCACTTGTTTGGACTCAGGGGGAACCAAAATGGATAAATCCACCAACAACTCAAATTCGAAAATTTTGACGAAAACAATACTTTCTCCATATAGGCTACTATGGTATAGAGGGAGAAAGTAAAAGGCACACGAAATGTTAATGTTCCTTTGCTATTCATATCTTCATTCATATCTTCAACATATCTTCACATCAAATGGTTTTGTAACTCATATATTTCACACAGCTTAATAGAACACAACTTAACCCATAAACATAAGTACAACTTTTATTCGTATCTAACTATCACTGTGACTTTTTGTGATATTTTTAAACGTTGCCTTAAAAAAAATTCAAAATGTTTTTAAGATTTTGTAAATTATTCTAATTGTTATTGTGTGTATCATAAATTTGAAATGATGTAAGCAAAATTACATAAAAAAAATACTGTTGTAAAAATTATTTAATACCCAAACCATTTCTCAACAACACATCTAAGTTGCTTAGTGTCTAAGTTATTCAATTCGATAATTTTTAATATTTGTGATAAGTTACAGTGTCCAGCTTTGGTATCAAACACATGACTGATAGGGAATAATATGGCCTGTTGCAGAGCGGTAGTGATCGATGTTGTTGTTTGTTGCACCTCCGTTTCCGAAGTTTGTTCATAATTTTCCATAAAAAATTGTTTTATCATCGTACTCGTTTGAAACAAACTTACCATACAAAAAATGTCACAATGAAAGCTTAGTTTCATCTCTTTGAATCAATCAATTTTCAACTGCTTTTACAAAACAAGCCTACGCTAATGAAACACATGTAGAACTTTATTTGTAATTATTACAAATAATATTCACCCCACGCACAGGTCTTCGACACATGTGTGGTTTTTTATGTTATTTTTCAATGCTGCATTGTGTGTTATTTCATGAATAAAGAATTATTTGATTTGATTTGATATGTTATTTCTAAATTTGTTCACCGATTCTTTTGATAATAGAAAAGAATGTGCGGTGTTGATATTTAAATTGGTGGAGAAAAATAATTGATTTAAAATGCCAAGTATCGTATTCATTACTTGGAACATTGAATTGTGTTCGAAATTAGATTCACATATTTCTAACACAAAAATTAAGCATATTAGAAAAGGTTTATTAAATAAATAAACCGTACTGAAATAAAGTAACGACTATAATTTGCACTTGGTGAATAGCATCACGCTTGGAAAGAATTTTATAATTAGAATCAAAACTGCTTTAGCTTACGCTATGCAAAGAAAATAAAAAATAAAATACCTTTTAAAACATAATTTATCTATATGTTAGTAGGCAAACATTTTTCTTTTCCTCCTTTTTCTTAGATTTTGTATGTCGCCAGTGAAACCTGCGCTAACAGGTATAAATTTATGTTTCCGTAGGTGAGCACGAAGAGAAGAGAATCCCATTATAATTCCCATCTGCTCCCCCAGAGCTATGCCCTACTAGCATTCAAAGTTGCAATGTTACTGTTATGGAAGAAGGGAAATTTATTGAATCATTAGACAACTGTTATAATAACAAATCCTAGAAAATCAGAAGGAACAGATATTTCAGTTAAATTATTTTAATTCTTTCGGGATCATATGAAATTTAATTCTGATCGAATTTCAACCAGTAGGCAATCTCTAGTATGTATAATTAAACACCTACGCATACATTTAAGTAATATGAATGTAGTAATGGTATATTTTGTAATAAAGACTAAAATGGTGTTTTCCGGCCTCGACAACGTGTGTTAAGTTCGAGACGACGAAATAGGAAAAAACTTTTTCAACGGATTTACGAACGATATGTTTCATTACACCACACTATGCAATAAATTATAAATAAATGATAAAAAAATATTTGTACCTGCCCATAATGACCAAACACGTAGCTAACTTAGCGCGAGGCATTGTGTTTCCGGTTGCTAGGCAACCCCTTCACAACCACCGGTTTCCATTAGCTACCAGTGGGAAGTTATAGGGCCGAAAAGTTTCGGCACTAGACCTCCAAGACATGATATTTGTTAGTAGTGTCTTTTGGCCACTCCTGGCCCAGTTCAAGGTCAGCGGTTGGAAGTGGCAGGTGTGGGGTTGGAAGTGTGGGGTGGGGGTGACAGTGATGGATGGGTTTGGGAAGTGGGTCAAGGTCATCCGGAGGGGGTTTTAAAAAAGTGGGAGCCGCAGGGGCTCGGTGGGGGTTTTGGGAGGGGCGGCGCCGGGCCGCGGGAGGTTATCGTTTATTTTTAAAATTAAATTAAAATAATAGTTGCATGATAGGAGAGCTCCTAGGTGTTTACAGTGCGAGTCGATACAGTAGAATGAGACATGTGTCCAAGGAAGAACGATCATATAAACCCGGTAATATAGTGAATAAGAATAATTGGATAGCGTCGTCAATAGGTGTAACAAGATTGAAATGTTGATACTGCAGCATGTCAGTTAAGACAGCGTGCAAAACAGTATCAGTACAGTATGCAGTGTTGCACAGGCTTGGTTTTGCAAAGTACAACGGGTGAAAACTGTAGTATTTCTTAAGCTTAGCCAATGTAGTACGCGGTTTGGAAACTGTGGAGTTAGATTGTTTCTGTAAAATATGTTTTGTGCGTAAAAGCTTTAGTTGTAAAGAGTGCGAAGCCATAATAATATATGAAGGGGAGATGTGTACTCTCCGACAATCGGCGAGTATATGACCGGCGCCCGCGAGTGTGCCTGAATATATAGAGACTAATTAGCATAATAAGTGCAAACATATGTTAGAGTAAAAAAGTGTAAGTAAAAAAGTGTTAGACTAGGTGTTAGAGACTTGCGGATAGTTGTTCACTGTTGCCCTATCGCTACTATAATGACGCGCGCGCGGTACCGATGCCCGTTATATGGGGGTTGTGCGGCCCCCCCCCTCCCCCTTCCCCAACCCCTCCCCCTGAGAGGATGACATAAAAGAACAGAACTTCGGAGAGCTCAGTTATTTGTCGGGCGGCGCCGCGAAAGGTTGTAGCAGGGGGAAACATATAGGCGAAAAAAAAAAAAATATTGGTAGCCGCAGAAGTTACTTAATCATTCAGGTGCAGGATTGCAAGTAATGTTCCGTGCATGAATAAGTAGGAATACAATTGTGAATTGTACAGGTAAATCTTGTACTGTAGCAATAACTATAATATTAGACGGTTGTAAAGTGTTTGACCTGCTGGTGTGCAAGAAATATCCCGTTTACAACTAAGTAGGATTACAATTGCTAATTGGACAGGTAAATCTTGTATTGTAGCAACAAGTATAATAGTAGACCGTTGTAAGGTGTATCACCTGCAGGTGTGCAGGAAATGCCCTGTGCACAAATATAAAGACTAATTAGCATATTAAGTGCAAACACATTTTAGAGTAACAAGCGTTAGTTATAAAAGCGCAAGAGACTAACGGATAGTACCTCACCCGACCGATTCCGCCACCGAAATGGCGCGCGCGCGGCGGCAACCCCCCTTTTTATGCGATCGATGAGTCACGTGCGACGCCCCTCCAACCCCCTCCCCGAGAAAACCGCATAAAAGAGCGAGGTTTGGGAGAGCTCGGTTATTTGTCAGTCGGCTGCGGCTACGGTCACAAGAGTCGGAGGAAGAGACGGATAGTTTAAGAAAAGTATTGGTAATAGCGGAAGTTAATTAATTAATTATTCAGTTGTAGGATTGCAAGTATTGGCCTGTGGATAAGCAAGTGGGTCTGCAACTGTGATTGAACAGGTAACTACCGTATCATAGCAATAATTGTAATATTAGACGGTTGTAAAGTGTATAAGGTGCAGGTGTGCAAGAAATGGTCCGTGCACGATGAAGTAGGATTACAATAGCCATCTGTACGGCTTAATCTTATGCTGTAGTGATAACTATAATAGTACCCAGTTGTAAAGTGTCTAACCTGCAGGTGAGCAAGAAATGTCTCTCGTAGTGTACCAATAATTATAATAGTAGATGGTTAGCAAGTGTATTATCTGCAGGCGTGAAAGAAATGTCTCGTGTAATGTAGCAATAAGTATAATAGTAGACGGGTGTAAGGTGTATTACCTGCAGACGTGCAGGAAACATAGCGTGCACTATTGCACAGGTAAATCCCGTAGTGTAGCACTAATTATATTAATATGACCGAGAAGTAGCGGTTAGAGTTTAAGTGTTGTTAAAGTAAGAGAGTAATTTGCATATTAAGGAGGAAACAGGTGTGTAAGAATGGAACCTGCAATTAATCAGTGTGAGTTTCCTGCACACGATGTTAATTAGCATATTTTAGTAAAAAAAAAAAAAAAAAAAAAAAAATGGAAACTCGACACGAAAATAAAATTAAGATATATAAAATAACTGGTATAGTGTTAAGAAATAGTGTAAAAATAATAAAAATGTTAAAATAAATAGTGTGTTAAAGTACTATGTGGTATGAACTCACGGATTGGTTGTTTACCGTTGGGGTGTCAGCTCCCTATATGGGAGGCGCGCGAGCTTCCCGTCGTTTATATACATGCGGATGGTTACTCATGCATGACCCCCCCCCCCGACCGGACCGGAAACCGGAAGCCCCCCCCCCGCCGCCGCCGCCGCCCCCGCCCCCTCCCACAGGCTGCGTGTACCGGCGATTAATTTCCGTTGGAACTATAATTAAGCGCCGGAAGAGGGCAGATAACAAACTGCGATAGTTATGCTGTCACGCACGCGACGGGGAAAACTGCGCATGTAGCTGTCAGCGGATGTACTTGTCAGCGGATGTAATTAGATGTTATCTAATGCTAATTAAGAGGCACAAGGCTCCACCTGCGTTAGGGGCGACCCACATGTAACAAAGCACATCCGTTGGGGATTTTCCACTGACCTTACTGGAAAGTTCCGCGCCCCTCAAACCCCTCCAGGCCCCCCACCACTTTGTGAGCCGAGAACCTCTTTGGCGACTATCGCTGAGTTAGTTCGGAACAATTCGTCGGACGCGATGGTTGTTCCGAACTCAGAGGGCAACTCAAATGTATAAGCGGCCGATATATATTTGAGTTACTCTTGTTGTTAGGCTATTATTATTTAATATTAGTTGTGTGTGTGTGTGTGTGTGTGTCTATGGTTTTATGTAAAGTGTTATTTGGTTTTAGTCTTAAGATGTGTTAGTTTTAAGGTTTAACTTGCGCATTGCGATGTTAGCATTAAGGTGTGTTATGGTATTATTTATGTTTAAAAAATGTGTTTTTAATTTTAAGTATTGGTTTATGGTGTGTGTGTGTGTGTGTGTGTGTGTGTGTGTGTGTGTGTGTGTGTGTGTGTGTGTATCTATGTTTGTGTTTGTTTATCTGTGTACTAATAATTTTTTACATTTCACAGCTAGCTGTTAGGATGGGTAGATTAAATTTAAATTTAAATGTAACTTTAAGAAGTTGGATTGAACTTCATTAAATATGGGTGGGACATGCGCGTTGTGCCGTAGGTAGCGCATATTTCTATTGTTTTTGATTTTTGTTTTTTAATTTTGGTCAGGCAAAAATATGTTTGGGCGGGTTTAGATTTAAGGGTGGGAGGTTAGAGTTGCGTCTTGCACTAGCTGTTCCAGTGTCCCTAACTACCACATGGTCAAGCCCAGTGCCAAATGGCCCGAGACTGGCCGCCCGTATCACAGCTCACCAAACTGGATCGCCAAAGTGCGTGCGGGCAAAAAAAATTGGGATCCCTCGCAAGACGTAACTTTTTGGGTTGGGATTGGGAGTGTTTGAGGAACACAGGGTGGTGGAGACGGTCCTGGCCGCCTCCATCACCTTGGATCATTATTATTTTTTGGTGACCTTGACCTCAATCCACTCATGCATAACCCCCCCCCCCTTCCGACGTCACAACGTCTTGACCTTGACCTTGACCTTGAACTTGACGAGCCCCCCCCCCCCCGCCAGCCAAGTGCTAACAAATTTACTTATAACTTGAGAACGGTTTGCCAGAATAGGGCAAGCGATACATCATTGGAAAGCTCTAATTAGGAGTAATATTGTAGTAAAGACGGAATTAAATTATTTTCTTTTAATAAAACTTTATTATTAAAAGAAACCCCCACTCATTGACTTGCCTATATAAGAGTGTCGTGGTGAAATGAAAGATTAGTAAACATAGCATCTCCAATTTTAGTTGATGATAGACCCACCTTTGGTGTATATTGGCGTAACAGTGATCTGTTATGGCTATGGGTGGAGGCATATGTGGAGTATTTGCAATTGGAAGAAAATATAGGCTTTAATCATTACTTTTCAGCTTTAGTCTTAACCTACTATTTTTAACATCTCACTAAAAATCTTACCGTTCCCCCTCCCCACTACAACTGGGAGGTTATAAAAAGGGAGCAGTAGAGAATCTTTTCATTTCGCTGCTAAATTTCAAAGAGTAAACATCAACAAGATGCATCAATGTGAAATTTGCTTAGAAACCTTTCATGATAATATTCTACTAGAAATACACAAAGAGTTATTCCATAATAATAATGAAGATGTAACAGAAACCGAATATGAAGATTTAAAACTATATGGAGAAGAACAACAAGAAGAACAACAAGAAGAATCTCGAATGCTATACCAAGTTTAAAAGTATATGCTTTAGAAGGTGTAAAGTAGTAATGCACCACAAAATTCAAAATGAAAAATTGAAATTGGAGCAGTTTTTTAAGGAAGTGCGTACAATTGCAAGGAGAACACTCACAGAAGAATTAAGAAGACTAAACTTCATTAAATTTAGCATATTACTACATGCTATGTTTATTAATGTAGAAGGAGAAATGTCACCAAGAGGATTCATAACAAAAAACCAGACCATCATGGCAAGTTCAGATATTAATTCAATAGTTGAAGATTGTTTAGAAGAGATATTAACAAAAATTCAAGAACATGAAGGCAGAGGATCTGGTTGGAGTTTGGTTAGTATTGAGGGTATGGATATCAGAGTTCATAAACACGGCTACGGATTAAGGGGTAGCAGTTATATTCCGCTCCCAAAGAAAATTTCAGACACCAAATCGTGCATAAATGTTCAAAATGAAGATATGGAATGTTTTAGATATGCAATGACGGCAAAATTTGTACCACCTCACCATGCGGATAGACCCAGTCAAGAATATGAAACACACAGATATAAATATAATTTCAAAGGATTGACTTACCCAGTGGCTTTAAAGGACATCTCAAAGTTTGAAAAACAAAACCCTGGAACATCTGTCAATGTTTTCGGTTTGGACAGTTCAAATAAAGTGTTTCCATTGCGTGTGGTAAAGAATGAATTACCGGATCATAGGGACTTGCTATTACTTACAAGAGGTGATGTTTCACACTATGTATGGATCAAAAAGTTTGAAACTCTTGTTAATAACCAACTGTGTAAAACTAGACATAAGAAGATAATTTGCAAACGATGTTTCAATTTTCAACAAGAAAGAAGAAATGGAAAAGAATGGTTACAAGAGCATAAAAAACTATGTAACAACAACTATGAAGCAAAAATAATGTTACCATCACCAGATAAGGCCGAGCTAAAATTTGAGAAGATATCTCATCAGTACCGCATTCCCATTGTTGTTTATGCGGATTTTGAATCTACACTTGTTCCTATTGAAAATAATGATGATGAAGCCAAGAAAAGTGTTAAGTACCAAATGCATGATCCAAACAGTTTTTGTTTATTAATTAAATCTACACTGTCAGAAGATCATTTAAATAAATATGATCTAACTTCAAAACCTGTCATATATCGCGGTGAAAATGCTTCTAAAATTTTCCTTGACCACTTATATTCGATAGCAGAAAATGTACAAAAATTGTATAGTGATATTGTACCAATGATACCGATGGATGAAGAAGAAGAGATTCAGTATGAAAATTCGACCCATTGTTATTTATGTAAAAATGAATATACTTTGGAAAATCACAAGGTACGTGATCATGACCATCTAACAGGTTATTATAGAGGTGCCGCATGTAACAGATGTAATATTAACTATCAAATTCGCAACTTTATACCTGTAATTTTGCATAACCTTAGTGGTTATGATGCACATTTTATTATACCGGAATTGGGACGAGATGATGGAATAATCGATGTGATAGCGGAAACTACTGAAAAGTTTATTAGTTTTAGTAAAACAATTGGAAATATGAAGTTACGTTTTCTAGACTCTTACCGTTTTATGCCATCTAGCTTGAGTAAACTTACTGAAAACTTAAAGAAAGAAAATTTAATAGAAACAATGAAGATTGTAAGTAAAGATAAATTGGATTTGGTTCTCCGCAAAGGTGTTTTTCCCTATGATTACATCGATTGTTTGGAAAAATTTGAAGAAACATCACTTCCGCCAAGAGAAGCCTTCAAGAGTAAGTTGTATGAAGAGGACATCAGTGAAGAGGACTATCAACACGCTTGTAAAGTATGGAATGAACTAGGAATGACAACATTGGGAGAATATTCCGACTTTTATGTTAAATTAGATGTGACTTTACTTTGTGACATAATGGAAGAATTTAGAGATACCTGTTTTGAAGCATATGGATTGGACCCACTTCATTCTTATACATCACCTGGACTAGCATGGCAAGCTATGCTGAAAGAAACAAAGTGTAGGCTTGAACTTATTACAGATATTGATATGGTTTTGATGATAGAGTCAGGTGTTCGTGGAGGATTGACACAAAGTGTAACTAGACATGTAAAAGCCAATAACAAATATCTCCCAAACTTTGATGCGTCACAACCAACAACATTCTTAGGTTATTTTGACGCAAATAACCTATATGGATGGGCTATGTCAAATCCTCTTCCATATGGTAATTTTAAGTGGGCGAACCCAGATTCGATAGGCAATATAATGGACATACCCAAAGATGGAGACATTGGTTACATTTTGGATGTGGACTTTGAATATCCTGAACAACTGCATGACCACCACTACGATTTACCACTATTGCCAAAGACGGAAATATCACCAACTGGTAGATGGCCCAAATTAATGATGACGTTAACCAACAAGTCAAGATATGTAGCTCATTATTGGACAATACAGCAAGCAATAGAACTGGGATTGAAAATAACAAGAATCAATAGAGCAATACAATTTAATCAATCTTGTTGGTTAAAACCATACATCGACAACAACACAAGAAGAAGGACTGCAGCAACATCCGCTTTTCAAAAGGACTTTTTCAAATTAATGAATAATTCAATATTTGGCAAAACGTTGGAAAACAAAAGAAAACATAAAGATGTAAAATTAGTTAGCAATCCGGCAAAATTGCAAAAATTAGTACAAAAACCAAACTTTGGAACGAGTATAATTATTAACGAGAATCTTGTAGCTGTTACCATGAACAAAATCTCAATAACAATGGATCGTCCTCTATATGTGGGAATGTCTATTTTGGATATTTCTAAAACCCACATGTATGACTTTCACTACAACAAGATGGTGAAGTTTTATGGAAGAGAAAACATCGGGATAGCATATATGGATACAGATGCTTTCATTTATTGGATAAGAACAGAAGACATGTATGAAGATCTACGTACTTTTGTATATACTACTGACTTTGACTTTTCAGATTATCCTAAAGATCATCCCAACTATGACTACAATAGAAATAAAAAGGTGTTGGGCAAGTTTAAAGACGAAACAAATGGTGTACCAATGGAAGAAGTTGTCGCTTTAATGTCCAAACTGTACTCATTCCAACTGTACATCAGTGAAAAGGATGAACATCAAGTGGTGAAGAAAGCCAAAGGCATCAAGACTTCATATCTAAAGAAGAAAGTACAGTTTGACCATTATAAGAGATGTTTATTTGAAAATGTGGAAACAACCGCAACATTCAACACCATCAGAAGCTACAACCATATACTGTATAGTGTAAAACAAACAAAGTGGGCATTAAGTTATAAGGATGATAAACGCCACATTCTTGAAAATAACATCAACACATTGCCATTCGGCCACTATTCCCTAATCCCTATTGATCAGTAAACCTTTTCTTCGTCCTTTACCTTCTTCATTTTTCCTTTCGTAAAGAAGAGGGGACATGACAAGCCCAATGTCATGTTCCCTCTTTTTTACACCAACGTAAAATGGCCTTGACCTATATCCTAACCGTATATAAAAGAGGATAAACCATTCTAGAGATCAGTATCTTTACAAGCGATGTAAAAGACACAACTGAAGATGGAAGACTTAAAAAATAAAATTGTAAATGAACTTCATAAGCCAGCAAGAAGAAAATTCCCTAGAAGAAGTACAGTTATAAAAGGAATGAATGATCTTTTCCAAGCCGATCTCATTGAAATGATACCACATAGTAAGTTGAATAAAGGATTCAAATACATTTTAGCGATTATAGACTGTTTTACTAAAGTGGCTGATGCCTTACCGCTAAAGGACAAGACTGGTAAAAGTGTTACGAAAGCTATGGAAACGGCTATACAAAGAAATAAATTCAACATCAAACATCTACAAACTGATGATGGGAAAGAGTATTTTAACAAAGACTTTGCAGCTTTAATGAAGAAGTATAAAATAAATCATTATTCTACAAATTCTGAAGTTAAAGCTTCAATAATAGAAAGATTCAATAGAACATTAAAAGGAGCAATGTATAAAACATTTTCCAAACGAGGATCATATGTTTGGTATGATATCTTACCGCAACTTATAAAAGAATATAACAACAAGTATCATCGAACCATTGGTATGAAGCCTAATCAAGTAAATAGCAGTAATGCTAAGGTGGTATTAAAACGTATTAGGAATAATACAGCTCCTAAACGTGAAAAAATGCAGCCTAAAACATTTAAAGTTGATGATAAAGTTCGTATAAGTAAGTACAAAGGAGTATTTAGTAAAAGATATCTGCCAAACTGGACTAATGAAGTGTTTACAATCTATAAAGTGCAACCAACAATACCTGAAACTTACATTTTAAAGGACAACAAGGGTGAATTACTCGAAGGTGGATTCTACGGACATGAGTTGTTAAAATCATCAGTCGGCGATGTATATCTTGTTGAAAAAATTTTACAAAGAAAAAAGGATAAGGTTAAAGTACGTTGGTTGGGATTTGATAAAAGTGAAGACTCTTGGATCCCTACAAAAGACTTGGTGTAGCAATTTTTCAACTCATTACGTGTTTAACCTTTAGACAAGATGGAGATTGTGCAACAAAAGGATCGATTTTTTATTAATAATATTGATGAATTAACAGTTGACAACGACAAGTTAAATCATGGAAAACATGGTGAACTACTGCCAAACACAATAAGATGTTTAATAACTGGACCGTCAAATTGTGGAAAGACGAATGTGGTTTTTAACTTAATAACAAATCCTAAAGGATTACGTTTCAACAACATTTATATCTTTTCCAAATCTTTGCAACAACCCAAATACCAATTATTGGATAAGGTACTCGCAAGTGTGCCTGAAGTTAATTTCTACAAGTTTAATGCTAGTGAAACTATAATGGAGCCAAACGAGGCTAAACCATTTTCTATATTTATATTCGATGATGTATCTTGTGAAAATCATGACACTATTAGAAGTTATTTTGCCATGGGGAGACATTATAATATTGATAGCATTTATATTGGCCAAACTTACAGCAAAATTCCAAAACAACTAATAAGAGATAATGCAAATCTACTTATTATCTTCAAGCAGGATGAAACAAATTTAAAGCACATATATAATGATCATGTAAATGCAGACATGTCATTTGATAAATTTAAAGAAATGTGTGGCAAAGCATGGGCTGAAAAATATGGATTTCTTGTTATTATGAAAGAAGAAGCTATAAAAAATGGAAGATATCGTATAGGATTGGATAAATTTGTATTAATCCATTGAACGATTAATGATACGTTTAGTAATAGATTGGACCTCGCAGCGTAAACATGGTGAACCAAGAAAAACTATTAAAAGAAATAAAATCACTGAGTGACTCGATTAGACTTAAAAATCGAGCATTAAGAATGGGTTTGAATGAAAGAGAAGAATTCCTGGAGACTACATTTAAGCCTATTTCAGAACCTTTAAAACAGATAACAGAAACTATTGGTAAACCTCATTATGAAGGAGATGTTTTGCTACCTGTTTCCAAATTTGAAGTAAAGAGTTTAAAAAAGGAAGAAGATGATGATTCTTACACAAGTGATAGTGAAGTTTCTCAAAAAGAAGAAGAAACAAGAGAAGAAGAACCAGAAATAAATGTTCAAAAAGAAGAAGAACAAGAACAACATATACCTGAAGCAGAACAATCAATTCCAAATCTAACAAAATTAAGTAGTGATATATTGCAACAAGGACCTCTTGGAAGAAAGTATATCATGAAGATGTTACATGAAATAAAAGCAAACCCAAAACTACACAAGTCACATGTATATGGAGCGAGAATTGATGGAAATGAATTAAAAATAGGAGATTCAAAAGTACATTTGACTGAAGATGATGACATTGTTATTGGTGAGCATAAATATAAAGGAACAAAAGGATTATTTGAACTGATTTTTAAAAATATACCTATAAAATATACGGTACAAGATTTAAATACTTTTAAAGAAATTTTGCAAAATACTAATGCTCATAAGAAGAATTACTCCAAAGATTCAATGATAAATAGAACACGCGCAACTAAATATACAGTTGTAATAAAAAGATTGTTTCCGCTGAGAAAACTACCAACATTACGAACTGCGCCCGCTTTGAAGAAACCGCTAAAGAGGAAGTCTTTATCACTTATGGACTTATCACTTATGGATGAATATGGTAAAAAGAAAAAAGGAGAAACTTCGACGTCTGGTAAAGGTTTAATGAAAAACCTATATAATACAAATGTGATTTACTATAATGATATAAATAAATTGGTTGATAGAATGAGACTATTACATGAAGCCATGGAAGCTGGTCATACAGGCTTAAATAATGAATGGGTGGCTTTAGTTGACGAACTTCGAAATCGTGGAATAGTTGTATAAATCATCACGGATATATAAGAGAGCTGTGAGCATACAGTGGATCAGTTCAATCATGAGCGTCGACAAGTTTGGACGGTACTCCGGGCTAGGAGTACAAGGAGGAGAAAACAGAAAAAGAAGTGGATTGCCGCAAACACCTGAAGGTGACTATGATATGAGTAACAAACGTTTAAAATTTGTTAAAGACCCAGAAGAAGATACTGATGGAGCAAATTTAAAAACAGTAAAAGAAGCAACTTCAACATCATTGAAATTAAACAAGAATACTTACGATGTTAAATCACATAGAATAATTCATGTTGGTAAACCAACTGACAGTTCTGATGCAATTAATAAAGAGTATTTATCATCTGAACTTTCAAATACTTTAAAATTACAATGGGGTAATAATTTAAAAGATGGACAGACATATGATGCTGGAAATCATAGAATAACCAACGTGGCAAATCCAAAAAATGATAAAGATTCAGTTAATAAAGAATATTTACATTCTATAATACCGGAAAAGACTCAACGCGGATTTTCTTTTTATAAATTTATAATAAATGACATTGGATACCCAAAGGAAGATGGGGATGCTGTAAACCTGAAATACATCAAGGACAACTGTATTTTACAAGATGGTGATGAAATCGATTGTCATGGGAAAGTGTTGTCAAATGTAAAGTTCGCTTCTCAACCAAAAGACGCTGTTACTATGGAACAGTTATCTAAAGAATTAAAAAGGGGAACATCGAATTTTGTAAAACATGAAGATGCCGTGCTAAAGCGAGGGGATACATTTATACATGGAAATGAAAAGTTTGATTTAATGCAAGGAAATAATGATGAATGGGATGCAGGACATAAAACAATAACAAATGGAAGATTTGGTATAAAAGATACAGATGTACCTCTAATGGTGCAAACATTAATTGCGAGTGGTGGTACATTAGGTACATACAATGGTCGTAATAGAAGAATAAAAGATATTTATCCTGGTTATGAAGATGATGATTGTGTTACATTGAGACAAACAATAACTTGGGATAAACACTTTGGGACCAAATATGATGCAAAGATGAAGAAAATAATTAATATTTTACCAGGAGAAGATTTAAATGATGCTGCTACTATTGGACAAGTCATAACAACGTCGAAAAGTGATTCGACTGCTTACACGTGTAATGATAAACGTATTATGCAGTTACACGATCCCCAACATCCAAAAGATGCTGTAACTTTAGACTGTTTAATAAGAATAGTGGGCAATTTACTTATCGATACCCACAATCATATAGCTAGTACAACGAGTCATGTGATGATTCAACCCGATGAACGAGAAGCTTGGATTAAAAATAGAATTATAAATCAGTATATAATTAATTTGAATAATTAAGTATTTAAATATAAAAATTGTGCATGTGTTATTCATTTATGTAAAGCAGCTCGTGGAGTAAACACGCTGGTTATATAAGACGACATAATGAAGACCGCAATGCTCAGTCGTCGTCAAGACAGCGGCAAGAAAGGACGTGGTATAACATCAGCTGCGCTATCCCTGCTAAGACGGATTCCTGTTGGTGCTGTTCTAAATCGAGCAATAGACGCTTTACCATACGAATTTCATCTGCCCGGAGGCTATCAATATTGTGGACCCGGAACTAAGTTGGCAAAACGTTTAGCAAGAGGAGATCCTGGAATTAATAAATTAGATCAAGCTTGCAAAGAACACGATATAGCGTATTCCAAGTTTGCAGATTCAACAAATAGATCAATAGCGGATAGAGCGCTAGCGGAAAAAGCTTGGCAAAGGGTTAAATCAAGTGACGCCAGTATTGCGGAAAAAGCAGCAGCTTGGGCAGTGACAACAGCCATGAAGACGAAAGCTAAGTTTGGTGGTGGAAGACGACGCGGGAGAAAACCTAGTAAAAAAGAAGCTGCAAAAAGAGGCGGGAACATCAAAAGAAGACGTCGCACTAACCCTAAAAGGAAAGTCAAGAAAACATCCATATGGTCAATGGTAAAAAACGGATCGGGTCTTTACTTAAGACCGTACCGTGTGTATTAAATGAGAAGAATAAATTGATAATTCCAAATGAAGCATTAACAAACTATCAACTGTCAAAATATGTGAAATGTTTAAGAATACCATTCTTCAGAGGAGTTTTTATGAAAGATACATTACCAAATAGAGTGTGGAAAAATGAAACTGGAATAGTAAACTTAGACTCTAATTATGGACCAGGTACTCATTGGGTATGTTATAAAAAACTTGGAGAAAATGTTTACTACTTTGATAGTTTTGGAAATTTACCGCCACCAAAAGAACTTCAACATTATTTTCGGGACTCCAAGAATATATTCTACAACTACAAAAGAGAACAACCTAGCAATACAGAAATATGCGGACATTTATGTTTAGAGTTCCTAGCGAAGAGCGTCAGTCAGCTTTAAGATGTCATCGTATACAGTGTCGCTGAGCGGAAATTCGTCAACATTGAAAAGTACACTTTTCCCAGCGTTACGTTTATCTACGGACAAACTATGGGAAGCAGCATTATTGGATTTGACTACATACAATTCAATTCCCAATGTTACAGAAGGGAAAAATAATTTACTACATTATTATGAGAGTAAAGATGAAAAAGGAAATTATTCACAATTGAAAATAATTCCATTATCTACAGGAGCATATGAAATAGACGATATAAACCAAGTATTACAAAAAAAGCTTGGAGAAGAAAATATTTCTATAAAAGGTAATAATAATACATTAAAAGCAGAAATAACTTCAAAGTATTATATAGATTTTAGCTTAGACCACTCAATCGGCAATTTGCTCGGATTTTCAAAGAAGAAAGGAATTTTAGCTCCTGGAAATGATTATACTGGCGATACAACAGTAACAATATTAAAGGGGAACAGTATTGATGTAACGTGTAATATTATACACGGATCATATAGAGATGGAGTAAATCAACACATATTACATACATTTTACCCCACAGTAGCTCCTGGTTTTAAAATAGTTGAGAAGCCACAAAACCTGATATACCTACCGTTAAACACCAGTTTCATTTCAGACATCGTACTGAACATATTGGATCAAGACGGCATTAGTGTTGACTTTAGAGGAGAAACAATAACTATACGGTTACATATCAGAGCAGCAACATAAAGTCAACATGGGATTATCATTTAAACCACAACGGAAGAGTCGGGAGCTCAGTAGCTCCTCAACATTCGACGAGTTAACACCGGACAACATACGCTTCCTACAAAAGATCGGACTAAAACTTGCCAACCATGGATATACTGGATATAGCGCAAGGACCGACATTCGACGAAACCCTATGGGAGAAGGAATATCACACTCACAACCCTTACACTTCATCAAAATTAAATAATAATGATGAAATAAGGATTCCCATTCAACAACAAGATATCTACACATTACCATGTGAAAGTTATTTATATATCGAAGGAAGAGTAACAACATTGGATGGAAAATCTGGTTCAACTGTTCCTTTTATAAATAACCCTATGGCATATCTGTTTGATGAAATTAGATATGAGATATCTGGAGTAACAGTTGATTCAACAAAAAAAGTTGGTATATCAACAACTTTGAAAGGATTGACTTCAATAACACCCCATGAAAAGAATTCTTTAATCTCGGCTGGATGGGTGACTCCTGATAAAGACACTATTACTCCTAATTCAAAAGGTTACTTTGATTTTAATGTGCCTTTACGATTGCATTTGGGATTCGCAGAAGATTACAAGAGAATAATAATAAATGTAAAGCAAGAACTGGTACTGCTCAGATCTTCAACGAATAAGGATGTAATACAAGCGCCAGATGGAACAAAAGATGCCGATTTGGAATGGCAACTTCAATTGGATAAAGTTGTATGGAGAGTACCACATGTCAGATTGGCGGATGAACATCGAGTATTATTATTGAAAAAATTAAAATCTGACCGTGATATTGTAATACCATTTAGAAGTTGGGAATTTCATGAATACCCCATATTGCCTCAAACAGAAAGACAAACATGGACTGTTAAAACCTCTACTTATTTAGAACGAGCAAGGTACATAATAGTCGGTTTTCAGACTAAACGAAAAGATGTTATAACTGCGCACGCTGGTCAATTTGACCATTGCAAGATAAAGAATTGCAAAGTTTTTCTAAACTCTCAGTTCTTTCCATATGACAGTTTAAATGTTTCATTTGACAAGAAACGTTATTCCATTCTATATGACATGTATGCAAGATTTCAATCGTCATATTATGGTAAGACAAATACACCACTACTATCACCAGAACAATTTTATTCAAAAGCTCCAATTGTTGTAATCGATTGTTCAAAACAAAATGAATCTGTGAAATCTTCAAGTGTAGATATAAAAATTGAAATGGAATTTGAAGATAAAATACCAGATGGAACTTCAGCATACTGTTTAATTCTACATGACAAAATAGTTACTTACACACCGCTGACAGGAATTGTGAAGAATGTACTTTAAAAAAGATTAATACAACATCTGCACGATTTGTAAGATTTTTACAAAAGATCAACAATATCTAGGTCATCTGCGAGTATAAAAGCGAGAAAGAAGAGCTGGAAATTCATTTCATCTTTGATTGTCGTATGGGTAACATCGTCCGCAAGATGAGTTCTGCTACATCAAGTGCTAATGAAGAAACTACACCTCTTATGGCTGACAATAGTTTGGATATAGAAAGACAAGTTGAACAGGAAATGGAAGAGTTCCTCAAGTTTAAACATAAGAAGACAGACGAAGAGGAAGTTGAAAAAGAAACGAAGAAAAGGAAAATTGAAGATAACATTTCTACCAACATCTTAATGGAGGTATTTGGAGGTATAATGGACTGGGACGGTGGCGACGTCCTGTAATCCAGCTACTTGGAGGTCACGAATTGTGGATAGTTATGAGCGATGGCTTGTGGATGCGATATTCCCTGGTGGGGATTAACGTCCGCACTAGTGAATACTAGTTCATCCATAAGTACCATCCTCATAATTAGACCAATTCGTATATGGGAGGTTGAAATTGTGGTTCGGATCCCACGTTAAACTGTAGGTCCCTAGATACCATTGGCTGTTGGGATATGAATTAACAGTCCTGTCTAAGGAGAATGTCGGCCTTAGTCAGTAACAAGACTACAAGATCGCGCCACAATCATCCTACACTCATCCTTCATTCATACTTGGCTTTAAACTACCTATTGAGTTAGGTCGCCATTTCAATAAAGGTATTAAAGGTATTCAATAAAGGTATTAAAGGTATTTCTTAGAATATTTTATCCTATTTCTTCTTGTATGACAAAGACTGTGTCTGCTGGAGTAATGAAATCATTGGATTACTCTCCAACTGTTATTTTGAATCACGGATCTAAAATGGTAACCTTCACTGAATCTTCTTGGGAATCTTTTATGAAACATATACATCTTTTGGAATGCTATTTGAGTAACAATACGTTTGGAAGAAAAACAAAACTAGGTTTGTTCGAATCAAATATTGAAATCGATATTGTTAAACAACGTGGTCAACAACTAGTTCGATTTAGAGATTTAACTAAATATAATATAAAAATACATTTGACAAAAGAAGAGTTTTACGCTTTAACTTGTGCTACTGGTCCTATAAAAAGATATTTAAAACAGCTAATATTCTCAAGTACAATTATCAAAGATTATTTAACTGATGCATTGGATAGACAACCATATGTTCCAATCCTATACGGTCCAGTAGATACTTCAATCTTCAATAGGATCCCGCATGAAGTAGAGATGTGGAGACAGTTACACCACAATCAAACCAACTTTAATTTAGATGAAGAAAAAAAGCAAGAAAACAAGGAAAACGAATCACGTTTCAACAATCAACAATCAACAACAAATTAAACAGACAAAGAATATTTTAAGTAAGAAGAAGAAGAATGTTGGAGTATAAAAGGCTGTCAATCCGCATTGACATACCAGTTGTCTACTGAACGTCATCATGGATAAACGAGTTTCATTCTCTAAGAAGACGGAAATAATGGAAGTAAAGCGAGGTATCATAGAGTTTCAGGCATTCCGTGGTAATGATGGAAATTTTATAATTAAAGAGTTAGTGGTACTAGATATGATAACATCTGTTGTTTATCATTTTTTATTCATGCCTCCTTTGCCGTTCAACAGATTAACAACCAAAGCTAAAGTAACAAACAAATGGTTGATGAAACATTTTCATAATCTAACATGGGATGAAGGTTTTATAACCTACAATATGATGCCACACATTATGAATCATTTCTGCAAAGAGTTCAAAACTATTTTTACAAGAGGATTGGAAAAAGCAAATTGGATACAAGCATATACAAACCATGAAGTGATAAATGTGCAAATGGAGAAAGATTTTTATTGCTACTTTGCTAACATCTGTATTGCATCTAAAAACTTTAAACATCGGCAGTCTCAATGTGCTTTAAAGAACGCATATCGTTTGAATGTCTATCTCCAGCAAAGTGGTGGGGGAAGCGATGGGTATAAAAGCGAGAGCGGCACTATGACAATGCATGAGTATTACTCTAACCTCCGAGGAGTCAACACCTCTGACGCGCAAGCACAAGAAGAAGAAGACGAACAATAGTAAGAAAAAATAATGGCATCGCAAACTTTTCTACAGTCGCTTGTTGATCAATTCAACAAACATTCTAAATCTACAATACTACCGACTAAGAAATGTTCAGAATTGAAAGAAGAAAAACATTACATTATTCACACTATTAAGAAGATGGAAACATCAGTTGGAGACGCCATCAATTGCACATTGAGTGAAGCACCCTACACACCTGGTGATGAACCGAAATTTCAAGTATTTCTTCCCAAACGCTTCGTTCAACTGCTGCAGAATGAAGATTTACGACTGATTCACCCCGGCGCACTCTATTTGGCATCCCACGGTCCTAGTGGAACCAACTCTACTGAACTTACACTTCATGTTATGCCTACTAGCAACTAGTCTGTAGTTTATATATACTGTTGTACATGTGTGTAACTGATTTTAAATAAATAAAAAATAAAAATGAAAAAAAAAATGATAAGAAAAGGCAACATATCGATAGTGTTTCTGCACTATCGATATGTTGCTTTTTTTTAAAAACACGTTTGGATGACCTTGACCTAGTTTCGAGGGTATATAAAGGCCGTAATTTTCTTGAGGATCTCGTCAGTCTACGACTACTTTTCGTGCTGTACACATCTCTGTTGGCTCTCCAGTTATTACGAATAACAACATGTCTCTTAAGGTTAAGTGTGCATCATATGATACCACCACCATTACAACTTTTGAAGAACTCGACGATTTTATTAATGAACTGCGAGTGTTACTTGCCGGTGGTTATCGTTTAAATATTGATGTTTACGCTAACAACATGAGGATGTTTCCTAAACAGAAGTTCTGCAACGAAGAAGTATTCGTTTCCACACAACCTTCAACTACAACACCATCTACTCAAAGTAATGTTAAGTTCCAGAAATATTACTAATATTAAATAATATCAAGTGGTCGCTGTAGCATCTATAAAAGGAACGTGTAACCTAACAGAATCATCATTTGCTCTCCAACTGACGCAGCGAAAACAACTATTAATACCATGTTGTACAGAATGATGATTGAATTTAATGGAAAAATCTACGGAAAGGACTATCAAAGTGCAGAACAAATGACGTCCGATCTTCAAGTATTAACTAAAGAGGGATTCCAACCAAAATTAATTCTAAAATTTCCTGAAGTACATCCACTATCCACTGAAGATCTCATCGCTATGGCTAAAGAAGAAAAAGAAAAATACAAACAAGATGTAAAGAAAGAAAAAGAAGATGAAAACTCATTATCTTAAATAAATACATCTTACACTTGTAAGATGATCTTTTTAAAACTTTATTTGGATGACCTTGAGATTACCCCCACCACTTTTCTTAATCTATAAAACACTCTATCCTACACTATACAACTTCATTTCTTGCCTAAACTTAGAAGCGCCAACATGGAAGAGAAGAAAAACGAGGACTCACCGCGCTACTGTTGTGAACAGAAATGCACCGATTTAGGAAGATGGATGGTAGACGGATTAGCCTGTACAAAGTGCGAATTCTTTGGATCCTGTTACTGCAGATGCGAAACAAAGCAACTACCACCACCAAAATTGCGAACCTTCAAGATTTATAAATCACGATACTTCCACACTTGCTGTCCCCAGAGGTGTATCAAGTTTCATCCGGAAAAACTTGTCATTTGTCGAGAGTGCAATGCATATTATAAAGACGACTTTTGTACATGCATCATAAGTGCGTGCAAGTATAGATCAGATTGGTCTTCTGAACCTGTTGAAGCTTCAAATGTATAGCTGTAGTCACTGACTGCAGCCCTTTTTTAAAACTCTATTTGATTGACCTTGAGATTACCCCCACCACTTATTTTTTACAACATATATTCTACGGATCATTCGATACGCTTCTCATTCTTATTTCATTACTTGCACTGACAACAACATGGATGATAAATTCATTTCCTTTCAACATTTAATTACCGACAGAGAAGAGATGGAAACCCTATTCCAAAACTTACTCACACTTATGGATAACCATCCTTTAAGATGGATCAACATCACAGTGCAATATGTCAATCCTACCAAAATATTTTCATCGTCATCATCTTCTTCAGGCACCTCCATGTCTTCATCGTCGCAAAGTGAAGAGGAAGAGGAACAGACAACTAATGGTGTTAAAATTATTGAATTAAACAACGAGGAACAAGAAATGCAAGCTCTGGTTAAATATAAATTTAATATTTATAGTACACCTCCTACTACCTACCCGAACGGCGTTTCGCAGCGAAATGCGCTGGCGAACGGTTCGCATGGGGGTATATCGCCTTTCCCCCACCACACCACTACCCCTCCACTTCCCCCACCACGCCACCACCCCTCCACTTCCCCCTCCACCGCCCTTGCCAGCATATAAGCGAGCCGCTGACTGACGCTCGCCGTTTGTTTCCCGACTCCCGTACGATGAACAACGATCCGCAGCGAAATGCGCTGGCCAACGGTTCGCATGGGGGTATATCGCCTTTCCCCCACCACACCACTACCCCTCCACTTCCCCCACCACGCCACCACCCCTCCACTTCCCCCTCCACCGCCCTTGCCAGCATATAAGCGAGCCGCTGACTGACGCTCGCCATTTGTTTCCCGACTCCCGTACAATGAACAACTATCCGCTACCACATATGAAATCTACTTTTATAATTAGAACAAGACATGATTTAAAAGATTTAATGGAAACTTTAGAAGATATTTGTAGTATACTTGTTCCGAAGTATACTACATTATACCGGTAAAGGGGAATCGGGAGTTAGAAATAACCACTACATTGTTAATTGGCAGAGCCCAAGGCTACGCGGACCGGGTAGGACGGTGGTTGATGCTGGACTGACTGGAGAGGGAGATGGCTCGGACAGTGGGGCACATGGTGGCGTGATCCAGGCAGCCAATGGGAATTTATTAAATTCAACAGACTACATCATACGACATGACGTCACAAACATCCGATGTGGCGTGATACATTTGAGTTCTAAACTGGAATTAATCTTAGATGATATGCCAATTCAATTTCACATGTTTTACAATTATATTTATACTGTAAATAAAATATTATTAATTAAATTAGATAAATACACCACAATTCCTCCCTTTTTAATTTTTGTAATTAAATAGAATAAAAATCACACATTGGATAAACCATTATAGCACACAAATAAATTGAAAAACAAATCAATAGTCAAAATACAACAATAAACATAAAAACTTATTTACAAATTGAGCCGCTCTACTGGTTTTTTAATTCGCAATGGGTATCTACGCGAATCAGCTGTGGATGTTGTAAGAGGGGTGTGATGTTGTACGGGTGATTGTGGAGAGACCGCATGACGTGGAGTAGAGGGGGAGAGAGATTGGCGAAGAGGAGGGGAAGCGCCCCGATCAGCTGGTGAGCGATTGACGCTATTTTGGGATGGTTGTTGGGGTCTATTTTGAGGAGTGTATGGAGGATCAGCTGATCGCGCCACAACAGTTTCCCAGTTGTTTACAACAGGCTCTTTTCTGTCAAACTGTGATTGAAGGCCAATTAATTGGTCTATGTGCCTTCTCCAAATTACACCTGAACTTAATCGTACTTCATACAAAACATTGCTTAATCTATTATGTACAATACCTTCGACCCACTTGTCTTTTGAATGATAGTCTCTTATCAATACTGGCTGGTTTCTGTACAACACTCTTGTTTGGGAGCCACCAAAATACTCCTTCTGTCTTTCTTGTTTACATTCGACCTTACGGACCAAATTTGGTTTCAATAAATCTAACCTTGTTCTCAATGAGCGGTTGAACATGAGTTTAGCTGGAGTTTCATTTGTAACACTATGTACAGAATTTCTATAATCAAACAATATTCGACTAAGAGCGACATTTACATTTAAATTAACATTGTCATGAAATGCACATTTGAGTTTTGTTTTGGCATACCTGACAGAGTTTTCCGCTTGGCCATTTGATTGAGCATGATATGGGGGAGAGAACGTTTGTGTCACTCCGTTTGACTTAAGGAATTGTTTAAATTCAATTGATGTGAAAGGAGGGCCATTGTCACTATGACATACTACTGGCAGTCCAAATCTGGCAAAAAGGTCTCTTAAGTGTAAAATCGCTTGTTTGGCGGATGTGGAACTTACTTCAAAAACTTCCAGCCACTTAGTGTGGGCATCCACAACAATTAGAAACATTTTACCTTTGATCGGACCAAAATAATCTAGGTGCAGTCTTTCCCACGGCATAGATGGATAATGCCAATTATGCAAGTAACTCTTAGTAGGGTTAGATCGTTCCATTAGGCAGGAGGAGCAGCTGTTTGCTAGGGCTTCAATATTTTGGTCTATATTTGGCCACCAAATATAGGACCTTGCAACAGATTTCATTTTAACGACTCCCATATGACTACAGTGTAATTCTTTAAGTACGTAATTTCGCATTGAACTAGGTATTACTACTTTATAACCCCACATTAAAATTCCTAGCTCCACAGTTAGTTCCTCCTTCCTTTGGAAATAAGGAGATAGATCTCTTTGTTGTTCTGACAAAAAACTAGGCCATCCATACAAAACATAGTTACAGACCTTACTTAAAACAGGATCCTTTTGAGTCTCGAGTTTAACATGTTCAAAAGTCAATGGTACTGAACTTTCTTGAATACAATGCAAATAAGTACCTTGCCATTTAAATTCTACATTTTCCTCTGAATGTTTGACTTGTAAAGGCAAACGAGATAATGCATCAGCGTTGCCATGATTAGCTGACTTTACATATTTAATATCGAAAGTGTACCCTGATAAAAACAAAGCATACCTTTGCAGCCTACTTGCAGCAAAAACTGGTAATCCCTTTTTAGGGCCAAAAATACTTAACAAAGGTTTGTGATCAGTACACAAGGTAAACCTGCGGCCATATAAATACTGGTTACATTTCTTTACTCCAAAAACAATAGCTAAAGCTTCCTTCTCTACTTGACTGTACTGAATCTCAGTAGGAGATAACGTGCGTGAAAAATACGCCACTGGTTTCTCAACGCCTTCATTGGTTTTTATACTCAATACGCAGCCCAGCCCTGTTGAGCTTGCGTCTACCGCTAATGTTACAGGCAAACTCGGGTCGTAATGAGCTAGAATAGGGGCATTAGTTAACAACTCCTTAACCTTGTTAAATGACTCCATACATTTCTGATTAAAATCGAAAGGAACATCTTTCTTAAGCAAATTATATACAGGGTGAAGAATGGTCGATAAGTTAGGAATAAATTTCCCATAGTAATTAACCAAACCAATAAAAGCTTTTACTTCGGTCACGTTTTTAGGCACTGGTGCCTTTACAATTGCTTCGACTTTGGCTTGGGAGGTGTGCAGACCTTCCTTGTCAATGCAAAATCCCAGGTACTCCAACTTATTAGAGAAAAACTTACATTTACTTTTTTCAACAGTAAACCCCTTGTCATTAAGTCTTTTGAGAACTTCCCTTAGTTTACTTAAATGAGCGTTTGTATCTTTAGCTGTAATTAGAATGTCATCCAAGAATACTGCCACACCTTCCAAACCTTGAAGAGTTTGTTCAATGATTTTCTGAAAAATTCCTGGAGCCGATGAAATACCATAAGGCATCCGTTGATAAGCAAACAAACCCTTGTGTGTACTTATGGTACATAGTTTTTTTGCTTCATCATTTAGCTTAAGTTGCATATATGCTTGGCTGAGATCGATTTTACTAAAAGTTTCACCACCTTGCAAACTAGCAAATAATTCTTCGATTCTAGGCAGAGGATATTTATCTACTTCTAAGTTTGGATTTAATGTGACCTTGAAGTCGCCACAAATTCTTATTTCACCATTCTTTTTTAGAACTGGAACAATAGGCGTTCCCCAATCAGCACTGTTTACAGACACTAGTATTTTCTCGTTTATTAGCCTGTCTAATTCCTTTTCAACTTTACCTTTCAATGAAAAGGGGATCGGCCTAGGCTTAAAGTATTTGGGAGTTACATTTTCTTTCAATGTCAGTTGTACTGGTTCCCCTTTATACTCGCCCAGTTTGTTACTAAAAACATCAGAAAATTCCTTCTCTAAATTATTTACAATCTGATCAACATTATCTATAGACAATAAGGTCTTAGATTTTACTTCACACAACGAATTATTCTTAAATGAAATGTCTACTCCCAAGACCTTAAGCCAATTACGTCCCATTAACGGATGTGCACCTTTGTTAATTACGTACAGTTCCAAATTTTTGTTAACACTACCATAACAAACATTAACATTTATTTTACCCACAGGAACAATCGGTTCATTTGTATAGGAACTGAGAGATAGGTCATTAGGCAGTAGCTTGCAAAATGACAGATTTTGGTTGTAAAAATCGTGACTACAAACACTGACACTAGCTCCCGTGTCAACTTCAAAAGTTATATTTTTACCTTCAACAAGAGCTTCGATTTTCAATGGGGCTACTCTTACAGCCTTATTCTCAATAGGTTCATTGATTTGAAACAATGCAGCTACATCCTCTACATATTCATCATAATTATCATTAGAATTATTTTTAAATTCAGACTGATCAGAAACAAAATTATGCATTTTTCTGCTACCCTTAAATTTGTTATGTTTATAACCCTGATTTTCACGTTTGTCATGGTTGTCAGTCTTATTATTACTAGAATAATGACCAGTTGACTTACCAAACAGTTTAGATCTACACACCTTCGCAATGTGATTCTTTTTGCCACAGAAATTGCAAATCACTCCCAATAAATTGCACTTATTTCTCAAATGACCATAACCACCACAACACAAACACTGCATTTTCTGCTGCTGCATTGAGTATCGTGGACACTGCCTAGCGCCGCTGTAGTTGGTCGAACTTCTCTGTTGTCGGGCCGCCGACGCCGACGCCATTCGAAACACCTTGCCGCCGCCAACGTTTCCGCTGCCGCCGCCGATGGCCAGGGCTGCCGCATTCTTCTCCGCCGCTTCCGCTGAAGAGACTATTTTTACTGCGTCACTGAATGATAAACTTGTCTCTGTCAAAAGTTTCTGTTTTATTGTGTCACTTCTTATCCCACTGACTAACCTGTCTCGTAAATGGTCATTTAACGAAGATCCGAAATCACAGTGTGTGGAGAGTTTCTTCAAATTAGCGACGTACTCGGCCACGCCTTCACCTTCTAATTGATTTCTTTGACTAAATTTATAGCGCTCCGCGATGACAGACGGTTTAGGGTATAAGTGGTCTTGAATTATTTTCACTAATTCGTCAAAAGTTTTTGTGTTCGGTTTATCTGGTGTACAGAGATCGCGTAATAGGTTATAAGTCTTTTTACCAATCACTGTGAGTAGCGTACTAACCTTTTTTGTGTCTTCAATACCGTTGCATTCAATAAATAACTCGAACCGTTCAACGTATGATTTCCAAGATTCTTCACCACTGTCAAAGTCGCCGATTCCTCCTATTATTCCGGTCATTGTTACTTTAAAAAATGTTCTTGATAAAATTTCAACTGGGTTGTCGTTCACGGACATACACACTTCCTTCCCTCCAAAACGGAAATACGGTCGATCAGTTACACCGCACACACGTCGGATTCACTACACTCGTCGCCAAAATGTAGTATACTTGTTCCGAAGTATACTACATTATACCGGTAAAGGGGAATCGGGAGTTAGAAATAACCACTACATTGTTAATTGGCAGAGCCCAAGGCTACGCGGACCGGGTAGGACGGTGGTTGATGCTGGACTGACTGGAGAGGGAGATGGCTCGGACAGTGGGGCACATGGTGGCGTGATCCAGGCAGCCAATGGGAATTTATTAAATTCAACAGACTACATCATACGACATGACGTCACAAACATCCGATGTGGCGTGATACATTTGAGTTCTAAACTGGAATTAATCTTAGATGATATGCCAATTCAATTTCACATGTTTTACAATTATATTTATACTGTAAATAAAATATTATTAATTAAATTAGATAAATACACCACAATATTATAGACAAATTCCACTGCATCACTATGAATTTGGAACTTGTTTACGGTTGTCCAACATGCGATAGAGTTGAGAGTGGAGATGAAGATGGTTTGCTAGGACTCACTCCTGCATCCTCCAAACCTACACCAACAGCTGACAATGACGTTTGATCGGACACACAACTGTTTTTCTTAACCCCCCACCACTTTCCAGTAAATATGTCCTGTCCTCATCTTCGTTTCTCATTTCATCGCCAACTTTCCGACCGTCAACACCGCTCCCATTTCACCAACAGAAATTAAAACAAGCACACAAACATGATGGATGATGTTTCACTTAAAACACGATTGGAAGAGGACAGACTCAAACTAGAGATCAACAGGCTGCAATTGGAAACGGAAAATCAACAAGGGATGGTCCGCCTGCTGCAACTGTTCAAATTCGTACTCTGCATGTTGTGCGTCTACCTTCTCTTCGCCACCATCTTCGGCGTCTACCACTCCCTCACCGTTGGACGATATTTCAACACCTCTCTGCACAACAACACGACTTTGATTTAATTTTAAAAATAAACGAAAACCTCCCCATTCCCACCGAGCCCCTGCGGCTCCCACTTTTTAAAAACCCCCTCCGGATGACCTTGACCCACTTCCCAAACCCATCCATCACTGTCACCCCCACCCCACACTTCCAACCCCACACCTGCCACTTCCAACCGCTGACCTTGAACTGGGCCAGGAGTGGCCAAAAGACACTACTTTTGTTATTAAAAGTGAGGGCCTAAAACCGACGATATTGATGCAATGAAATTCCTATATTATACTTCTAGGTATATAACCTAAGAACAATCTTATTAACATATAAAATAGTCTGAGCTAAAGTCAAACTGTATATAAAAACTAAGCTCAACGTGATGCGTCTCCAGTTAAACTTTATTCTCTAAATATTAATAATTCGTTTACTTTGTTACGTTTTACATTAACCTTAGTTTTATGTAATGTATATAAACCAATTACTCAAATATTTTAACAACTTCATTAAACAACAACAAATTAAACATATTTATATGGTTATTTGTAGTTTAATTTATTATTTATATTGTAAAAAAATTTCACTCTATATAATTGTTATAAAAATGCCACATATTCAGATTTTTTAATAGCTTAACGGGAAATCTATGACTTTGGTAATCTAATATGTACATTGCTTCTAAATAAAATAATCATATTACATAAATATATTATTTTTATTTTTCAGTCAGTAGTCAAGATCTTAGGTGATTAAGGGTGTATAATGCAGCATTCGTAATGTAAACACTGTTAAGTGGCGCCCTCTCAAGCGTAAACCTAAGCGTTGGTTTCTATCTGGTTTATTTCAATGCATCTTGTTCTTAAATAAATTATTATATATATAAACTTTCAATCTTATTTGTATAATTTATGTTATAAAACTTGTATAATGAACCTTGTCCCCTCTGAGTTTAGATAAAAGTTTTCAATCAGAAACCCTACATATTTGGACACGTCTTGCGGTTTGATGTATTTCCCGGTTCTTATCCTCTGACCAACAAAACATTCAAAGCTTGTTTATCTTAAACTATCACTCTACTTCCTCAATAACTTCTGTATTTCAACCTGTAATGCAGATTGTTTTTGTTGCTGAACTGAACTAACAACAATTTGATTGGTTATGAAAGTTTTATATGGTTTTATTGCAATTCATAGAATTAATAAGAGTTCACTCTATTAAAATATCTTTTTTATTTACCTAAATATTAATTTGGGATAAAGCACTGTTATTTTAATTTAAAACCTTTTATAGTGCTATAAAAGATTACAAATGTTTCACTACTTTGTATACTTTATACATAATAAATACCATTGTATATTAGGTTTGCATGTTAAACGTTCAATATTGTTAATAACATTCTGAGAACAACAATAGCCAAATGTTTTGGCTGCAAAAGAGGTTATTGTTAAACGAATACGTAAAAGATACTCGTACTTTGATTTTCTTTCCGCTGATTTCGATAAAAAGGTGGACTCTTCCCGAGGTGTTATCGAGAACTAATCAAGTTACTGGGGCAATCTGGTACACATTGGCAGTTGGTAACGTGTCGTGATCGGCCGATGAGAGAGCTTCTCATTCAGTGACCACAATCATGAGATTGGGTTTGAAATAATATTTAGAGTTTTAATTTCACGAGACAATAAATAAAAAAATGAAACTGTACCGTAATTTATTCACTTGTTTTTATCATGAAATATCTATATCAATATATTCTAAACCTCTTAAAGTAAAGTTAAGTTAAACTTACTTAACTTCATCGGGTTTTCCCATAAAAAAAAAAAAAACATTAAAGGCCTTAAAATGTGTCACAACCACATCTTAAAAGGTCGAATATATCTAAAGATATTTAAGTCTGAAGGAATTTACGTCTTTTTCATATAATTTTTAAGGAAAGTTTGATTGCCTACCATTTCCGACTCGGTCAACCATTTGCATTACAGTTTGCAGCATTAGACTTTGCCAAACATGGCGTTGGTGTACAATTCAACCTATGCTTATATTTAAGATTTTGGACTTACTCCTAGTGGGCCTTCCCTCAGAGTGGCCATCCTGAAGGTTGTGGCACTGATAAGTAGGATATTATAATCAGTAATGATTTGTGGAAGTTGTTATTTTTATCTGTTACGGAGTAAAAATTATCTCATAGAACTTCCACTTATAGTATATTATCTTAAAACTTAGGATTTGGGAAAGTTTTGGTGAAATTTGACAGTTTGTACCCTTAAGCATCAAGAAACTTTCTTCGGCAAGTTATAGTGCCATTTTTCTTAAGATTTTAATAAATTTTGTACTCAAGTATATTTTACAAGGCTTTAAGAGAAATCTATTTGAACAAACTGCCTTTACTCTTGGAAAATGTTGTGTTCTTTCTAAAAGTGTCATAAAAAGTGCAAATAAGTTAGGTCATTTCTTGTAAAAATGAGACTTTGTTGGGAATGTGGCGAAATTTCAAAAAGTTGAAAAATGACTGTTACTGGAAAGGTGGAGTGACCTATGATTGTCTAAATTGAGTATTCCTGCCATTTTACATTTATCATAGTCTCTTAATTAAAATCTTCACACTGACTACTAGACACCCTGTATAAATATTCACATGTTTGTTCTTTTACTGTCCGTTTTAAACTCTTTTCACTTTATTTTTCACTTGGTATAATTTACACTTGGTTTATAAACCACACAAACATTGGTTTATATTTTTGTTGATATTGAAGCCTTTTCAAAATGTTCTTGTAGTTATAAATAAATCGAATGTCCTGTTGACTAAACATGACACAATTTTTTGTGTGGATCTTTATGATTGTTCATCAAATAATGTTACTTTAAATGTGTTTTAATTAGTCTCAAACACAGAACAGCAATACGTAGGTAGAGTTTTCATACCTTCAACAGTCTGTTTGTATACACAGCAGATGTGAAAGGAAGCTGTGTCGCACAACTGACGTGTTAATGATGTTTGTAATTCATCCAGCCAGGTGTTGCCGACAAACATCAGTTATCCTTCTAACTTTAGCTTTATGCTTCATACTACAATCTTAAAAATAATAAAATAATATCATATTAATATGTTGAAAACCCTTGGGAAAAAATTATGAACCTGAAAAATATTAGTTATATAAAAAATTGTAATTGTAAAAAATTAGTGCCTTTTTTAGGTAATTTATTTACTAATACTGGTTTTGACTAACTTATTGTTGAAAAACTATTTTTGAAATTTATTATCTTCAAAACTAAAGGCATTGATTTACTATGAACACATGGTTTTTATTAACTTGAAATGGAGTATTCGTTGATATTTTTTCTCTTCTTTATTCTCATAATACGCATATTAAAAATGTTTGCTTGACATTGCGTACTTTTTCATACTTAAAATGGTATTTATTTTTGTTATTTAAATTATGTACAATATAGTATTGATCTGTGATTTCCATTCTACTGCGTTTGTTCCCAAAATATTGTTATAGTACATAAGATCTTATTCGGGTACTATGAGTTATATTACCTAATAAACTGTATTTTTTATTAAAATAAACTATTTTTGTAAACTAATGATAATTTTTTGAAGCAATATCTTTGGAATCAAAAGAAACAACAGAGTAGTTTAAAATTTGCAGAATAGGACCAGTCGGTTAATAACGAATATTTACAGGAATATTACATCCAAATTTGTTGGAATATATTAAAAACCCGCCGAGAGAATATTTTTCCGTGGTTTGTTTTGTAGTTACAAATTGTGTATTGCCTTATATTGAGGTAATAACTAACAGTCGATCAATAATTTATGATATCAAATAGTTTTAAGGCAAAAGCATAACTATTAAATGTTAAGTTTTTTTAGGTATGGATCATTTTCTAATGTTTTAAACAAACTCCAAAAAAGTTATATAAGCTAACTTTAAAGTATAAAACAACTCATATGATATGAAAGTCCTTATTGACAAATTTCAATTCTGACTATGATATTTACTCTTGTTTGAGATCTTGCTTAATTTAATATTTTTATGCAACAAAATATTTGTACCGTAAATGTAACTGATTAAAAGTTTCCAATTGCCTTTAATGTGTCCGTTGAAAATATAGCAATGAAATACCTTATTCACAGAATTGCTTTAACAAGCTGCAAGTAAACCAAGTAAAACTTCTAATCAACCAACTTTTAAGACATTATTAATCGTTTTAGAATGTTCATATAGTTCATAATTGTAACAGTTTTTTCCTATATACGTTTTGAGATAAAATAAATAGAAATAAAAGCATATTTATCTCAAAAAACATTTTTTTAACTCAATTATCCTATCAATACTACCTTCTGAAACAATATTTTGGGAAAAAGACCTAAGTAAAGTCAGCAACCTTATATAGGGGATAGTCCAAAATAGATGTTTTGTATCTTGTTTAAGGATCGAAAGCTGACAATGAACAAACCAAGGACCATGACAACCATTCCCGTCCTTTCAATCGTGTAAACAGGCCAGTTGCAAGCTTGTATATGACATGTGCAGCATTTATTATTGTTGTTTTATTCCACTAATATTTCCATCATTTTCAATAATAACATTCGTCTTAAATCTCACAAAAATACATATTAAATAGGAAAGTCAATAAAACAATTAATGAAAGGTAAAATTGAATGGAATATTTCTATAACATTATCCGTAGCGTAGTAAAAAGTTTTTTTTTCTAAATCTGCGTTTTTTATAATAATTTTACCTAGTTTCAAATGGTTAAGGGGTTTTCATTTGACACTTTGTCAACGCAAAGTGTAACTTGTATTGAAGAGTGTCAAAATCTCGGCTGTCGTGTTGTGTCACTCTTATAAAAGAAAAATTCAATATAAAACAATAGCTTTCACCGGAAAGTTTTAATATTAGAAGGCATTGCGATGATAACGTTAAATTTACGTGAACACTTCGAAGTGATTTTAGTGATGTGTGTATTATTTTGCAAACTTTTAGTACTAAAATGGCTCTTGAACAAAACATACATTTATTAATATGATAGTATAGTAATCCCTGGTGGGATAATAACATATTATTAATCCCAGGTGATTACATTTTTACCTGACATAATTAGTAATAAATAATAACATTATTATTATTTTATAAATGTATATTAATATAGTGATTTAATTGGAGTTTACGAAACCACGATGAATCACACTACTTTGGGAAATGTTTAAGAACTAATTTTTATATCTCATTTAGTTGAGTTTCCATATCTTTATACATATTTTGTATCACAAAATAAATTAATAAAAGTTACTGCGATTAAAACATATTGGTTATATGTCTCTTAATTTAACACAGTGTAGGTAATTCTAAATAATATTGTAAACCGACATATTAAAAATATTTCCTGGAATAAGCTTTAAACAGATGTATACTATAATAATGAAAAAAATTGAAGACAAACTAAACTATAGTCATAGTCAAACAATTTTTTTTTATTAAAACAGAATTGAGTCTAAGTGAGACGTCATTAAAAGCTCAAAGGCATTTTTATTGTCATTAGCAGATCTTTTGAAGTTCCTTTTCTCGCAAGAAGGAATCTTATAACTTGGTATTAGCTTTATAACAAAGGAATGCCTGAGGAATAAATTAACACCTTTTGTAAGAAAAACCTAATCTACCAAATGATTATTTTAAATTTTTTCTTTTATTTCATAAAAATACCGTAACCTCATTATGGCATTCAAATGAATTGTAAAACCTAATAACGTAAATAGATTCGATATAGTAATACAATTATTTTAATATTTTTGAAATCTCACTTTTTTATATTTTTGAGTAATATTTTTTAATTTCATATAAAATTTGTATTATTTAAATGAAGAAATGAATTGATTACATTAAAATACTGTAATTTTATGAAAAATTATTTGAGATTAAGAGTCTTATCATCATTACTATTACAATTTTTTCAAGACATGTTTGTAGGTGAGGTAAAATTCATATATAATCTTATTGGGCAACTCTCACCTTATTTTATGTTCATCCAAGGGACTTGTCAAAACACGAAGACACATACACACACACACACACTAAACACAAAAGCGTCCCGGAATGTCCTCCTAATGGACTTCAAAACTACGATAGAGCCTACGGGGTTGAAATTCTACGTGGACGTTCCTCTTTACTCATATGTGTTCATTAAGAAATGGGTTTACAAAATATAGGTTTTGAAGTCCCTTAGTGCTCCGTCCAACTGGACTTCAAAATTAATCTAGGGTATAAGTAGGGGAAATTTGACATGGTGGTTCCTCTTTGCTCATAGGCGCTTACTAAGAAAAGGATTTGCAAAATTCAATGCTCTGCTTACACTTCTTCAATATATTCTTAATAAATAAGATGGTGTTGCTCTTTAAAGGGATTTACACTGATTTGACTAAATGATGTAATAAATATTTAAGCACTTTTTACCTAGAGGTTCACTGTAAAAAAACATTATGCATTTTAATAAATTTTATAGAATCACATTTTTTAAGTTATGGTAATTCATAAATGGTGGTAAAATAAATTCATTTGATACCAAATAATATAATATCCACTTCATTCCTTGCAGTATATATTAAATTTTTATGATTACAGTACTAATTTATATTTGTGTATCACATATTTACACCATTCTAAGAAAAAAATAATAATTAAAATAAATATTACAACAAAATTAATACGTAGACATTAAGTAAGTACGTACATTAAGTGGTGTAAAATTTTTGAAAGGAATTATAAAAAAATACAACAATGTATATTATCAGTAAAAATTACACTCTTTTTATTGTATTTTCGATGTTTCGAAAGCCAAACTTTGACTAAGGGTCGAGACATCTGCATAGTCTATGAGGTAACAGAAACTTCCCGCTCTTCAGTTTAAATTGAGTTTCCTGAATTTAGATGATCCACTTTAGAGATGACCGGCTAAGGAGAAGTTGTTACTTTTCATCACACCTTAGCATACAAAATAAAATCCTCGTCACATCAATATTGTCCTTATAGATTTTTAAGTTGGTGTATTCACCACCGCAAATTAAAACCTATAACTTAAAATTGTAAAATAAATATTAAATCACTTTATTTGTGTAGTATTCAAATAGCTTTCTTCTTGGAACTAAAACTATAAATAATACACAAAATATTAAAACACATATAATAATTACATACTTTTTAAAAACATAACAAGAACTGTTACATTTTATGCTTTGCAATACTAACCAATTGATATTTAAGTGCTTTTAAATTGTTTTGCAGTAATTTCACACTTACATTAATTGTTCAATTAATGTAAGTGTGAATTTATTTTTAATGGAATTGTAAATATTTATCTTGGACCAACGATCTTTATTTAGCTTTTAAAATAGCCCACATTAATCAATGCAAAGTGTTTAAACCCTTTTATCAATGAATCTAAAACCAAATAAAAATAAAACAATATTCAATAGATGTACAATTGATGGCAATTTGTATAAAGTAATGCATGGTGACTAAATCAAGTACTTTATCTAATTGAAGTAAGAGATTTGATGCAGTAAAATTTTGAAAAATAATTACTGTAAAAGAAGTAAGTTTTTAAAAGAACTATTATTCAAGAGGACAGTAGAATCATAAGAAATTATGCGCTGGTGAGAGTTAATGCCATATCATTATCGTCGCCTTATTTTAATTTTTTATTTGATTTTTAGAACCTTACTTGTTTGTCAAGTATTCGAAAACTATCTACATTAACTCAAGTTGGTACGGGAAAATATCTATTTTGATTAGTAGTCGTTTACGCAACTAACACACTGAGAATTACAATTTTCAAAAGTAACCTGTACCATTGGTACAGTTATATAATAAAGGTATATCTTCTGATAGGCTTATCAAGACTAAAATGACTTCTAAAATTAAAGCAAAAAATATGGTTTAAGGTTGTAATCAACAATCTTTCATGTGGTAAATGTTCTTTTACTCCATTGTCTTTTTACACCGCAGGATACCAAGTAGTAAATATTCAAGCACTTTTGAGCAAGAAGTTCACTGTAAAAAAATATTATGCATTTTAAGTAATTTATACAATCACATTGTTGTTTACTGATCGCTTTGTAGTTATGCCAGCACCTGGACAAGCAAGGTAAATTTGAGAGTAAATGAGAAAAGTTTTGTTGAAAATCCATCTGCTAGGTCTCAGTTTGCAAATTCACTCAACATACACCTTGAAAACTTTATTTTGAATTTTTATTGTAATATCTGTTATAAAGTGTTTACTATCATCAAGTTAAGGAAGATTCCTCCACACCGTAATTAATTACAATGTCCCCCAATCCTTTTGAAAATAAAGAAATCATAATAAGAATGATTTATTAATGCTTTGAATGCTAATTGAATGCTTTACAACATCCGAAAATAAGATTCATTTGCAAGATCAGGCTGAAAAGATAAATGTTATTTTTTGTTAAAGAGCTAGGTATTGATATAGTATTTAACAACATATTTATTATGTATGTATATTTACTATGCATTGATATTATAATTCAATAAATAATATTAATACAAAGTATCGATGATAAAAAATGCACGGTATTTTAGGAAGAGAACTCTTTTAACTTGACAGTTTTGAGCAGCGTGGAGGCATAAAGGGCCCCCGAGCCAAGCTTTTATCAGCACCATCCGTAGTGCTGAGTCGTGTAATGTTATAAAGTCTAACTCTGTTTCTCGTGTCTTGCGTTACTCTCACGATTAACTATATAGGAGGCCTACAGCATTTAAGTATTTTCCTAGTGAAAGATGAGGCAATTTTTGTTTTTCCTTTCAGATTCCTCATAACTAACATCTTAGAATATGTATCGTTGGTTTCTAAAGAAAATCGGAAAGGTGTTTAAAATTAAATATTGAGAATTTTTGTGTCTTGTATAGTAGAATAAACAGTATAAAAGACAATAATGTTGCATTGTTTTGCTGTATTACTGGGTATTCAAAAAGTAAAATTATACAACTTGAACAATTAAAATTACTTATAAACGTATTTACTTTATTCCATTAAATGACATCCTGTTACAGTACGACATACCAGGTAACACAAGGCACGACATCGCAACATTACCCAACACAAACGTGTAGATGATAAGCAGCATGTCCGATGTTTACGCTTGAGTATCCCCGTCACCAGCTGCTGCCATTGTGTCACGTGACGTCTAGTGTTGCACAGAGATAAGGTAACACAAGGCACGACATCGCAACATTACCCAACACAAACGTGTAGATGATAAGCAGCATGTCCGATGTTTACGCTTGAGTATCCCCGTCACCAGCTGCTGCCATTGTGTCACGTGACGTCTAGTGTTGCACAGAGATAAGGTAACACAAGGCACGACACCACAACATTACCTAACACAAACGTGTAGATGATAAGCAGCATGTCCGATGTTTACGCTTGAGTATCCCCGTCACCAGCTGCTGCCATTGTGTCACGTGACGTCTAGTGTTGCACAGAGATAAGGTAACACAAGGCACGACACCACAACATTACCTAACACAAACGTGTAGATGATATGCAGCATGTCCGATGTTTACGCTTGAGTATCCCCGTCACCAGCTGATGCCATTGTGTCACGTGACGTCTAATGTTGCACGGAGATAAGGCCACTCTGGGGATGTCCATTGTTGTGCACATCACACAAGGCACGACACCGCAATATTACCTAACACAAACGTGTAGCTGATAAGCAGCATGTCCGATGTCCACGCTTGAGTATCCCCGTCACCAGCTGCTGCCATTGTGTCACGTGACGTCTAATGTTGCACGGAGATAAGGCCACTCTGGGGATGTCCATTGTTGTGTACATCACACGAGGCACGACACCGCAACATTACCCAACACAAACGTGTAGCTGATAAGCAGCATGTCCGATGTTTACGCTTGAGTATCCCCGTCACCAGCTGATGCCATTGTGTCACGTGACATCTAGTGTTGCACAGAGATAAGGTAACACAAGGCACGACATCGCAACATTACCCAACACAAACGTGTAGATGATAAGCAGCATGTCCGATGTTTACGCTTGAGTATCCCCGTCACCAGCTGCTGCCATTGTGTCACGTGACGTCTAGTGTTGCACAGAGATAAGGTAACACAAGGCACGACATCGCAACATTACCCAACACAAACGTGTAGATGATAAGCAGCATGTCCGATGTTTACGCTTGAGTATCCCCGTCACCAGCTGCTGCCATTGTGTCACGTGACGTCTAGTGTTGCACAGAGATAAGGTAACACAAGGCACGACATCGCAACATTACCTAACACAAACGTGTAGCTGATAAGCAGCATGTCCGATGTTTACGCTTGAGTATCCCCGTCACCAGCTGCTGCCATTGTGTCACGTGACGTCTAGTGTTGCACAGAGATAAGGTAACACAAGGCACGACATCGCAACATTACCCAACACAAACGTGTAGATGATAAGCAGCATGTCCGATGTTTACGCTTGAGTATCCCCGTCACCAGCTGATGCCATTGTGTCACGTGACGTCTAGTGTTGCACAGAGATAAGGTAACACAAGGCACGACATCGCAACATTACCCAACACAAACGTGTAGATGATAAGCAGCATGTCCGATGTTTACGCTTGAGTATCCCCGTCACCAGCTGCTGCCATTGTGTCACGTGACGTCTAGTGTTGCACAGAGATAAGGTAACACAAGGCACGACATCGCAACATTACCCAACACAAACGTGTAGATGATAAGCAGCATGTCCGATGTTTACGCTTGAGTATCCCCGTCACCAGCTGCTGCCATTGTGTCACGTGACGTCTAGTGTTGCACAGAGATAAGGTAACACAAGGCACGACACCGCAACATTACCCAACACAAACGTGTAGATGATAAGCAGCATGTCCGATGTTTACGCTTGAGTATCCCCGTCACCAGCTGCTGCCATTGTGTCACGTGACGTCTAGTGTTGCACAGAGATAAGGTAACACAAGGCACGACACCGCAACATTACCTAACACTAACGTGTAGATGATAAGCAGCATGTCCGATGTTTACGCTTGAGTATCCCCGTCACCAGCTGCTGCCATTGTGTCACGTGACGTCTAATGTTGCACAGAGATAAGGTAACACAAGGCACGACACCGCAACATTACCTAACACAAACGTGTAGCTGATAAGCAGCATGTCCGATGTTTACGCTTGAGTATCCCCGTCACCAGCTAATGCTGCCATTGTGTCACGTGACGTCTAATGTTGCACGGAGATAAGGCCACTCTGGGGATGTCCATTGTTGTACACATCCCCTGTGGCATACAGTCTGTCGCTTGACTTAATTTCACACATCTTTTCTCCAATGAGTTTTCCTATCTGCTTGTAAACCCATTTAAAGTGTTTGTTAATGATAATTTGTGAGATAATCTCTATACATGACATCTACTATCAACAATAAATATATTCAGGCAAAAAAATTTGAAACATTTTTTATGTTCATTAATCTACGCGTGTATAAACTATTCAGAAATATTATGTTATTATCGAAGCAATGCAGTACTAAGAGTCATAAGTCAAAAAGTGGTCCATAAAAAAAAGTCATAAGAGTGCAAAAACCCATGGTCCATCCATGGGGTTTATAAATCTTAAAGACAAACATTCTTATGAATGTCATCAGCATGGGTACCTTTCTATATAAAACAGAACAAAAACTTAGCTTTCTATATAATTTGGTTACTTATGTTAAGAAAATAATGAATTATTTACCGCAGTATCCTGTCATTAGCAAAGTTCAAGCTAATTTAAAAATTAAGTAAATAATTAGCTTAATTCACTATGTATTATTTTTGAGAATTTATTGATTAAAATAAAAATCAACATAAATTTCACCACAATTTCAAGTAGCTATCGTAAATTTAAAATTATCTTTTAAAAGAGCAAGGCTGGATCATCATTTAAAGAAACTTTAAAAAGAAAGTAAGAATCTTCACCCTCAAAGCTTCATTAACTCAAGAACTGTTCCTGTGACAAATGTTCAGTCTTGTTATCTTATTAAGCGGCATCATTTTTTTTTATCTTAAAGATCTTTCATGAAGGTCTCGTTTATTTACCTTGTAACGTCTTCATAAAAATAATAAATAGTAAAAAATAGGAACTTTAAATTTAAATAATTTTTGTTTTGAAATTAATTATGTAGCAGTTTGCTACCAGAGCTTCCATGGCCAGGTGTACATTATTGAAGCTTCCTTATCAAACATCAGAGGGCACATGCTGAAATAGTGGTTGAAGGTTCCAGATCCCAGCTTCCCTGCATATTGAGAGTGCTGAGAGACATTTCCTGTTTTAGTTGTATTGTTTTAATATTGTGCTTCTCAGAGAATATGCAGCATCCTACTAATATTGTAGTGAGTTGAATTATTTGTATTTTTCATAACTACCTTCTCTCTACTTAATGTAATTTAACAACAGTAATAAAATTATGTTTATCTATTGCCTTTTTATTTAATTCTATTAAAACTGGCATTTTAAAACGAATAATGGAATATATAGATCGATTATTTTATTAATTTATAAGATATTGTAACTCTTACATTTTTAAATCCTTGATGAAGAAATAATAAATTACTAACAAATCATAATGATAATAAATCATAAAGAATTGTCAATATGTTTAAAGGGAATATTTTATTGTCATTTGTGATTATGTTTGTAGGGGATTTTGTTGTTTACAGTGCTCAAGTATGGCCCCGGAAAATAATTTATTGCCAGAATTTCGACTTTAATTTTTTCGTGCGATATGCCAAGTGTATTGTTTGCTTTTATTTGCTTTAATTTAAATTGGGCTTTTTAAAAAATACCTTAGATAACTGGAAAATTGTAATCTGAATTGTGATAAATGCATTTTAACTAAATTCAGGCCTCATATTATAGTGTGAGACCGGTTTGACAAAAGTTTTTGAAAACCGACCTTTTTAAAATGTGTCATTTTAGTTTAAATCCCATCTTGGAGCAGCATTAGAAGAATAGGGGTATCTATTATTAACGTTACACCGTTAACAAACATTTAGTTCAATATGGTTACATTTTATATGTTTTAGGCACTAAAAAACTAAATATCTCAGTTTAAACTATAACATTTATTACCATGACATACTTTGAATAGAAACTTACAAATTACAAACGTATATACATAAGTCAATTATCAGTTTTTTTCTGTAGTGTCAATCTGCGTGTGTCATAAGTCAATTTACCGAATTTCACTTTTTAAACAAAAACATATATCTGTTTTAAACAATCAGAGTCTACAAGTGCAAAAAAAAAAAAAATAAAATAAAAAAATAAAAAAACTAAACAAATAAACGCTGTAAAAATAGACTGATGTTATTGGTAAGCATTTTGAATAATTAATTCTAAGTTTGCAACCTATGTGTACTGTAAATTCAGTTTCAACTAAATTATGATATAAATAAAATTGATTTATTATTTGCTTCCAAATGATACCGTTATCCACTATCTTAACAATAATTATTGACGGTAAAATACTAAATCGGGGTTAGCGGCTTGACCAAGCATTTTAGGACATATGTCCTTTATTTAACCTTTTTATTTTTGTACAAGTCTCCGAAAGTCCTGAAACTTTTTTTCTGAAACCCCTTATAAGAGTTTTAGTTTGTTAAAAGTAAAAAACCCCTTCCTTCAAAAATGGCCAAGAAGAGTCAAATTCTAAAACTATTATAATTAAAATAACCAAACACTTCTAATGAAGTTTTAGACTAATCGTTAAACTTTATTTTCCTACCACTGCATAGAAACAATCACATTGCCACAGCTGTAATCCTACGCAAAACAGTTCATTTCCGTTTTCCGGTCCTTTTCCGCTCTAGAGCGGTAATGGAACATTGGCGCACGCTAAATCAAGGTTATTTTAAATATACAATAGGTTAGAACGGTAAAGAAGGTGACGTCACAACACAGACTAGTTTCTATTGGTCAAGAATCACATGACAATCACCATAATTATTACAAATTAATTGTAGTTGCTTTGCTCTGAATCAGCTGATTTCACGGTCAGTATTTCGATAACACTAACTTCCGGTTACACACCTATAGTTTCCCTGTCAAATATTGACGATCTAGGTTATGTTTACATTCATCACAACAGAAATATCAAACACAACCGAAATGCATTTTATATACAATAAAACATTTAATCGGTCGTAATTATGGTGGTAGGAAAAATATTGTGTGTATTACGAGCACAAATAGTCATTGCCGCTCTCGAAATGTTTGGCCGCACTCAGCTGACGCTTCGTGCGGCCAACTACATTCTCGAGCGGCAATGACGTTATTTGCGCTCTTAATACACAAATAGCTATTTTTATCTAAATTAATGTAATGAAAGGTGAAATATTAGAGCATCTAATACACTTCCTCGGTAAACAGACTTACGGAACACCCGATATAACAAACTGTATTATGTATATGTATAACATTTTTATATATTTAATATATACGTAAGGTAAATGCATAAAAATAGTATTAAGAATTACATAATACATTAATTAAAATTATAAAATACTAAAAAGATTTAATATAGTCTGACATTTTTATTGCTGCCTAAATAGTCTTCTTTTTTGGATACTTGTTTGTTATTCATGAGCCACTATTTACTTTTAAGTATTTTAACTAGGGTCTTAAAAACGCATAAATCGGATAAAAGATTACTGAACATTGTGGAAAAATCAACCTATTCTAAGTTACTGTTTTTGAGTTCTTTTGCGGCAATTAGGTTATGCTTGTTATTCATATATAGGCCAGAAATACTTTAAAAGTATTAGCAGAGTGAAAATAACACGCGCAGTTAAACGCTAGGCAAACTTAACTTTGATAAAAAAGGCGGCGGAAGAATGCTTCCGTCAACGACCTAACCTTGGTTTATTTATAGCTCTCTAGCTAGGCGTTCTGATGTATTAATTATCCCTACCAGGTGATTTGTTTTGAGTTAGTGAAAGTATTTCTGACTTATATATCATTAACAAACATAACTTAACCGACACAGCACGAATAAACTTCCGTTCGTCGAATTCACTTCATCACTATTCACTTCAAACTAGCCTCTGTCGAGTCGCGGGCGGAGATGCGTTTGCCGCTATTAACGGTGACATGGCTGAGCAATCAGAACTAAAAAAACCGTAAAGCTTAGAAACGTAGAATCTTAACACCATGTTGAGCGAATAGTCTTCTTTCAATTGATGTGTTTTCCCAGTTCAAAATAACCTGAAAAAGTTGATGGCTTGTGCATAAGAAACATGTAGCCTACCCTGTTTTGTAACAAATTGAGGAAAAAACACTTAAATGAAAAGTATATTGAGACTTCAGCATTAAACGAATAACAATTCTCTGTATTAAAATAAGTTCGTTCTATTAATTCCTATTAATTCTTTCATTTAATTCCTGTAACAACAAATATTTCACAATGAAATAATTTTTTTACACGAAATGTTTTAAGCATTTTTAAATCACAAAGTAATAAAATATACTTAGTAAGTAGGTATAGAATAAAGTCTTGGTTACATCTTATGTTGAAAGAAAATAGCCCATTTAACAGGGATAATACTGTTTAATTAAAATCACACGGCGAAAGAAAGAACAAAGCAAATACCAACTTTCCTGCTACTGTTATCTTTGTAATTGAGAAAAACACAGGGTTTTGTGTTCTCAGTAAGGTGAACACGTTCTTCCAATGATGCCATTAAGCTAATGATACACCAGAATACCGGCATTTCAAGTAATTCATGGAATCACTTTAAATCCTTTTCACAGTTATTTAACATACAGTGTCAAAGAATGACATATCTAAAAAAAAAACATCTCAAATAACAAAGAGTGTATTTATTTGATCATTTTAAAATAGTTAAAAATAATACGTAAAAACATGAAAATAGTGTAACAAAACTGTCAGTTGTTAGCCCATGTTTAGAACACATGGTTGCAAAAGAGGAATACAATAATTAAACTCCTTGTCACTTTTCCTTTTAGCGAAGCTATTACGGTAGTACTAATGGTAAGACCTAAGCTCAGGACCATGTTAATTTTTTGTTTTAAAGTCCCTAGAAGCCAAAAACAATATTCGTTCACACTCATATACATAATGGGTTTCCAAAAGGGTAAAAAAAAACAAAATGGATTAAAGACATTTTTGGTTCTTAAATTTTTAATATTTGACAATTTTAACTAAAACCGATGAAAATTATTTAAAAAAACAAATAATTTAGTATTTTGAATTATTGAAACTGAATTATAGCTTGAATTATAGCTTAACTGGGAATGGAGAAAATTCAATTCAAGTTTTTTAACTTATTGACTAAGCGAAACTTTAAAATCGCTTATTTATCAAAATATCTTAATGAAATTTTTATGAACCTTCACTAGGTGGTGAGTGACTAAGATTTGATCTAAAACCCACATTTCAGCAAACCTACATGCTAAATACCATGGTATTCTCATGGAAAATAAGTGTATAATGGGAGCAAGAGCGATGGAGATAATGTGTCTGTTCCTAATCAGCTGAACAGCTGTCTTCTGCATTTCTCGACTTTAGAATGTTTATTTTTTGAAATTTGTAAAAAAATCATTCCTTTTACAGGGAAGCTTTGAATACGCACTTTTATTGCCGTAAAAAATTATTGCAATACGAATATTAATATATAAATTATAAAAAATAACTCAGAAATGCCATTAAATGTATTATATATCCTTCCCAAAGAACTCTATGACGAAATCAATCAATACAGAAGTTTATTTGCACTATTTTATTATATTTTATATAATTTAATTCTTATAGGTATGTTCGGAAAATTAAAATTGCTTAAAGATACGTTTCCATAAAACTTTAAATTAATTTCTATTCGTGGATGTTAATTATTATATGATAAATATTATTTCTATTGGTAAATTTGTATTCGTTAACATATCAAGACATGATCCAAATAAATAGCGAAATAAAAGAGGGGAGTTGCACCTACGCCATTTTTCATGCATGTGACTCGCTCCTTACAAAACAGCTAGCCAGAGAGAGCTCATTACAACAATGTGTTTCTCCAGTGTTGCCATTGTCGCTGTTTTGATATTCAAACGTCCTTTGCACTAGGTGACTTTTATATGCTCTTAAATATTTGCTTTACAAACATGACTCTGTCAAATTGAAGTTAGGTATAACTATTACTGTGTATTGTGTACATTTTTCTGTAACATTAGGGAAATTCGGATGAAAATATCTAGTTTAATTAAAGCTATACATGATTATAACATTCAATCATATCTTTGCTCATAGGTGTTCTTGCATTATTGCAATTACGATAAATAAGTCACAAGGGCAATCTTTGACAATTGCGGGTTTAAATTTGGAAAATGCCTGTTTTTCGCATGGTCATTTATATGTGGCGTGTTCACGAGTTGGTATGCCTGAAAATTTGTACATTTATACGCCAAATCAAAAGAAAAATAACATTTCTGATCTTAAACTTAAATAAGAAATATTTATTATGAATAAAATGCTTTTTTTTGTTTTTAAAAGGCTTATTTATTTTCTGTTTTCTTAACTCAGAGTTTCGATGGCACTGTGGCCATCTTCATTAGAGTTATGTTATATTCATATTATGATAAATGTTTAAAATTTATCAGTTAATAAATTTAACTGATTTTAAAATCAGTTAGAATTTAACATAACTCTGATGAAGAGTGCAACACAGTGCATCGAAACTGTAAGTTAAGAAAACAAAAAATAAATAAAGTTTTTAAAAGCCCAAAAAAGCATTTTATTCATAAAAAATAACATTGTTTATCCTTTGGCCTTACAATAAAATTAATATTCTTACTGTTTATTCCATTGACTTTTTTGTTACATTAAAAACTATCAAAATAGCTTTATATCTGTAAACAAGTTAATTTGGCCACAGCAACGCGCGCCGGGTAACTGCTAGTAATTACAAGTAATAACAGCTAGTAATTACTGCTCTTAATAAAAAATTACTTTCAGATCATATTTTTAAATATTGGAGCTAAAAAACATTCCTAAGAAACTATACTGTTTTGAAAAAATAAATCCAAATAAGCTATGTGCCTACCAGAAGATGAAAAATACATTTCTATTCTACTTAAATCAGGATTCAACGATAGCAACCTAAGGTATGTGAATGTTCTGCCATTCATTAAAAATTCTAACACATGCATATTCTAAGAAAATTTTTAATACATCTTGGAAATTGATGTAAATTTATTACTTATGTTTTTCTTCAGTAAATTTTTATTAAACTTTTGTTAAATATTTTGGATATTAGCCTTGCTATATTAAAATAAATCGTTGTAATAGTTTGGTACATTGGATAAAACTAGTGAAAAGTAAAAATTTTAATTCAAACACTGTCAAATAAATATCACCAAATATGTTATTTATAATTTATTAATTTATATAAAGCGATTCTTTATTTACTATTATGAAATTTCAAATACCATTTTTATTTATTAAATTCTATTAAAAAGTGTGTGAAAATGTCAATCTCAGTCATCTTAAGTTTTAGAAAAAAGGCGAGCTTTAACAAATCGTCTTAAGTTTCAAGCTGTTCTGATGTCATAATAGAGATTTAACAGTGAAAAATGACTTTCAGAGTCAAGCCGCTTTTGTAAAGCCAACTACAGTGTTATGAGACTAAAAAGTTTTTCTTAGGTTGATGGGGAACAAAAATATTATTTTTCCAAATTACAGCATAGAAATCTTTTCGTCCAAATTTATTACAAAAATCTACTCACACTGAATGGTTTAGATATGAAAAAGGAATGAGAGGCTTATAACTCGTTTTGGTTGTAAAGATTAATAAAGATGATGGGTAATATCCTAGCTTTTTTATTTTAACTGTCTGATTGTTTGAAAATATAAATTGTAGATTATAAAAATACTTGTTTAAGAATTTTAATACAATGAATGTTTTAAGATAATTTGTTTATAGTAACATAAAATACAGATTTACCAATGGAAAATATGTTTACCTCAGCGAGTATGCTACTTCAAACTATATTTTTATACTTAATTTTATTTTTACTATATTTAGAACAAATAAAAATACGAAACACAAAAATGTTAAAATATGAGACTAAATAACTATTATAATTATACATCTAATACGCATACATATCTTATACACGCGTAGGAATAAATATAATATTATTTTATAATATATACATATAATCCTTGAAAATAACATAAATGCAAACTACATACATTACTTTCTTTGAAAATATAACCTTAAAACACAATTTTATAGTTAATATTTTTGACGTTTAAAAGTGTAATTCTGCATTATGGTAAAAAACGTTAGTGCTTAATCGATTAAAAAAAAAAAATCGGCTGCGCCTCGTTTTAAAAATACGATTGTGCACTAAAAAGAGCAGCTTTTGATCCTAATGATGAAAAGTATTGTTATACCATTGCTTTTCAACAAAACCAGAAATAAATTAACATTTCAATTCGATGCTTGTTATTATGATATCAATAAACTATTTGTAATCATAATACAAATTTCCAAAAGAAAATTTTATCAATTTGATTTAAAGTAAATGTTTTACAGACAAATAAAGACTCATTTAAGTGTTGGATAAATTTTATAAAAATTACCTTATATAAACAAAATTAGAGTAAAAAATACAACTTAAATCAATAGAGATATATTTTCAAGAAACAAAACTACTCCATGTGTGGTGAAATAGCGCAAAACATTTTGATGACTTTGGGGTGACAGACGTCAAAAAGTCATTTGTCCCTCCAGCGACACGGTTGCAGACTCCACAGGTCCAGAAAACCCAATCTTCTTATTTTAATTAAACATTGATGTAAAAAATATGCGATCTGTTGGTTTTGACGGACCATTCTATTTTTCTGAGGGTGTATTTGATTAAATATATGTTGTTTAAAAGTAAAATTCTGTGGAAAAGATATTAAAAAAATATTAATCTTTAAAAACAGTGCTCACACATTTTCCGTCTATCTCAGTAGTCATCATAGTGTGGTTTTTATGGCACAAGAGTATGAATATATTAATATTTTACACTGAAAATGCCATTTATATTATACAATTATCGAATTAAATGTATAATAATAGTTTACCAAATATAATTGTAAATATTGGATATATTAAGAATAATATACGGTATTTATGTTTTCCAAATTATTTATAAATTTTGTTTAACAGTGTATAAGTTTAATTCAATTTAAGTCGTTAATTGATTTTATTAATTTCAGTTATATCATAATTGATGTATAAACAAATCGATTGCAATGAGGTAAAATAAAATTCTTGTCTACTAAAACGACAGCTAATATTCTGAAAATTAATATATCTCAAAATAACCGATTTCAGGAGCGAACAGAATCCACTGCTTCATTAAAAGATAACGGTTGACTTAACACTTCGATACTTGGAAAATCCTAAAAGCTCATTGAATAACTCGTTTCAGGTTAGACCATATATCATCACACAAACATTGGATTTTATTCATTGATTTTGAATTTAGTGCAGTGTATTAGCGTATATTCATTAATAACGTGGGCTATTCATAAATTATCGTATAGTATTTTAGATTCATTTGAGTAAAATAAAACAAGCAATGATTGATTGCTCGAGCAAATTTTTTCTCTCCAAGGATTTTTGATATTTTAGTTGTATGTAAGGGTTTTGGTCGCGAGGAAACGATTGGAGCTGGGACCATGTCTGGGGAAAATCTGGTTTCGTCCTAGAGCCCTTCAAAGATTCCATGTCATTATTATGGAGATTTTTTAATGTAACAAAAATCAGCTGATAAATGTAGATAAAATAAAGCACTATGTTACATCTTTGACCTGTGGTTTAGAAAAATTATACCAAACTGCAGCACCTTTTTTAGGTCTGGCGATTGAGCGAAGCGTACGAGCTCGTCATAAAGAGGAAGAGGGCGAGTGAGTTGAGCGAACGAGCTTTGTGTGAGAAACGAAAGCAATAATTTTACCGAGCATAACATTGGTCCCTCTGGTGATATAGTCTTAATTATCACAAAAATTTTAATTGAACAGTTTTGGTTTGTTAGTTATCATTCTATTTTAAGGGATAGCGTGATTATTTTTTCCTGAGCAGTCAAGTGGATTGCCATTGCGGGAACTACCTGAATTCGGTGTGTTATATTCCACAGCCATCCAGAAGGCGAGGCACAATATAAAGGAGGTATTCGCCGTAAACCCTGAGGCCTAAAAATGCGGTTGTACTACAGCACCAAGTTTGAGACCCAATTTTCTGATAGATAATGGTAAAGAAGGAAGGGATTTTGGCGTAGAATTTAAGTTTTGTTTATTGACTACACGCATCCATTGGCTGCGCATAGGCAGTTTCAGCAGCTTCCATAAGAAGCTGTTAGTATCAGGGGTATCGTTGGTTTAACTTCATCGTGCAGTGCTTCACCCATACTAGTTTTCTGTCTTGATTTAATGTCTTAAAAAGGCGAGAGAATTTCTGAATAAAAAAATAAAAATAAATTTGGCTAATTGATTCTTTTTTTATTTTTCTAATATTGTGGATTTATATAAATCTGTAATGGTCTAAGTTGATACCGTATGTTTTAAAATACATTATTTTATTTATATATAAAAATTACTGCAGTGTCATGATATAAATTAATTAAAGTAAATTAACTAACACCAAATCAAATATTTTCAATTATATTTATTCTAACGATTTATCAAACTATTAAAAACTTCAATTGCTTTAATATATGAAATTGGTTCTTAAAGAAACTGCATGAAGTGCAAGATTGAAATAAATATATCTGGTTATTCTTATTGATACAGAATGTAGCCAGCTCAATGTAAACATAACATGAGGGAAATGGAGCGATTCCAAGACACGATGTTGAGTCGCTTGAGGACATCTTGGCTCCGCTTGTACAGACCAAATAAAAAGAAAACCTGACAGCACGTGGGTCAATATATTCTTGGAAATTACCTTTTATTTTTACTGTTTTACATGACGTTTTTAACGGCATTGCAGTTCGTTCAACACCGCACTAAACATAATTCGTATTTGTTTCTGTTTAATGCTATGTATATTTTGAATATTACTGTATGAGTACAAAATATTAGCTTAACCAGTTAAGCGACGAACAGGTAAATCCAAGAGCGCGCAGTACATAACGTTTTGTAAGTTAGGGTGCTAGCATTAAATGGGAAATAAAAATGGTAGATCTTCTTTGAGTTTTTTTCTATTTACATCCCTGTTTTGTAATTTACAAAACATATTTGATAATACTTTTGACGTATTAATATCATAAAACTGTATAAAACATCATTGTCGTATTACATTCAATGTACATTTGACGTATTAAATTTTTAAGTATTAGCCAAATATATTTGGGCTAAAGGGGTTAGTTAAGTCAGTGAATGAAAACTTTACCAGACAAGAAAACGTAGGAAATGTTCAATCTTATAATAACAGCATTCTATTACTATTTATCGAAATGAAATTAAAACATTGTTTAGATACAGGCAAAGTTAGGGCCACATGGTTTCTTACAATTAACCTGATAAGTACCATATCAAATATACAATAACAACAGTAAATAACTATAAAAAGTAACATACATTTTTATAGTATTTAATATGTTATATAAAAACCATACTCCGGACTAGTAGCAACACGCTTCAAGCTGGCTGCTCTTACTGGATATGCTCGCGGTCGCTGCGGTGGTGGCGTCGTTTTTGTCGGGGAGGGGACAAGAGTGTTCTCACACGACTTCCAAGTCTTCCTCAAGTACAAGATATGGTTGAGATTACTACCCAAACCCATAAACCCTGACTAACGTCCTGACTGTTGTTTTTCTGTTGGAAATACACCACCTTCATTGCTTTGAGGGTCTCGAAGCAGTTATCGAGATGTTTCTCCTCCTCTTACCTAGCCAGCTTGTCGGCGGCTTTCCTAGCTGTGGGTTCCGGGACCGAAAATGGCTACTACTAGTGATACTAACAGTACGTTTCATAATATGAAGTTAATGCGACTAAAAAAGGTATTTTAATAAATAAGAATAAGAACAATTTTGTCACGTAGTCTTTCGTAACTATCAACTAACTTTCAACTAGGCCTTAAAAAGAAAAACTCGTCTCGAACCTGATAATTGAACGTTTTCACTTAAACTTCTTTCAATGACTTCTTTCATTTTAACTAAATAATACGTATAAGTGTTACGTATAAGTGCTGTTAAAATTAATTATTTATTTGGTTGAATGTCATTATAAGAATAATACTTCTCCAGGATGTATTATTGTATCCTATAGAATAAAAAAGAGTTTTTAAGTGTATAATGAGAAACATACTCAATGGATTGTGGTAATTTCTGTGTCAATAAATTTATTATGGCCCTTGTTTGACAGGAAAAACCAGTAAATCCCTGGGAGAATGCCTTACAACTACTTAAAAAGGAAATTAAACCTTATTTAGACCAATCTAAGACGTTATTTGGTCGATTGTTTACTGATCCATGTGATTGATATCATATACAGAAATTTGACACCACTAATGATGATTTACAAAGTAGTTTTTTTAAACAAAGCAGGCAACTAGAATTTCACTACCTAGCAAAACAAACCCACCTTGATGTTTAAAGGCCGTACTAATGATTTAAAAAGAGCAAGTCTTGTTTTTCAAAAAGTCAGCTAAGGGCTATGAAAAAAAAAAAAAAAAAAAAAAACATTATAACTAAGGGTATGAGTAAACCACATAATTGGATCGAAAAACTCAAAGTGCAATCATTATACATACTTACAGTCTGTCTTTGTGGTTAACTGATGTGTTTAACAGATCTTGGTTAAAAATCAGCTTACAACCGGAAATGTTTAACAATTAATTTAAAAGATTTTCCCAAAACTTTCTAGTTCAGCAATAAAACTATCAAGTAAATGAATGTAGTTAACATCACTTACACTGTAAAATTTTATTGCCTTATCCTATGTAGCTATAAAAAAGCATAACTTACAGCTTCCATTGTTGTATTATAATATTCTACTACTCCAAAATCCTATCTAGTAATAATGTACCCGATTGATTTTTTGAGAATTTGCACATAAATGACTACTGGACACAAATGTCTAAACAATTAGTAATTACTTACACCCTTCTCACATTGATGAAGTATCATATCAATATTATCTTTTCTTCCATAATTTAGAAAATTAGTTGACACTTTTGTGCGTATTTTAAAATTAACATGAAGTTGAGTGTAATGGATCATTGTTGACTGGTAAAGACAGGCTAATAATTATTTATTGCAATTATTAAATGCTAATAATTTTTTGTTTGCCAGAGTGGTTATTTATAAGCCCAGTGAACAATTTAGCTTGGTTTACTTTTGAATGCTTATAATTTATCGAAGGATTGAGCCGGAAAAATTTTATTTCACTAAAATTTTTTCTTTCATCTTAATAAGAAGGCTAATAAGAATTACATTTAAGAAAATCTTTTTAGTTTGCCTTATTTATGGTTATTATTTTACTTCATAAACTATAACGAAAATGCTACCCAACCTAAGGTAGTTGAAAAAAATCTTATGTACAAGATTATATAAACTATGACTGAAATAGCTATATCTAAAATCTTGTTAATTTTAAATTAATTGATAACAATTGCAATGATTTAAATATGTTTTTTGTAGCTGTTACCTCATAAATTTGGGTGTTTTTATAGATGTACCTCATAGTCAATCTAATTATTCACTATACTACATCATGGTGATCATTACTAATTATTATTCTAATGGATGTTATAAGCTAATGAGTTTCATCAAGGATTGTTAAGACCTTACAACCTCTAATCCTGTATGATGAACACAAAGTCAACCAAACCAATTATCGGAACACTGAACTTGGCGTATTGGGACGTGGATTATTAATTTATCCGCTTCAGTGCAGCAGTGTTTTCTAATTAATCCATGGAAATTCTTTATAATTTTTTTAGTAAACAGCTATCGTTTTGCTTTTTAATAATCACAATCTGATGTAGAAACAATTTAAAAGTCAGTGCATTCACCTAACACAAAGTTATGTTTCAATTAAATTATCCGGATCCAAATAGTATTATTATTAGTATTAAACAAATATGCATGCTTATTAAATGCTGAAGTTCCATAAAATACTGGGCGTCCCAGATCTGGGGGCCCAGACCGTAATTAATGCAATGAAATAATTTTTAACAAAAAATAAATAAATAACAAACGAACTGTGTTATTATACAGAGTGTCTCTGACCTCTCTACCGACCTTTTCAGGTATTATTGCTGACCTAAAGACAAGTCAAAATATCACATTTTAAACTTTCAAAACGCCTTAGTTAATCAAAAGAGCCCCATCATTTTGTATTTTTTGAGGAATAATTTTTAGTTTAAGAACAATTTGTTGGAATAAGTTTGAAACTTAGTAACCAACTTTTTAATCTAAATGATTAATTGAGGAAAAGTAATCACTTTTTTACAAGTTATTCTTTCAAACTGTCGGCTATTTAAAATCCGTAACCTTAAATTGAATAAAAACTGCATAAGGTAACAAAAGGTAAGTTATTTAATTTTAAATCAAGTGATATAATAATTAAGGAAATCGGTTGATAAATAAATAAGTGAGATCGAGTAATTTAATAAAAATAGTCCTCATCTGAGCGGGTTGCCACGCTAAAAGCGCGGTGGCGATGCCAGCTCAACAGTGGATCTCATACCCAAACTTCTCCTAGAGTATTGGAACGGCCTTGACTAGCCTCCCACGTAAATGCAATCTCTCCCCGCAATAAGTTACTTTCGAGACTAGCAATGAAAACTACTATTTGTACTGAGACACGCGTCAACGTCGAACCGGAATATCGTAGGAGCCATGATCCAGAGAAAGAAAACCTTTAACTGTGAAAGACATTTTGTTTCGGGTCCACTAAAGGTTAAGAGGGTGGATCTAGATCGGCCTTAGCTCCACGATTAAGAGAGGAGAAGACCTAGTGGTATAACAACAAAGGCCTATCCCGAAATAAGGTGCTTAACAGTTCCACGCCCGTATATTGAGCCCGTTGGAGTCCGAAGCTACTTCAAGGAAGTAGCGAGGAATGTGCAAGATTATTTACGATTTGAGGCTATGTTTTTAACTAAAACAAAATACGCAACTTGTACTAAGATAATTCTCGTAAACAGCATTTAACAATGAAAACTGAGCACTAAATGCACATTGAACAATATACGACGATACAAAACTCATACGATGTTTTCGTAACTACTCTGACTCTCTCCAGACGAGTAGGTAAAAAACTCATTTTAACAGCTAATGAGTTTACTGTTGGAGTTACGTGTTCCAATCAAAAACCTGGAATGAGTTTTCACAAAAACAAAGCTGCAAAGCAAAGAACACCATGATTTAAGCCTTATGAGAAGTCCCTACATTACTTTGTAACGGAAATTGGATTTTATTTTACATTATACTATTGTTTATGTAAATAATTACTGCATTATAAATTATATCTGCAAGAAGTTAAAACCACTATTAAGTATGCCTAATTGAACTTATTTTAGTTGATATTAATTATTTAATAATGCACAAAAGAGATTGAAAAGTTACGAGGTATTTTTTTTATTCATTGTTAATTTCATTGTGGTAACCATAAATGATTCGAATCACAGATACAATTATTCTTTATTCTCAATAATATGTAACCACTACTTCATTCAAATAGAGTTCAGCGAAGTATTTTATTTGCAACATAATCCTGAAAGTTGAAACTAATACTTATGTACTTAAATATAGCAAACGACGACATGCATTACAAGACCTATTAGTTTCACGTTATATGACGTTGTTATTTTGCTTTATTGGAGCTCGTAACCTAAGGAACGTAACAGTAGTTTATGGATCGTTTCATTTTGTCATCTCGAAGAAAATGCGGAAGTGACAAAGGGTATTGGGAGTTTGCTTTGGCTAAACTATTCTTTTACACTGTTGTGTAGAAAATGTCTTTAAGAAAGTTTTTAACCAATATTTGCTATTGTTTAAAAAGTCCGTCCAGGAACGGCTAAATAATTCTTTAACTAATTTAGTTTAGGCAATAAAACTTTGTACATGCATGAAAACCATTAAAAACGGACGTTTGAAGACCTTAAAAAAATTTCCCCCTCTAGAAAAGGACTATGGAAAGGAAGTATGGAGAAGAAGAAAATTTTAAATGCAAGTATAAGTCAATATGTACATCAAATTAAAGGCCTCTAGAACTTGTCATAGAGAACAATGCCTCAAAATAAACCCTAAAATTATAACAAAGTCCAAAATGGCAGGCGAAAAAACTAAACTTTGAATTGAAATAATATTAATGAAAACTAAAAAATACAATAACTCCCAATACTCTAGACCTTTAGAGGTCAGGCATGGGCATATTACAAGAAATCCCCTTTAAAATAATGTACCAATCGCCACAGGAGAATGCAATTTCCCTGACAACTGTCATTAGGGCATTAGGGAATTCACCTGTAGGAAAACTTATTGGCCTTGGGAAAACTTATTGGCCTACGTCAAATAATACATGATTAATTTTAACCCGTCTGCAGTTTTTGACTCGGCCATCCTTCCAAGGCATGGGTTGTCGCATGTTCTCTATTCATAGAGAACAATTGATGTACATGTTAACTATAAAGATTGTCTTCGTAACCCCTATGGCCTTCCCCCCTTAAAAGGTAAAAATCTTTTATACATTGGAGAAACCTATTTTAATGGCATATATTAATTTACAAAGTTTCATTACTTAAAATATATAGGTCAAAAATATAATAAAGCCGTAGGCCCTAACTGGATTTTTAAAACATACTTTTTAAGTTTAACCGCTACAATTAATACAAGCGATTTGAAATTACATTAATTCTACAGAAATATTCTTTTTATTAATCAAGAGATATTTAAAAAAATCACTTTTAAAGCTGGTAAAAATTAATGATATTGCTTAGGTTTCAGCTCCTATCTGGAAGAAAAAAGGTTTTACAAGTTAGCTGTCAACATTTTTTACACATCTTTTAGTAAATTATTGCGGACATTTTATATCACTGGTTAGTAAAACCAAATTCAGGCCATTTCGGGATCTGGAATATGATCCCGTCTTCAGGTGGAGAAAATACGGGAGGACGATGGCCCCAATGTGCTATCTCCTGATTGGTGCAGTGCATTTTTATTTTATTTTTTGTGCTTTGCTTTTGACTGTTTTCACAGTTTTCTGTTTAGCTTTGTGCATTTATTCGTGTTTGATTTAATTTTTGTGCTGCCTTTTCTGTTTTCAGGTTCACCTGGTGTGCTTTTACTAACTTTTTTATGTTCTAGATATTTCCTCTACCTGAAGACGGGATCAGATTCCAGATCCCGAAACGTCGTGAATTTGGTTTTACTAATCAGTGATGTAAAATGCTAGCAGGAATTTACTTAACAATAACATTAACTCACCATCACCAACAATGAACTTTAAACAATGAATTTACTCATAGTTTAAAGCTTGCACTTTGGCCATAACTTTGCGTCTTTTCTACTAATGTTTTAACTTCAGCAAAAGACTCACAAATAAAATTCCTGACATCATCCTCTGTTGTATCTTTCTGTAGCTTTCCCTTAATATGATTCTTCTCGCTAGCAAGTAAGTAAAGTTGAGGAATCTTTTGTTCCTACAACAACCTTGTGTAGGAATTGCAGCCATGGATGATTTAGGTTAGGATATTCCAAACGAGAGTTGAAATCATCATTGACATTACGACTGATTGTATTTTGCCAAATACGATTGAAAATTACCTAGATTTCGTTTCATTTGCTTTTCATTTTTGAAGTTGATTTTGCTCCTTTTTAAAATCCACAAGATTTACGTTTAGGGAAAGATAAAACTATCTAAGTTTTTCAGCAGAGTCAGAAAAAATCTCATAGTTGATAAATTTTTTCCATTGGGGTTTTTTGTGTGTTTTCGATAAGATTCTTTTTTTGATATTGTATTTAATCGACCCAAAATAATTCTATGAGTCACTGGATGGATCGGGTAACTCATTTGATTTGTTCCAGTGTTGATTTTCTTCACATATCTTTCATAATTAACTTTACAAGCTTATTACATCTCACAATAATTCATAGAGGTTTTTATATTCTTTTTCGCCAATATCCTGCAAACACACGGTACCGGTCTTGGCTCAACAGACAAGACCGACCACTTCACAATGTTCTTTATTTTCTTATAGCTTTTCATATCCATTTTCACAAAACCAATATGGTGCTATTTGTTGAAGACACCATAACACTGCAGTTCTCTATCGTCATTTCTCAAATTAGTTTTACACTGTGAACACGGATATTAAGCTTCACCATTTTAATTTTGACTATTTTCAGGTGAATATTAGGTATTTTGAGTCAATGTAGGAGATTATAAAACTATTTTAGATTACTGTTACAATTAATGGGATTATTTCCATCTATTTTTAAATTTACAGCAATGATGTGCACTTAGATCTCCAGTAGTTATGCTCATAGACAATGTTCAGCTGGACCACACATCGAGATTGATTAATCAGAGGATAATGACTACCCGAGAGGTCACACCCAGCAATTTCATCCCATTAGTGGTAGCTATATAGTTAATTGAACCACTTCAGTGACAGCTACTGGTCCTAGTGTATTGTGCAGTACACGTGTAGCATAGTACTTAGGCCGTATTAGGATGTATTCTGTGGAATAATATACAGCGACGAACATAGCAAAGCACTAAAATGTGCATATTATTTAGGGTAATGGGAAAAATTAATAGTAAAGCCTTACTTAACAAATAATAAATCTGTATATTAATAGGCAAGCATGTTTCTTTTCCTCTTTTTTTCTCAGCTTGTGAGCAACGTAGGAAACATCCGTGAATATTGGTAGAAAGGTAGTGTCATATAGATGAGCAAAATTCCATTTTAACTCAGATAAGGCACTCAGGGCTACGTCCTACAGGCTTTCAAAGTTTCAATGTTAATCTTATGAAAGGCAATTGATTAAATCATTAGACAGTGATAACAACAAATGTTAATAAATCAGGAGATATTACAGTTATGATTTAAACATTTTAAATCGAATAGGCTCAAGATAAACTGAGTTTTTGATCAAATTTTGACCAGTGGGCGATCTCTAGTCTATATATTAATATTAAAGCATGTTTTTATCCTTTTTTCTCAGCTTGTGGGCATCGTAGGAGAAATCCGCGCATACCGTTAGAAAGGTATCGTCCCTTAGATGAGAAGAATCACACTTTAATTCGCATCGGCCCTCAGGGCTACGCATTACAGGGTTTCAAAATTCTAATGTTAATATTATGGGAGAAAAATAATGATTGATCATTAGACAGCTGTTGTTATATAACAAATGCTAGGAAGGAAGAACAGATGTTTCAGTTATAAAACATTTTAAAACTAATTTGATCAAGAACAACTAGATATTTGGTAGAATTTCAACCAGTGGGCGATCCCTAGTTATATAATAATATGCGAGCATGTTTCGTTTCCTCCTTTTTTCTCAGCTCGTGTGCTTCAGATCAACTGAATTTTTTGTCGAATCTCGACCAGTAGGCGATCTCTAGTAAATATTAATTGATTTAATCAGTTTTATTTCCGAATATATAAAAACAGTTATTTAAAGCCAGCTGTCAGGGAAAAACCTAGGTTGATTTAATGAAAGGCTTTATAGTAATTAAAGTACCTATTATTTTCATTAGTGTTTTAAATAATATTATACCTGGTATTAAATCCCTATCTATTGCAGTTTAATTATAAGACTATAGTTTACTTGCTATATTTTTATATTAATCATGCACAAAACTTACATGGATCTTATTGAGTTTCAATTGCATAAATCAATATTATTAAGCTACTAAATTGTTTTACATAATGCAACATTTCCAATTAGGTATTTTCAATATTGTTTTGATGAGGTATTTTTTAATTCATCTAAACAAAAGAGTATTCTAACGTTATTACATTGAGATATTTAAAAAAATGGGTTTTTCTTTTTGTTGGCTCTTCTACTGGACAGATTTTTATGATTTTAGTCTTACATTAAAGGGATGCATTCACAGATTTGCATTGAATCATCGGAATTCAATTTCTTATCATATTACTCGATTTACACTAAAATTAAATTTCCTCCCTGTACATTTCTTATGTGAGTTTATTTTAATTAATTGTCTTCTCCGGGTTCGTTTGGCTATTCCTAGGTTTTGCCATAAGTCTATGTGTTACTCCTCTCAGCTAGTTTTCTGTAAAATTCTTTTCCAATGTAAAAACCTATTAACTTTGCTTTCGATTTTAAATTTTAAATTCTAAATAGTCGAATCAGTTTTATGTCACCTTATCAAGAGGAATATCATTTGATATTGTAAAAATAGAAATATAACCAAAAGGATGACGTGTTAAGGATAACATAAAGTTGATAACCAAAGGATAAACAAAGCATAACCAAGTCGGATAACCAAGGATAACCAAAAGGATAACCTAACGTTGTTTGGGATGAAGTGTTGTAAAAGGTAGATGATATATTATTGTATTTATATTTCACTAGTAAACGTGTTGCTCGAAATCGAGCAATTTATTTTAATACAATACAAATGTTACTTTTATCTCTAAATCGATGACTTGGTGAGTGAATATCTTCAATCACCAATAACTACCCCACACGTATTTACAGCTGATTTTAACAGATGTTTCAAATGCTTTATTCAGTCCCAATGTTATTTAAATGGGAAATTTTGAGATTTAAATGGTGGATAACGCCTTTATTTTTCGTCAGATTCTCATCAGTTTTTGGCGAAAACAACTACATACCAAGCCCTATCCAACGACACCAAAAACTTGAAAATCGGTTGAAAATTGTAGGAGTAGTTCTCAAGACAAAAAAACCCTTAGCGTATTAAATAAGTATAGATTACTCATCTGTTTTACAAACAAATAAAAATATATCTACTTATAGTAAGAATTATTAATTTCATTATTAGTATTATTAAATTATCCTTATATTTTCTAAGGTCAATGCTGCGGAGCAGCACGGGTTCTCTAGTTTTAAATATTTAATTTCATACTTTCAATGCGTTGCGTATATATTATTAAATCATATGACAAGTTTCAAATTTCAAAATGTTCCTTCAATAAAAACACCAAAATGTTTTCCCATAAATCCCAGAGGCAGGGCCACCGCTGTTCACAACAATGTGCCCCCCTCCCCCCCTGCACTTCGGGTCATATCGATTTCAACTGGGAACGGAGTCTGCCTCATACCTGCGATACCGTCCTTGCACCGGACTTTCCACCCATGTAAATTAAGGCATATCTTGGACCAGTATTATTTTTATACACCTTTATGAGTTTCTCTAAAAGGCAGAGATTTTAAACTTTCTGCTGTGATGTTTATATTTGATTTTATTTCTAATCATGTTTGAATGAGTTAAATGAAAACTTTGTGAACTTAATTACTCAAAAAATTCTCAATCACTCAAATAATTATTAAAATTTAGGCTGAGTAGGTTTACTCACTTACTATTGTTTTTTTTATGTAATTCAACAATTACATTAAGTCTTGTGCTCTGGCCGACAAAACTTTCACATAAAATACAGTAAATAACATCTTTTAACTGCAGTTGTTAGTAAATTGTGAACAACTGCTAAATGAAAGATATCAATGTTAAATTAAAATGTTTAGTTCTCTTTTATGGACAAAAAAATTAGAACAATAAAATATAAAAAAAGTTCTTATCTCATATATGGCTTGTCCAAGACTACCCATACACTCCTTATAAATTTACAGAAATTAAAAAAAAGTTAATCGTGGTAGTTCACTGTAAAATAATTTTATTAGATTGTATACCATTGTGATAAATTATTTATTGTGCTTGATACACAATTATACTTTTTACCAACGTAATCATACCAAAAGTTGGTATTTAATATTGTTACAATAAATCATTTCCTTACAATAATTTTTAACAAAAACCAACTGTGCCATCATAGGTAAACCAGTAATGCTCTATCGATTGACAGTGATTACAATGTACAAGGCGTGTCAAAAGTTACCTTTCTAGGCCGAAAGTCACTAATTAAAAACAATGTCCCCCTTTTTGATACATTTTTTTATTCTATGCGTAACTTTAAAACAATTTTACAATTTAATTCGTACCCATAATCCTAACGGTTTAGGAGAAAAAGGCGATTGAAATTTATACTTTTCCCATAGGAGTAACGCAGAATAAACTCCATTATCTATGAACGTTTTCAGTAACAAAAATACCCAAGCACAAAATGACTCTCCTTTTAACTATTTTTAAATCAGAAATTATTAGTTTCGCCATAAATCACTTTATTTTTCCATAAAATTTACAATATGGTGGAGATGATTACAATGTATGTAAAAGCAAAACTAATTACGTGATAATCTATAGTTTAGTATGGAATATTCATTTGAATGAGGTTCTAAGACACTTTCATGGTTGTTCAACGTTAAATTTTTAGAAATAATAATGGATGTGAAAATTTTTGCATGTTATTCTTATCAGAAATAATTTAATTTCAAACACCATTATCTCCTAGACCTGGGGATTAAGGGTACCAAGCAAACTTTAAAGTTGTCTGATTAAAGGGTATGAATAAAAAAAGTTCATAAAAAGGGGTGGTTTGTATTTAAAATTAGTGACTTCAGGTCTGGAAAGATATCTTCTAGAACACACTGTACATTAAAATTAGTGTCAATCGATTGAGTGTAATCAGTCTACCTATAACATCACAATCTTTTTTGTGAATAAATATTCATTTAAAAGGATTTTCCGGGTGGTCTGGGACACTGTGAGACAATTTTTTACATTTTTTAAAATATTTAACATACATTTATAAGATAAACTCAATGGGCATTTGGTTAGTTTATAAAGCCAATTATAAAAAAATACATATCAAGTCTATTTTAGTATACGTTCCATGGCACTGTGCGAAAAACAACAGATTTTCGTTCTACAACTTGACATACTATTTTATCTTACACGCCACCTTATAAAGCGCTAGGAAAAACTTGGTTCATTTTTATTTCACATTACCTTAAAATTATTTTTACATTGTTTCCTTATTGAAAACAATTGATATAATCTATAGCTTTAAAACTAATTTGGAACGTATTAATTTACTTTAATTAAATGCTAGACTTTTATTTAAACTACAAAATGGTTTGTATTTAAATGTTAAGGAATAAGTTTTGTAATAACTATAACTAACTATTCCATCAATATCATCCAATGACGTAGTTAGTCACGTGTTCAACATTTGAATAATTAAAAAAGATGAATACTTCAATATTCATTTAATATTGTTCGAAGGAATTTAATTAAAACGTGATTGTGTAGAAGGTTAGCATGGTGACAAATTGAACAGTCAATTAACTCGGAATCCATTTGTTTCCGTCAATCAGCTATAGAAATTGGCCAGGGAGTCAAATGTTGCAATGATGGTATATAAATTCACAAACAAAATAAATTGTCTACCAAAATTGAAAATAATGATTTAATCTTTCAAATAAAGTTACAATATAATAATAAAACATTACAACTCAGTAATTTTTGTAGGACAGTTACCTTTTTTTTACAGGAAGTTATCAGATTAAGTCCACAGTTCATGGTTAAGTGAGTAGAAAAAAAATTTATGAAAAGAGAACACAGTTTTCCACAGCGTCTGGACACACTTCTTAACATTAACTGGTTTTTTCAAGCTTACAAACTATCTTAATATTACGAATCTTAAGAAAAACTAAATTAAAAGCTATAAAGAATCGTTGCAAACTATAATATACAAAGATTTCATTAGGAAAATTACTATACTTTTTTCGAGACATTTTGTTAGCTTACAAATGAATTTTTTACAGAATTTTATGTCCTAATTTCATAAGGTAATTGATCAAAATATTTTGGACCACTATTTACAAATACTTTAAGGCAGTCTTCTTTTTCTAAATACTTATTTCTTTACATTCATAGTTAAGTAAAGCAGTTCATTTGTACCTTGTTTTCCACTTCTACTATAAACCAATTTTATATCTTTAGAAAACCTACATGTGTTTAATTGGCATTATTTTTAACTCGACAAACAGTAGAAAGAAACTATATCTTATATTTTCATTCATTATTATTCGAAGCAAATGATTTATACTGTAACGATACTAAATATCAACTTTTGGTATGATTACGTCGGTAAAAAAATAATAATAATTGTCTATCGGGCACAATGAATAATATATCGCAATGCTATACAATATGACGGAAATTATTTTACAGTCAAATATATGATTTAATTTATTATTTAATTCACTGACCATAAAGAACCAGTTATGATTTCTACTGATTGGGATTATAAATGGAGAATATTATAAATAAAATGCAAGCTTATGGTTAATTTATTTGAAATTGTTTGAAAAAACCCTAATTCTGAGTTGTTATTGATTGAATAATCAAAATTTATCTGAAATGTTAAGTGTTAAAAACATTTTGTAGGCAATTTAACTGATTTAAATTCACTTATATTTTCAAAATTGGTTATAATTATAAATTCTAAATTAAATACGAATCGGAAATTACAATTGCGATTTAAATAGGTCTATTACAGTCGCGTCAAGGCTGAAATCATGCTGTTCATGCATTGTACATCTCAGCTCTTCGAGAGAGTAATCATCTAATCAGTGTTTCTTAACCGGTGGTACGCGTACCACTGGGTAAGTGAGAGCATTTAAGAGTACGCGATAGACAAAGGAAGAAAAAAGTTAAATACACACGAAAAATAAGAAAAGCATTTTTGAACTAGGTGATGCCGACATCCGTTTTGGTCAGCTCAGTTCAGCGTTACTACGCTTTTAAACATATTTTGAGAGACTCCGATAAGCTTTGCCTCTTGCTTACTAAAGCAATTTCGTAAATACCTAACAAATTCAATTATTTTAAGTTAAGACTCCCTTTTCCGAGCATATTTATACTAATGAATAATGATTTTGTGTCCAGTACCCGTCTGAACCCTTGAATTAGGCCTATTGCCTTGCCTATTTACCTTTTACTAGTTGAGGTTACAAGACATGCTCCTCAGAATCATTTAAACGTGAGGAAAAATTAATTTGGTCATATCCACGGAGAATATGGAGCTCATCATTTGGTTACCCTGGAACACATTCTTAGTATTACAACGAGGTTAAACCAGCCTCGTTGGTATAGTTGGTGTATTCGTTCGGTAAAGCCAAAATCCAGTCAAGTAAAAATAGTTTGTGTCGTGACCGTTATTTGTGCATGTGTAAAATTAGTCCTGATTATTAATCAGTGCCCTGAAACTGATTATTTCCTGAGCAAGAAATAAAAGCAAGTTTGCCTTTAACAACCTCTTTTGCTGTTAATTTTATTTGTGTGTTTAATAATTTTTATTTTTTTGTTTTAGTTATTTTGTAGAAATGCAAAATAAACTTTTTTTACTGTTAGTGTATATTCTAAACAATTTGTTTCAATTGCATTGTAGGCCCTATGAAACTTTGTTTATAAAGCCTGCAGAAAGCGATTTTTAGTTTCAAAGTGGAAAACATAATATAGGCCTACTTACGTTAATTAATAATCACAGCAATATTTGAATAGCTTCAAAATAAAATGTTCATCCCAATTTATGAATTTTAAAAATTAAAATAGAACTTTTTAAATCAATTGTTTACAAAGAGAGTTTCATTTTTTTCTCAGACTAGGTCTACTAATTAGGGGCCTATAATGAAATATATTAAAAGGAAAACAATAACCTAGGCTCTCTCCGGCTGTATCTTAAGGCGGGGGGGGGGGGGGTGGGGAATGTATGAATTTGCGTGGTACGCCAAAAGATTGAAAGGCCTCAGGTGGTACGCGAGTACCAAAAGTTTTGGAAACACTGATCTACGGTGTAACAAAATTCAGGATTTATACTGTATAACTACTAACTGGTCTAATCATTTTGGGAGGAGTTGCCCAAGACACATCATTGATTAATCCTACCACTAACTGTGGGGCAAAGTCCGTGATTAGTGCTACAGGGCTGCCAACTTTACGATTTTATGACACAGACCATGACTATTTATTCAGTACTGCCAACTTATTCGTGAAAATAAGAGTTATAATCTACAACACAGCCCTGAAAAGTGTAACAACCCATTGTGTGAATAATCCAGGATTACAGCTCCAGGACATCCTCTGTACTCGCACTGATGAGAGGTATTGTGCTCAGAACAGCTCTGGGGAGAGTGATTAGGTATGCCTTGATGTTGACCCTCGACTTTCAGTTTAATGTTTGAAATCAATTTTTATTGAATTTTTTCCTACTAATTAAATAAATTGTACAATATATTAGTGATTTAACATCCCTTGGAACATTTTGTCAAAGTATGATATCACTACCATAACTTTAATGGCTAAGTTTAATAACACATTCCCATCCTAAACCAATCATGGTTAATTTCAATGTTTGCATGGAGGTGTCAAAATGTAATTTCTTAAATACAATCTAATGAGTGTCACAAGTTATTAAATGTTTTTAAAAATTTCTGCATGATCCTCTTTTCTAGTTCAAAAAATAATATAAATTAGTGAGTATAATAAATAATATAAAAACAGGATCGTTTAGTTATATTTTTAAGTTTCACAGAGTTAAAGTGTCTAAAACAAATTTTACCTTATATATAAAACAAATATTGATGGTATATCCAGTGCAATGAGGTAAATTAGGTAGCCCCTAGGTTAATACGTTTTTGCAGTGTAAGCTTAAGTAGTTTTCTTTTTTATCCAATCTGCTGGTTTTAACAAGGGTCGATTAAAGTATGATGATAACCTTTCTTGATTGAATTTAGCTTACTCTAAATTACTTAACTTGATTAAAAACTATTTCAAAATTAGATTTGATATCACACAATTATAATTAAATATACATAAAAACTCAATATAGTGTCTCATTAAAAATTTATATTGTCTTAAAAACAAAAACAAAACAAAAACTTGTAATATCTTTTCAGTATCGATAACAAAACTAACATACAAAAATATATCTAAAGAGATTCCTTATTTGTATTTTTTTACCAAAATTTCTAAAGCTCATTTCGTAGTAATGTCTTACAGGAAATCTTGACAACAAAAAGTTATCACTTTTTTCTCAACCAATTAATAGACAAATCATAAAGATTTTAATGTATCTTTAAAGAAAATACTTAATTTTATTAAAATACTTCAATTTGCTGCAAAGAGAGTCCTTGGGTCTACGTATATTTCATAATGAGCCATACCTGCTTGCCGTTTAAAACAAGCTTTTCAATCCCTCGACATAGGATTTCCAACATCCTATTGATTTTAGAAAACATTTTCACTCTCTTCTATGCGAGGTTGTGCTGCATTAGTGCTTTATTAAAAAAATATTAAATAGTTTAACATATTACTTACCTACAACATACTTAAAAACTGAGAAACCAAATTTCATACTTAAAATATACGTTTTGTTTACAGAATTGATAACATTATCCCCTCTAGAATAGGAACATTAGATGAATATTTCTATCAGTAGATGGATTTTGCCGGTCCTGGCACAGGTCAAGGTCAGCGTTTGTAACTGGCAGGTGTGTGTTGTTGATTTGGGGGTGATTTAGGGGGTTTGGGGAGGGGTTGGTAAGTGTGTCAAGGTCATCCGGAGGGGGTTTTAAAAAAGGTGGGGAGTCTGGGGATGAGTGGCGGGCGGGAGTGCGGCGGGAGCGGATGGGAGGCTCTGGGAAATAAATTTATTTATTCATCAAAGCCCACCAGTGATCGTAGGATCGCTTCTACATCGTTTGCAGCCGTACTGTTGATCTCATTGCTCTGCACGGGTCGGGAGTCGGTGGTGGTAGTGTATGTAGGCAAATTTTGTGTGGGAACACCACTATTGTTATCATTAGTAGTGGATGTCACTATTGGAGATTGTATGGGTGCACCCTGCCGCGTGTCCATAACTTGAAGAAATGAGAGCTGCTAGATGGTTATATTGTAAGTTGATAGAGTAGAATGAGAGATGTGTGTGATGAAGAACGGTTATATAAACCCGGTAATATAGTGAATAAGAATAACCGGATAACATCATCAATAGGTGTGACAAGATTGTAATGTTGATATTTCAGCATATCAGTTAAGACTGTTTGTAAAATAGTGTCAGTAGAATAACTGTTGCGAAGGTTGGATCTTGTAAAATACAAGGGGTGAAAGCTGAACTGTTTCTTAAGTTTAGCGAATGTATTACGAGGTCTTGAAACTGTGTAGTTAGACTGTTTTTGTAAAATATGTTTGGTGCGTAAAAGTTTCAGTTGCAAATTGTGGGAAGCCATTATAATAGTGGTGAGTAAATGTACACTGTGTAAAAACCGACTGATAAATGGTTAGTGTTTGTAAATGTGTTTAAATATATATAGAGAGTGATTAGCATATTAACCGCGAACACATGTTTTAGAGTAAGAAAAATGTAAGTTAGAAAAATGTTAGAAAAGTAAAGACCGAAGTTTACTCTACGGAACCCGGCGAATAAATGAGACGCGGGCGGTACCGACCCCGTATTTAAGCAATTTGTGAGTCACGAACAACCCCTCCTCTACCCTCCCCCTAAGCCGATGGGATAAAAGGGTGGGATTGCGGTCACCCCGGTTATTTGTTCGGTAGCGTTGCGATAGTTTGTATTAATAGGAGAGGCAGACACTTTAAAAACTATTTTGTTAAAAATATTAAGATAATATTCTAGTTGAAAAAAGGAATTTGTTACTCTGTATAAATTGGCTATGAGCTGCACAAGTGCAAACAATACTCTGTTAATAAGTTGACGAGGTAAGAGCTAGTATTTGTACAAATATTATATAGTTTAGCAATAATTATATGTGTTATTAATGTGAAAAATGGTAAGTTAAGACCATGGATAAGACTAATAGTAATGTAAAACTATAAATGTTTAAAAGGTGTAAATATAATTAAGAGTTTGATAAAAAAAAATAGATATGAATATAAATATTAAGTAACAACAAAAATAATGTTGATGCGAGGTTAATTTATGCAGTAATAAAAAAATGGTAATGGGAGAGTAATATGTGTTTATAGTAAATAAAAAAGAAATAGTTGAAAACTACGTTATAAATGTGGTGTTAAAAAGAAGTAGACCTAATTGGAGTAAGTTAAAAAAGTATATATAATATTATTAGAAGGTAGCGACTTACCGAGGTGTTGTGTCAGCTGTGGGTTCCGCGAGTAGAAAGAGGCGCAGCTGCTTGTGTAAGGGTATTTATAACGGCAGGTGGTAATTATTATGAACTTGACCCCCCCCCAAATAGGTAATTAACCCCCCCCCTTCACTTTTACTTTATGTTGAAATAGTACTAGTAATTAAGCTTGTGTAATACTAATTTGGTGTTACCAAACGGTAACTATTGTGGTTAAGATAATACAACCTATACTTAAGATAAATTAAACTGATAGAGTAACGGTAATTTAGGTCTGCTGTTGGCAATAGATAATAACTATAGTTGAGCGGCGAAAGGGAACACATAACTTCCTACTGTTATTAAAATAATAGCAGTGAACAACTATGGTGTAATGCTATAAAGAAAATTGTGGTTGGATTAGGTAGAGAATATAATTAGATGTTGGCCAACATTATTGAAAGCCGCAACACAGCACTTAAATTATTGACGACCTACTTGTAATAATCGCTGCTACGTGTATGAAATAGTGTTGCTTGGGAATTTCCTACTGAAGTTGTACTTTGAACGTTGTAAGCCCCTCAAACCCCTACAATTTCCCCCCACCATCTTCGAAGTTTACGAGTATTCTGTCGAGAATTTTAGAATCAGTTCGTACCGAAACTCCGGACGCGAAGCTTCGGGACGAACTCAAAGGGTAACTTAAATATATAGGTGGCCAATATATATTTGAGTTATTCTTGCTGTTAGGGTTCTAATATTAATATTTGTTGTGTGTGTGTGTGTGTGTGTGTAAAATGTTATTTATTTTTTAGTTTTAAGTTGTGTTATTTTTAAGTTTTAATTTGCGCATTGCGATGTTAGCATTAAGGTGTGTTATATTATTGCTAATGTTTAAAAAATGTGTTTATGCATTTAATGTTGAGTGTTGATGTAATTATTCTGTATTTGTGTGTGTGTGTGTGTGTATGTGTGTGTGTACTAATAACCTTTCACAGCTAGCTGTTAGGAGGGTAGATTAAATTTAAATTTAAATTATAGAAGTTCTGTTGAACTTCATTAAATATGGGTGGGACATGCGTGTTGTGCCATAGGCAGCGCATATTTTTATTTTTTTAAATGTTTAATTTTTTGTTAGGAAATAATTATATTTGGGTGGGTTTAGATTAAGGGTGGGAGGTTAGAGTTGCGTCTTGTATTAATTGTTCCAGACTCCCTATTATAATTGGATGGTCAAGCCCAGTGCCTTCGGGCCCGAGACTGAACCGCCCGTATCACAGCTCACCAAACTGGATCGCCACGTGCGTGCGGGCAAAAAATTGGGATCCCTTGCAAGACGTAACTAGAGGGTTGGGATTGGGAGTGTTTGAGGAATACAGAGTGGTGGAGACGGCCGTGGCCGCCTCCATCACTTTGGATCATTATTATTTTTTGGTGACCTTGACCTAAATTAATGTAATTAGCCCCCCCCCCCCAAATTACAATTAGCCCCCCCCCCCCCCGAGGTCACTTTCACTTAGCATCACTATATATAAGCGGGGCTAGCTAACATGTCTGTTTATTCTGATTCCAGCCGCTAACGCTGCCACTTCAGAACCATGTCTTCATCAACAACTTCTGCTACTACTATCACTATGCCTGCTGCTCCTGCTGCTACTTCTGTGCCTGCTCCTACTATCACTACGCCTGCTGCTCCTGCTGCCACTTCTGTGCCTGCTCCTACTATAAATACACCAGCTGCTAACAAGAAACCGGTGAAGAGACTGAAGTTGAAGAACGTTCCGGAGTCGATGCTGCGGCAGATGAATACACCACCATCTACATCTGCTCAGGGAAATATTCTTCTCCAAGCCATGGCGGTTCTTGGAAGTATTTTTTCTCCACCTCCATCACCAACACACCCTACGGCAACACCACCACTACAACCACAACCTACACCTACAACATCACCGCAGATGGAGCTTCCTGTTCGTCCTGATACTCCTTCAATTCTAGAATCTATTCATGATTTCACCTCATTACCACCACTAATAACACCAATTCCTGAACCAAAGTCCATTAATCCTATCATTCCTAGTTCTAAAGTTAAAAAGTCAGTTTTCAAAATTGCTCCTTCAGAGCGCTTTAAATTATTAAATGAAGAGCGTCGCAGGGCATTTAAAAATTTTCGAAAATGCTCTGAGAAGCTCCGTAAGGGTGCTAAAAAAGGATCGGTTTGTGGTAGGAAATGTGTGTTAAATGAAAAGTATTGCCGTGTACATCTCATAAACCATCTTTCTGAGCCACAACCGACTGTAATCTCCAGTAAGTCCTACCCTCCTACTAAATTAAATAGACTGAAGGAAGGTTTGAGGTACTTTTTTGTAAGTAAAACAGACAAGCACAACAAAATTGTAATTGGGTGTAACGGCTTCAAATGGGTAATACAGCTGTCTGTACCTCTGAGAAAACAAAAAGCGATCAATAGACTTGATGCGAGAGACTATTTAATAAGAGGTGAGGATGGTTGGACTAAGTGGGGACGTAGTAAATGTTAAAATCAGTTAGCTTTTTTTCAAAATTTTGGTAGAAAAATAATGGGAGAGAAACCAGCGCTATATAATAGTGCGCTGAGTTTCTCTCCCATCATTTTTTGGTCACTCTAAGTTCTGTGACCTACTTTTACATGACCTTAAACTTGAACTTAACCCCCCCCCCCAATAAAAATTAACAACCCCCCCCCGCCAACTTTCTCTTGTCTTATATAAGTAGCCGCTATGCAATTGGGTATGGAACATTGGCCGCTTACCTGGTGTACAGTGAACATGGCTCCGCTGGACGGTTCAAACTTTTACAACAGGCGATCTGAGCTAGAGGAAATGGCAGAAGTGGAGGAAGATGAATCTGAGCTAGAGGAAATAGAAGAAGTTGAGGAAGATGAATCTGAGCTAGAGGAAATAGAAGAAGTTGAGGAAGATGAACGATTAATATTTGAATATTTGCGTTGTGTAACTTTGGACCTGGAAGAAAGTCTTGACCCATACATGTGGGAAGCATTGGACTGGCTGCAGTTGGGCAGAACAATAGTAATCATATCACCAGTGTTGTTTCTCGGTAGCCCAATTTTGTATGTGACTGCAGACAATGCCGAATACATCTGGCAATGGGCAGAGTTGTTTGAGGATTTCAGGGGAAATGAGGAGTATAATAACTGGTTTAATATCTGTTTAAGATAAGCAGGGTTTTTTAAACCCAAAAAGGCTATGTGAGAGTTAATGGTAATTGGTTACTATATAAGTTAAAGTTTGTTGACCTTGAACTTGATCCCCCCCCCCATACATCTTTTGTTGGTTTGCATTATAAAAGCCCGCAGCTTACATGTTTGCTTAGAATTTAACCAGTTGCTATATAGTGAACATGTCTAAAAGATTGGATTCATTCTTTGCTAAACATACAGAACTTTGGCCCATATTATATGGATTACATAGAAAGATTGAAGAAACAATTTTGAAAGATATGGGTGTAGGGGTTAAAGTGCTTATATATCGTAGAGGTGATTATAAATTATTGTGTTCATGCACAGTCAGAATTGAAAATTTAAATAATTTATTTCCTTGGATGGTGCAATTACGTAATTTTGTAGAAGAAATGGAGTTTGAGTTGCAAGTAGCTGCAATGTATTACAAGCTTGACAAAGAAGAGTAATCATACTATGTTACAAATGTTTAACTATATGAAATATAGTGGGGGAAAATAGAATATATATAAGGCAGCAACTTCATACTCAGTATCACTTTGTCATAAGATATTACTTTGGTGTGAAGAGAAAAGGTTAATAATGGTTTTTAAGGATACACCTTTTTTAAATTATTTTGAAGTAAAAAATCAGTTTAATACAACTGAAAATATAACTTGGATGGAAGAGACAAATGAAGGTTCGGAAGAAGAATTGAATAATAGTATGGATGATTCTATATTGGAAGAAGAAATTTCATCCTTTGAACAAGAAATATTTGAAGAGCTAATAAATGATAGTGATGAAGAAATTGTTAAAGAAGCAATTGAAACATTCATTTTAGATTCGTCAACTGATACATTGATATCCCCTATACAATCTTCAGACTCTGAATTGGACTAATGATATGTCGGTGTTTTTCTTAATGATCCCCCCCCCTCCTTTCCCCCTCTTTTCCCCTTCTCTATATTTGCTATAAAAGCAAGAGTTGATCAGGTTTTTTATTCATTATATGCTGTGTTGTTAGTAAAGCCATACACTTTATTAAACTATGTCTCCAAGAGCTACTACCTTTATATACATTACTGAAATTATTACACATCGTCAGATAGAAGAACAAGAAGAACTAGAACAAGAGATGAATGTTACATTTGGAGAGTTAATAGAAGAAATAGTAGAAGAATTTATAAATTTAAACCAAGAAACAACTAATGAAACTGGGAATATATCAATGATGCATCAACCGGAAGAGTTAACCGAATCTGAAGAAGAAGAATCTGGATAAAATGGTAGGGGGTTAAGTTATTTAAGCAGGAAAGAAAACAGTTTAAAAATCATTTCATAATGGAGGACCGAGAAGCAATGTTTAAAGCTTTTTGTAAGGAAGAACCCTGGGTTCCACCGGTAAATTCTTTTACATATTATTTCCCACTTTTAGACATGGAGGATTGTAAAAAAATTCCAGACATTGGTTTTAAATTTCAAAAACAAGGAATGTTAATTGGTGTCACCGAAAAATATCACAATGAATATTCGGAAAGACTAGCATTTAACTTTATGATGGACAATATGAATATTAAACCCAGTGAGTATCCATATTTTCTTTATACATTTTTAGTTGAAAATGGTGCCAGTGTAACTATTGAAATATGTATTCAACATTTTTGGCCTACTCAGGATAGTAGTGGGGGAAAGTAGATAAATGTGTTGTTGAACCGGATAGTTTCTCACTCTTGTAAAATCATTCACCAACAATGTATCGTCCAATTTTGTCTGACTTGGTTGCCTCACATGAAGAAGCCGAAGCTAGAAGGAAGAAAAGCGAACGAGCAAGACAAATTCAGTCTAATGTCAATATGGAGTATTATAGGCTACAAATCCAAATCCCAGGCATGCATCTTGGAGAAAACAGAGTAAAGACTGTACATGCGGCTGGTAGTTATATTAAGTATTTGAAATTATTATTGGAAGATAGAGAGTCTAAAATTACAAAATTAGAAGATGAAATGAAGAAATTGAAAAATGAACTATTGCTTTTGAAAAATGGAAATAATGAAGTTGTAGTTGAAGAGGGTGCAGAAGAAGGAAATGAAATATTGGGAATCTGAAGAAAGAAGTTTAAACATCTGTATAAACTTATAAAAAACAAAAATAATAAAAAAATAATAAAATAAAAAAAATACTAAAAATTAGATATAGAATAGAGAGCGGGGAATAGATCACTTTGTGGCAATGGATTAACATGTCACTTAGTGCTCTATTCCCCGTTCTCGCATTAATATAATTTGACCTTGACATATATAAAATATGGTGGGGATAAAGTATTTAAGACGGATGTAACATGTGTAAACACTTCAGTTGAAATATTAATCTCTTTTATAAAACATGGTGGATACTCTATTTGAACTTTGCTTGAGGAAAATTATATGTGATTGTTTTTTATTTAACCATATAATAAGATCAGAAGAATGTGTTATTCCAAACAGCATTAGAGAAGCTATTCATGAATACCGAAGACAAAATTACGGGTTTGGCATTATTGTTGCTTATAAATTTGTGGATGGGACGACTCTTTGTCAAGATTGTGCACGAGCAGCTATAGATGATTGGGATGAATTTGATCTTGAAGGAGGATATGTAGACCATCGTGTTAAGGCACCACTAATAAGGTTTGAAATCATGAACGAAAAATGTACAATCTGTGCACAACTGTTATTTAGATTTATCAGGTGTAGATCATATTAAAAAAACTGTTTAATGTTACACTATGGTGGGGAAATTTATTGAATGGTGGGGGAAAATAGAAGTGGGGGTATTGGTTATATATATGTTGCTCGATGTACATTGATTTCTTTAGTCTTGTAATATTGTTTGAAAAAGTAACTTGTAATTTGGTAAAAAATGAATTTTGAACTAGAAGTGACAAGCTTTAAAATAGTTGAAGAGGAGTGGACAACGGTTTCAAATTTTATTCATTCAAAACAAGATAATGGAACTTTAATGAAGGTATTTTGTTACATTTTAGAGGAAGGGGATGAAGAAATAGTAAGAAACTATTTAAGAAATAGAGATATGTCAACTTCTAGCTCGGACTTTGTTAAATTTTTAAAAGACAACAATGTTAACGCGGAATTAGAAGTTTGGTTTTATGTTTAAAGAACTTGGTAGAGGGAGAATAAAAATGGTGGGGGAACAAGGTGTATAAAACAAGATTTATACGCAGCAGGAGTTATTCGCTTACTACCATTTAAAAGAAGAACATCATAGAAAAATGGCTGAATCTTGGGACTATTCAACTCCTTCAACAAGTGAAAGAAAACCATTAAATTTGTCGAAGAAGACTGTAAATTTGTCAAGAAAAGGTAAACCTATAACACATCCAGAATTGAGCACTTTAGCTAAGGAACGTCATATAAAAGAAAAAACTGAATTGTATCAAATGCAGCTTTTAGTACCTTCATTGGATGTAGGCTGTACAAGAGCACATACATTGAGGACTGCAAACAAGTACATAATAGAACTGTTGGGTAAAATTGAAGTATTGGAAAATAAACTAAAGGCGTTACAAACTCTAAATGTATGGAATCCGGCAAATGAACTCCCTGTTCTGCAGATGGAGCCAAACGATCTTCCTGCTACTTATGCATGGAATGCATTTAATGATATTAATGGAGACTCTCCTGTGAAGTACCAACCTCCTGCTGTGTAAAAGATGATGGGTAAAAAAAAAAATACAAAAAAAAAATAAAATATAAAAGTAAAAAAAATTAGTTGTAGAATAGAGAGCGGGGAATAGATCACTCTGTGACAATGGAATAACATGTCACTTAGTGCTCTATTCCCCGTTCTCGCATTAATTATGTTTGACCTTGACCTATATAAACATGGTGGGGGAAGGTAATTGAGTGGGGGAAACTAGATAAAAGAAGTCCAACGCGCGGTTGGAGTCATTCTTATCCTAAACTGGCGTTTACTAACATAATAAGAAAAGACAACATGAATAGTGAAAACATCATTTTGGATCTTTCATTAAGTGAAAAGAATAAAAAACAATATGAGGACTCTCGAAAAATGAAGATGAAAGAAATGGCAAAGGCAAGAGAAACAAGAATAAAACTAAAATATTATAAACTACAGAGGCTAATACCAGGAGTGAAATTGGGAGAAGTAAGAACCAGAACAATCGACATGGCTGCTGACTACATCAACCAACTACTTATAGAGTTGACTATAAAAAATGAAAGGATACGTCAATTGGAATATGAATGTAAACAATTGTTTCACCAAGAAAAAGAAGAACCTATTAACTGTGTGCTTAAAGACAATCAATAAAGAAAAGTTAAACAAAGGAAACTGCAAAATTACTAAAAATATTGAATATAAATTGGTTATTAATTGGACTTGCATTAGAGAGTGGGGAATAGATCACTTTGTGGTAATGGACTAACATACCACTTAGTGCTCTATTCCCCATTCTCGCTTTAAGCGTTATTGACCTTGACCTATTAAAATAATTTATATAAAAGCAGCTACAAGAAAGGAGCTCTTTCATTTAATCGCCATGGCTCCTGTAGATAACACCGACTATCCAAGTAAACCTATTGTAGAAATATTGTGTAAAATTCTACAAGAGGAGTTTGGCATAGAAGATGTGGATAATGACAGTTCAGAAACAGATAGTGTTAACAGTATGGAAGAAGAATCAATAGATGAAGTGAGTGAAAATGTAGAAATAGAGTTAACAGATAATGAATACACACCGTTATTGGAATTTGAAAATATTCATAATGAAACTCCAACATCCAGTCACGATCCAGATTTGGAATCAATACGTGGAAGATTAATTTTTTGTGCGAGACAATTATTTCCATATGAAGAAGAAGAAGATGAAGAAGAAGATTAAAAATAGTGGTGGGGGTAAAAAGTGGTGGGGTAATACAGCATAAAAAGGAGGTATGAAAAAGATGCATTTCATTTATATGCCGAATTTCATAGAATAAACATCGCTAAAATGCATCGTTGTGATATATGTTTAGAAACTTATGAAGATGAAATATTGCTAGACATTCATAAGGAGTTATATCATAATATAAATGAAAATTTAACACAAAATAAAAATGCATCTGCAGAAGAAGAAGAAACAGCGGGACCATCTAATGCACTACCTAATTTAAGTATTCATGCATTGCCCGGAAGAGTAGTAACACACCACAAAATCCAAAATGAAAATTTAGAATTAGACAAATTTCTTGCCGAAGCAAAAACCATTGTAGTTAAACTTTTAAAAGAAGAATTAAAACGATTGAATTTTATTAAATTTGGCTTGTTATTGGATGCTATGTTTATAAACGTTGAAGAAGAATTGTCACCAAGAGGATTTATAACTAAAAACAGAACCATCATGAGTAGTTCAGATATTAATTCAATAGTAGAAGAATGTTTTGATGAGATCATCAATAAAATCCAAGAACATGAAGGACGAGGATCAGGTTGGAGTTTAGTTAGTGTAGTAAGTATGGATATTAGAATTCACAAGCATGGATATGGGGTAATGGGGAGCAATTATATAGCTCTTCCAAAAAGGATTGAAGATACAAAATCATGTATAAATGTTCAAAATCATGATACAGAATGTTTCCGATATGCAATGACATCAAAATTTATATTACGCAATGCACAAAGACCTAGTGAAGAATATGAGAACTATAGATACAGATATAACTTTCAAGGTGTGTCTTATCCGGTAGCCTTGAAGGATATTTCTAAATTTGAAAAACAAAACCCTGGAACATCTGTAAACGTATTTGGTTTGGACAGTTCTAACAAGGTGTATCCTTTGAAAGTGGTAAAAAACGAACTTGCAGACCATACGGATTTGTTATTAATTACAAAGGATGAAGTATCACACTATGTATGGATAAAATCATTTGAAAAACTTGTCAATAAACAATTATCAGGAAGTGAACATAGAAAAATAATTTGTAAAAGATGTTTTTGTTTTAAAGAACATAGAAATGGAGGACAAAATTGGTTACTGGAACACAAACAACTGTGTAATGAAAATTTTGAAGCTAAGATTATTCTACCACCATCAAATAATTCATATTTACAGTTTGAAAAAGTTTTCCATCAGTATCGCATTCCTATAGTAATATACGCCGATTTTGAATCAACACTTGTTCCAATTGAAGATGAAAACATTGAAGCAAGGAAGAGTATAAAATATCAAATGCACAAGCCTAACAGTTTTTTTTATTGGTTAAATCTACATTGATTGAAGAACATTTGAATGCATATGGATTGTCATCAAAACCCGTGGTGTATCGTGGTGAAGATGTTGCCATAACATTTTTAAATCATCTATATGAAATAGCTGGCCATGTTGAAAATTTGTATAATGATATAGTACCAATGATACCAATGGAGGAAGAAGAGGAAATTCAACATGAAAATGCTACCCACTGTTTTCTATGTAAAAATGAATTTACTTTAAATAACTATAAAGTTAAAGATCACGATCATCTTACAGGATATTATAGAGGTGCAGCATGTAATGCATGCAACATAAACTATAAGATTCCCAGAAGAATTCCTGTAATATTGCATAACCTTAGCGGTTATGATGGTCATTTTATAATACCAGAATTGGGGAGAGATAATGGTGCAATTGATGTTATTGCAGAAACAACTGAAAAGTTTATAACCTTTAGTAAAAAAATTGGAAATATGAAGTTGCAATTTGTAGATTCGTACCGGTTTATGCCGTGCAGCTTATCAAAACTTTCTGAAAACCTTAGAAAAGAAGATTTAATAGAAACAAAGAAAATCGTAAACAATGATAAATTAGATTTGGTTCTTCGTAAAGGTGTTTTTCCTTATGATTACATTGACAATTTGGAAAAATTTGAAGAAACATCACTTCCACCTAAAGAAGCTTTTAAGAATACATTACATGAAGAGGACATCAGTGAAGAGGATTATCAACATGCTTGTAGAGTATGGAATGAATTAGAAATGAGAACCTTAGGCGAATATTCAGATTTTTATGTTAAATTAGATGTGACTTTACTCTGCGACATAATGGAAGAATTTAGAAACACCTGTTTTACAGCATATGGATTAGACCCACTTCATTCGTACACAGCTCCCGGATTGGCATGGCAGGCTATGTTAAAAGAAACAAAATGCAAACTTCAACTATTAACTGACATAGACATGGTGTTGATGATTGAATCCGGTATCCGAGGAGGATTAACCCAAAGTGTAACTAGATATGTAAAAGCAAACAATAAATATCTTCCAAATTACGATGCATCACAACCTAGCACATTTATTGGTTATTTTGATGCAAATAATCTGTACGGATGGGCCATGTCGAACCCTCTTCCATATGACAATTTTAAATGGGTTGATCCAAATTCAATCAATAACATCGCTGATATCCCTAAATATGGGGATATTGGCTACATCTTTGACATTGATTTTGAGTACCCGGAACATCTCCACGACCATCATTATGATCTACCACTATTAGCAAAAACAGAAATATCTCCCACTGGTAGATGGCCAAAATTAATGATGACACTTAACAATAAGACTAGGTATGTAGCTCATTATTGGACAGTACAGCAAGCGCTAGAGATGGGATTGAAAATTACGAAAATTAATAAAGTACTGCAATTTTCACAATCCTGTTGGTTAAAATCTTATATAGATAACAATACAAGAAGAAGAACTGCAGCAACATCCAATTTTCAAAAAGATTTCTTTAAATTAATGAACAATGCAATATTCGGTAAAACATTAGAAAACAAAAGAAATCACAAAGACTTGAGATTGGTTGTTGATCCAACAAAATTACAGAAATTGGTGCAAAAACCAAACTTTGCATCTTCTATAATTATTAATGAAAACCTTGTAGCCGTTTCTATGAATAAAATTTCAATTAAGATGGATCGACCCATATATGTTGGAATGTCCATTCTAGACATATCAAAAACTCACATGTATGATTTTCATTATAATAAAATGGTAAAATTTTATGGTAGAGAGAATATTGGAATAGCATACATGGATACCGATGCATTCATCTATTGGATTATAACCAATGATATGTACAAAGATTTACGCACATTTGTTTATAAAAATGACTTTGATTTTTCTGACTATCCACAACATCACCCTAATTATGACAATGGAATAAACAAGAAAGTTTTAGGAAAATTCAAAGATGAGACAAATGGTGCGCCTATGGAAGAAATTGTAGCATTAATGTCCAAACTGTATTCTTTTCAATTGTACATTAGTGAAAAAGAAGAACATCAAGTTGTAAAGAAGGCAAAAGGTATAAAAACATCATATTTAAAGAAGAATGTACAGTTTGAACATTTTAAAAGATGTTTATTTGAAAGCATGGAAACAACTGCAACTTTTAATACGATAAGAAGCTTTAACCATCAAGTCTACAGTGTCAAGCAAACTAAGTGGGGACTCAGCTACAAGGATGATAAGAGACATATCCAGGAAGACAATATACACACTCTACCTTTTGGACATTATTCTTTAACTCCTATCGACCAATAAAACCTATTCTTCGTCCTTACACCTGTTTCCTTTTCCTTTCCGTAAAAAAGAGGGAGCATGGCAAGTTCAATGCCATGTTCCCTCTTTTTTACACAAATATAATATGGCCTTGACCCATATTTGTTAATAATATAAAAGGTGATAAGCCATTTTGAGGATTAGTATTTTCTCAAGCGGTGTACAAACAACATCTGAAGATGGAAGGATTAAAGGATAAAATTGTAAACGAACTTCATAAGCCGGCAAGAAGAAAGTTTCCAAGAAGAAATACAATTATTAAAGGAAGGAACGATCTTTACCAAGCCGATCTCATTGAGATGATACCGCATAGTAAATTGAATAAGGGATTTAAATATATATTGGCAATTATAGATTGTTTTAGTAAGCTTGCTGACGCTATACCACTCAAGGATAAGACTGGGAAAAGTGTAACAAAAGCTATGGAAGCAGCTATAAAGAAAAATAAATTTGTCATAAAACATTTACAAACTGATGATGGAAAAGAATATTTTAACAAAGAATTTACAGCATTAATGAAAAAATATAACATAAATCATTATTCTACAAATTCGGAAGTTAAAGCTTCCATAATTGAACGATTCAACAGAACATTAAAAGGAGCAATGTATAAAACATTTTCTAAACGAGGATCGTACGTGTGGTACGATATATTACCAAAGCTTATAAAAGAATACAATAACAAGTTTCATCGCACTATTGGTATGAAACCTATTGAAGTAAATAGCAATAATGCTAAGCTTGTTTTGGAGCGTATTAAGAAAAATACTACTCCTAAAATTGAAAAATTAAAACCTAAAAAGTTTAAAATTAACGACAAAGTACGTATAAGTAAATATAAAGGAGTTTTTAGTAAAAGATATTTACCAAATTGGACTAACGAAATATTTACAATCTACAAAGTGGAGCCGACAATACCAGAAACCTACATTTTAAAGGATAACAAAGGTGAACTACTTCAAGGCGGATTCTATGGTCATGAATTATTAAAATCGACAGTAGGTGATGTATATCTTGTTGAAAAAGTTTTACAAAGAAAAAAGGATAAAGTTAAAGTCCGTTGGTTGGGATTTGATAGGAGTGAAGATTCTTGGATTCCTACAAAAGACTTGGTGTAATACTTTAATAACTCATTATGTATTTAACCTTTAAACAAGATGGATATTGTACAGCAAAAAGAACGATTTAATATTAATAATATAGATGAATTGACAGTGGATAATAACAATTTAAACCATGGTAAACATGGTGAATTACTACCAAACTCTATAAGATGTTTAATAACTGGCCCTTCTAATTGTGGAAAAACAAATGTTGTATTTATCCTTATAACTAATCCAAAAGGGCTACGTTTTAATAACATATACATTTTCTCAAAATCTTTGCAACAACCTAAATACCAGTTGTTAGATAAGATATTAGCAAGTGTGCCCGAAGTAAATTTCTACAAGTTTAATGCTAGTGAAACTATTATGCAACCAAATGAAGCTAAACCATTTTCTATATTTATATTTGACGATGTGTCATGTGAGAATCATGATACAATAAGAAGTTATTTTGCAATGGGGAGACATCATAATATTGACAGTATTTATATTGGTCAAACCTATAGTAAAATTCCAAAACAACTTATAAGAGATAATGCAAATTTGTTGATAATATTCAAGCAAGATGAAACAAATTTGAAACATATATATAACGATCATGTAAATGCCGACATGACATTTGATAAATTTAAAGAGATGTGTGGTAAAGCATGGGCTGAAAAGTATGGATTTCTTGTTATTATGAAAGATGAAGCTATAAAAGATGGAAGGTATCGAATAGGGTTAGATAAATTTGTATTAATCCATTAAATGAATAGCAGTATGTCTAGTAATGAATGAGACTTCATAGTGTAAACATGGTAAATCAAGAAAAACTATTGAAAGAAATAAAATCACTCAGTGATTCTATTAGGATAAAAAACCGTGCATTAAGGATGGGTATAAGCGAAAGAGAAGAATTTTTAGAGACTACATTTAACCCTATTACAGAACCTTTAAAACAGATATCAGAAACCATTAGTAAACCTCGTTATGAAGGGGATGTTTTACTACCAGTTTCTAAACAAGAAGTACAAGCATTAAAAAAAGAAGACAATGATGATTCATATACAAGCGCTAGTGACCAAGAAGAAACAAAAGAAGAAAAACCTATTGTTGAAAAGGAAGAAGAACAGCCAATACCTGAAGCAGAACAATCTATTCCAAATTTAACTCAATTGAGTAGCGATATATTACAACACGGACCTCTGGGAAGAAAATATATATTGAAAATGCTACATGATATAAAATCAAACCCTAATTTAAGTAAATCACACATATACGGAGCAAGAATTGATGGAAATGAATTAAAAATAGGTGATTCAAAACTTAAAATAACTGAAGACGATTATATCATTATTGGTGAGCATAAATATAAGGGAACAAAAGGATTATATGAATTAATTTTTAAAAACATACCATTGAGATATTCCACCAAAGATTTAAATACTTTTAAGGAAATTTTACAAAATACTAATGCGCATAAAAGGAATTACTCAAAAGATGCAATAATTAATCGTTCACGCGCAACAAAATATAACATTGTTATAAAAAAGTTGTTTCCCCCACGAAAACTACCAACATTACGTACCGCACCAGCAGTGAAACAACCGCTAAAAAGAAAATCTTTATCACTTATGGATTTATCACTTCTTGAACAACATGGTAAAAAGAGTAAAGGAGATACTTCAACATCTGGCAAAGGACTGATGAAAAATCTGTACAATACCAATGTAATTTATTATAAAGACATTAATAAATTAGTTGACAGAATGAGATTATTTCATGAAGCTATGGAAGCCGGTCATACAGGTTTAAATAATGAATGGGTGGCTCTAGTTGATGAACTCAGAAGTCGAGGTGTTGTCGTATAATTGTCCGCAGATATAAAAGAACGGCAAGCATATAATGTATCATTTTTAACATGAGCGTCGACAAGTTTGGACGGTACTCCGCGTTAGGAGTGCAAGTTGGAGAAGAGAGAAAAAGAAGTGGATTGCCGCAAACACCTGAAGGTGACTATAACATAAGTAATAAACGTTTAAAACTAGTTAAAGATCCAGAAGAAGATACTGATGGAGCAAATTTAAAGACAGTAAAAGAAGCTACTTCAACATCATTAAAATTACTTAAGGATACTTACGATGTTAAATCACATAGAATAATTAATGTTGGTAAACCAACTGACAGTTCTGATGCAATTACTAAAGAGTATTTATCATCTGAACTTTCCAACACTTTAAAATTGCAGTGGGGTAACAATTTAAAAGATGGACAAACATATGATGCTAGAAATCATAGGATAACCAATGTGGCAAATCCAAAAAATGATAAAGATTCAGTTAATAAAGAATATTTACATTCTATAATACCGGAAAAGACTCATCGAGGATTTTCTTTTTATAAGTTTATTATAAATGACATTGGATACCCAAAGGAAGACGGTGATGCTGTAAACCTGAAATACATCAAGGACAACTGTATTTTACAAGATGCTGATGAAATAGATTGTCATGGAAAAGCATTGTCAAATGTAAAATTTGGTTCTCAACCAAAAGACGCTGTTACTATGGAACAATTATCTAAAGAATTAAAAAGGGAAACATCAAATTTTGTAAAACATGAAGATGCTGTGCTAAGGCGAGGAAATACATTTATACATGGAAATGAAAAATTTGATTTAATGCAAGGAAGTAATGATAAATGGGATGCGGGAGGTAAAAGAATAACAAATGGAAGATTTGGTCAAAAAAGTTCGGATGTACCTTTAATGGCACAAACATTAATTGCGGGCGGTCCTTTATTAGGCACATATGAAGGTCATAATAGAAGAATAAAAAATATAATACCTGGTTATGAAGAAAATGATTGTGTTACAGTGAAACAAACAATAACTTGGGATAAACGCAATGGAACCAAATTTGATGCTAAAATGAAGAAAATAATTAATATTTCACCAGGTGAAGATTTTAATGATGCTGCTACTATTGGACAAGTTATAACAACATCAAAAAATGATTCAACCGCTTACACGTGTAATGATAAACGTATTATGCAGTTACACGATCCTCAACATCCGAAAGATGCTGTAACTTTAGATTGTTTAATAAGAATAGTGGGTAATTTACTTATTGATACCCATAATCATATAGCTAGTACAACGAGTCATGTGATGATTCAACCCGATGAACGAGAAGCGTGGATTAAAAATAGAATCATAAATCAGTATATAATTAATTTGAATAATTAATTATTTAAATATAAAAATTATGCATAAGTTATTCATTTATGTGAAGCATCTCGTTGAGTAAACACGCCGGTTATATATAAAACAACATAATGAAGATCGCACAGCTCAGTCGTCGTCAAGTCAGCGGCAAGAAAGGACGTGGTATAACATCGGCTGCATTATCCCTTCTCAAACGAATTCCTGTTGGTGCTGTTGTAAATCGGGCAATAGACGCTCTACCATACGAATTTCATCTGCCCGGAGGTTATCAATATCGCGGACCCGGAACTAATTTGGCAAAACGTTTAGCAAGAGGGGATCCTGGAATTAATAAATTGGATCAAGCTTGCAAAGAACACGATATAGCGTATTCCAAGTTTGCTGATTCAACAAATAGATCAATAGCAGATAGAGCGCTAGCAGAAAAAGCTTGGCAAAGAGTTAAATCAAGTGACGCGAGTATTGCAGAAAAAGCAGCCGCTTGGGCAGTAACTACAGCTATGAAGGCGAAAACAAAATTTGGCGGCGGAAAACGTCGAAGAGGAAGACCTGCAAAGAAAAGAGCTCCTAAAAGAGGTGGAAACATTAAAAAGAGACGTCGTAGAACTCGTAAAACAAAGACAAAGAAGACTTCCGTTTGGTCAATGGTAAAAAACGGAGCAGGTCTATACCTAAGACCGTACCGTGTGTACTAAATAAGAAAAATCAATTGATAATTCCAAATAAAGCCTTAACAAATTATCAATTATCAAATTATGTAAAATGTTTGAAGATACCATTTTTTAGGGGAGTTTTTATGAAAGACGCATTACCAAAAAACATATGGAAAAATGAAACTGGAATAGTAAATTTAGATTCCTCCTATGGTCCAGGAACTCATTGGGTATGCTATAAAAAACTCGGACAAAGCGTTTATTATTTTGACAGTTTTGGCAATCTACCACCACCTAAAGAACTTCAACACTATTTTAAGAACTCTAAGAATATATTTTACAATTATAAAAGAGAACAACCTAACAATACAGAAATATGCGGACATTTATGTTTGGAGTTTTTAGCAAAAAGTGTCAGTCAGCTTTAAGATGTCATCGTACACAGTGTCACTGAGCGGAAATTCATCTACATTAAAAAGTACTCTTTTCCCAGTTGCGTCTATCTAAAGATAGATTATGGGAAGCGGCATTATTAGATTTTACTACGTACAATTCAATTCCCAACATTACAGAAGGTAAAAACAATTTACTACATTATTATGAAAGTAAAGATGAAAAAGGAAATTATTCAGAATTAAAAATAATCACCTTGTCTACAGGAGCATATGAAATAGATGATATAAACCAGCTATTACAGAAGCAGCTAGGAGAAGAAAATATCTGTATAAAAGGAAACAACAATACTTTAAAAGCGGAAATTACCTCAAAATATTATATAGATTTAAGTTTAGAAAATTCAATCGGTAGTTTACTCGGATTTTCAGATAAGAAAAGAAAAATCTTAGATCCCGGAACTACTCATACGGGTGATACCACAGTAACAATATTAAAGGTTAATAGTATTGATATAACATGCAATATTATACACGGATCGTATAGAGATGGGGTAAACCAACACATTTTACATACATTTTATCCAACAGTAGCTCCTGGTTTTAAAATAGTTGAGAAGCCACAAAACCTTATATACCTACCATTAAACACCAGTTTTATTTAAGACATCGTACTGAACATATCGGATCAGGACGGTAATAGTGTTGACTTTAGAAAAGAAACAATTACAATACGGTTACACATAAAAGCAGTAACTTAAGTATAACATGGGATTAACATTTAAACCACAACGGAAAAGCCGGGAGCTCAGTAGCTCTTCAACATTGGACGAGTTAACACCGGACAACATACATTTCCTACAAAAAATTGGGTTAAAACTAAATTACGATGGACATTCTGGATATATCTCAAGGACCGACGTTCGACGAAACCCTATGGGAGAAGGAATATCACACGCACAACCCTTACACTTCATCAAAATTAAACAATAATGATGAAATAAGGATTCCCATTCAACAACAAGATATTTACACATTACCCTGTGAAAGTTATTTATATATTGAGGGACAAGTATTGAAATTGGATGGAAAAACCGGTTCGTCTGTTCCTTTTATAAATAACCCAATGGCATATCTTTTTGACGAAATAAGATATGAAATATCAGGAGTGACAGTTGATTCAACAAAAAAGGTTGGTATAACAACAACACTAAAAGGATTAACATCATTAACACCGCATGAGAAGAATTCAATAGTCACCGCCGGATGGGTTGCCCCTGATAAAGACACTATAACACCAGATTCCAACGGTCACTTTGATTTTCATGTACCTTTACGATTGCTTTTGGGATTCGCTGAAGATTACAAAAGAATAATAATAAATGTCAAACAAGAATTGGTATTACTCAGATCTTCAACTAACAAGGACTTGATACTAGCAGCAAGTGGCACTGAAGAAAGTAAACTAGAATGGCAGCTACAATTAAATAAAGTTGTGTGGAGAGTACCTCATGTAAGATTAGCCGATGAACATAGAATCGTATTGTTAAGGAAGTTAAAATCTGACCGTGATATTGTAATGCCGTTTAGAAGTTGGGAATTCCATGAATACCCCATATTACCTCAAACAGAACGACAAACATGGACTGTTAAAACATCTACTTATTTGGAACGAGCAAGGTACATAATACTCGGTTTTCAAACCAATCGAAAAGATGTTATAACCGCACACGCAGGTCAATTTGACCATTGCAATATAAAGAATTGCAAAGTTTTTCTAAACTCTCAATTCTTTCCTTATGACAATTTAAATGTCATGTTTAGCAAAAAACGTTATTCCATCTTATACGATATGTATGCAAGATTTCAATCGTCATATTATGGAAAAGCTAATACACCACTGTTATCACCTGAACAGTATTATTCAAAAGCTCCAATAATCGTTATCGATTGCTCAAAGCAAAATGAATCAGTTAAATCGTCAAGTGTAGATATAAAAATCGAAATGGAATTTGAAGATAAAATACCGGAAGGTACTTCGGCATATTGTCTAATTTTACATGACAAAATAGTAACATACACCCCACTAACTGGAATAGTTAAAAATGTGTTATAAAAAACAGTTTTTAGGTGGGGGGCGATTGTTATAAAAGGGGGAAAAAGAAGTGAAAATTTCATTATTTGTTTGACCATCATATGGGAAACATCGCTTGCAAAATGAGTTCACTTAATACAAATACTAACGAAGAAGAAACTACACCACTTATAGCCGACAACAGTTCCGATATAGAAAAACAAATTGAACAAGAAATGGATGAGTTCCTCAAGTTTAAGCATAAGAAAAAAGAAGAGGAAGTTGAAAAAGGAATTAAAAAAAGAAAAGTCGATGACATTATTTCCACCAATATTTTAGCAGAGGTATTTCTTAGAATCTACTATCCCATCTCATCATGTATGACAAAAAGCATATCTGCCGGAGTAATAAAATCATTGGAGTATTCACCAACTATTATTTTGAATCATGGATCTAAAATGGTGTTTTTCTCTGAAATTTCCTGGGAATCGTTTATGAAGCATCTACATCTTTTAGAATGTTATTTGAGTAACAATACATATGGAAGAAGAACAAAATTAAGTTTGCTAGAATCAAATATTGAAATCGATATAGTAAAACATCGAGGAGGACAAATTGTTCGTTTTAGAGATTTAACTAAACATGACATAAAAATACACCTTACAAAAGATGAATTCTACACCCTCAGCTGTGCTACAGGTCCTATCACAAGATATTTAAAACAACTAATATTTTCAAGCGCGATCATAAAAGAATATTTAACCGATACATTGGATAGACAACCGTATGTACCAATCCTATACGGTCCCGTAGATACTTCCATTTTCAATAGAATACCTCACGAAGTTGATATGTGGAGACAGTTGCACAACTATCAGACTAACTTCGGTATAGATGAAGAAGCACAAGAAATGAATGAAGAAGCATCTTGCAGCAACCAACCCGCAGTATAAAAAGACGCCCTCCATAATTTTACAAACAGTCCGATACCGACCTTTGTCATGAATAAACAAGTTTCATTTTCAAACCAATACCAAATAATGGAGGTGAAACGAGGTATAATTGAATTTCAAGCGTTTCGCGGTAACGACGGACATTTTATTATTAAAGAGTTAGTTATTCTAGACATGAACACATCTGTGGTTTATCACTATTTATTCCAACCTCCTATACCGTTCAACAGATTAACTACTAAAGCAAGAGTGACAAACAAATGGTTAATGAAACATTTTCACAACTTGAGATGGGATGAAGGTTTTATCCACTACAGTATGGTGCCGCACATTATGAATCATTACTGTAAGGAATTTAAAATTATCTACACAAAGGGATTGGAAAAAACCGCTTGGATACAAGCATTTACAAACCATGAAGTGATAAATGTGCAAGTAGATAGAGATTTTCAGTGTCATTTTGCCAACATTTGTATCTCTACCAAAAACTTTAAACATCGGCAGTCCCAATGCGCTTTAAAGAACGCTTATCGTTTGAATGCGTATCTACAACAGAATGGTGGGGGGTGGGAAGGATATAAAAGCGACAACGCAACCATGACCCAGCATGAGTATTACTCTAGCCTCCGAACAGTCGACACCTCCCACACAGATTCGCAAGACTAAGAATAATATCAACAATAAATAAGAAGAAGAAAAAGTAAAGATGACGTCACAAACATTTTTACAATCTCTTGTCGATCAATTTAACAAACATTCAAAATCTACCGTCTTACCGACTAAAAGATGTTCAGAATTAAAAGAAGAAAAACATTATGTTATCCACACCATTAAGAAGATGGAAACTAGTGTTGGGGACGCCATCAACGTTACACTGAGTGAAGCGCCCTACACGCCCGGTGATGAACCTAAATTTCAAACATTTCTTCCCAAGCGCTTCGTGCACCTCCTGCAAAACGAAGATCTACGCCTTATCCACCCCGGCTCTCTGTACTTGGCATCCCACGGTCCAAGCGGAAGCAATTCAACGGAACTTACACTTCACGTCATGCCTACTGCCAACAACTAATTTATTATTTGCAATACTTTTGTACACCTTTGTGAATTATTTTAAAAATAAATAAAGATATAAAAAAAAATAAAAAATAAAAAGCAATATATCACTATGTGTTTTTGCACATGGTGATATATTGCTTTTAAAAAAAAATAATTTAAGATGACCTTGACCTAATTACAAAGACTATATAAAGGGAATAATTTTCAAGGGGATTTCCTCAGTCTACAATTGACTTCCGTGCTGTACACATCTCCCTTGGTTGTCCAATTATTTTAGACGACAACATGTCTCTAAAAATCAAATGCGCATCATACGATACCTCCACCATCACAACTTTTGAACAACTCGACAATTTCACTAATGAATTGCGAGTACTTCTCGCAGGCGGTTATCACTTAAATGCCGATGTTTATGTTACAAATAAGAAGATGTTTTCAAAACAAAACTACTGCGATGATGAAGTGTACTTTTCCACACAAACAGCAACAACATCCAGCCCTTGTACTCAAAATAATGTTAAATTCCACAAATACTACTAATGTTAAATTACAATAACAATACTCCATCAACTTGAGGCTTCGCTATAAAAAGGCTGTTCAACCCAGACTAAATCATCATTTACTTTTTGACAACCGCAGCGATAACAACTACAACTACTATGCTGTACCGAATGATGATTGAATTTAATGGTAAAATATTTGGAAAGGACTATCAAACGGTAGAAGAGATGAGCTCCGATCTTGATGTATTAACTAAAGAAGGCTTCCAACCAAAGTTAATTCTAAAATTTCCAGAAGTACATCCACTATCCACTGAAGATCTCGTCGCAATGGCTAGAGCAAAAAAACAAGAACATGAAGTAAATATTAAAAAGGAGAAAGAAGAAAAGAAAGACGAACCTATATCTTAAGTACACAACTATTTAATATTTGTACCCCATTCTTTTTTAAAACTCCATTTGGTTGACCTTGAAATTACCCCCACCACTTTTTTCTTTTAATAAAACTCTCTATTCTATACTATACACCTTCATTTCCCAACTCCACTTAGAACCGTCAACATGGAAAAGAAAAAAGAAGACTACAAACCACGCTACTGTTGTGAACAAAAATGTACCGATATAGGAAGATGGATGGTAGACGGATTAGCTTGTAGAAAATGTGAATTCTTCGGTTCCTGTTACTGCAAATGCAAAACAAAACAACTACCACCACCAGAATTGCAAACCTTCAAAATTTATAAATCAAGATACTTCCACACTTGCTGTCCCCAAAGGTGTTTCAAATTTCACCCAGAAAGACTTTTTAATTGCCGAAAGTGTGATGCATATTATAAAGACGACTTTTGTACATGCATTAAAAATTTGTGCAAATATAGATCAGATTGGTCTTCTGATCCTATTCAAGCTTCAGATGTATAGCTGTAGTCACTGACTGCAGCTCTTTTTTAAAATTTCATTTGGTTGACCTTGAGATTATCCCCACCACTTATTTTACAATGTATATTCTATATACCCTTTAACACACTTCTCATTTACACTACATTGCTTGGACTAACACCAACATGGGTGACAGATTTATTTCTTTTGAACATTTAATTACCGAAAGAGATGAGATGGAAACTCTATTTCACAACTTACTCACACTTATGGATAGGTATCCTTTAAAATGGATCAACATCAAAGTAAAATATGTGGATCCTACCAGAATATTTTCATCATCCTCATCATCTTCCAACAGTGCAGGGGAAGAAGAAGAACCAACTTATGGTATTACAATTATTGAATTAAACAGCGAAGAACAAGACAATCAAATTCAAATTATAAATAAACTTACTATTTAGTTTACAAAAGTGGTTAGTATTTCTATTCTATATTAGAACTATTATTGTTATTTTATTTCTATACACTTCCCACAACCTACCTGTATGGTGTTTCGCGGCGAACTGCGGTAACCACAGTTTTCTCACTTCTCGTTTTCGATTACCCCCACTCTTTTTCTTCCCCCCACCACTATTCCCCGATTCCATATAAGCGACCGCCTTACCGTCGCTCACCATTTGTTTGCCTACCGCCGAACGATGAGCCAGCCTCAATTAGCAAAGAATACTACTACTTTTGCAGTAACATCGCAACAAGATTTACGGGATATTTTTCAAACTTTAACCGATGTTGTAAACACGCCAAACAACACAGTTGCTATTACTGTTGAAATTACCTACAATTGTCCAGAGTGTGAAAGGATGGAAAGCGAGAATATTGAAGAAGAATTAGAAATGCCAAACAACAGTCCTTCATCCGCACACGATTCAACACCAGATGATGAAAGCTAGTCCTACACAATAATTCTTTTTCAATCCCCCCACCACTTTACATTAAATATATATCCTCCCCTTATTTGCTCTCCTCATTTCATCGCCTACTTTTATACTATCTACACCGCTCCTCTCTAACCTATACACAAACATGATGGACGGCTTTTCAATCACATCACAATTGGAAGACGATAAATTAAAACTCGAAATTAACAGAATACAATTGGAAGCACAAAATCAGGAAGAAATGATCCGGCTGTTAAAGCTCTTCAAATGCGTACTATGGTTGGTATGCCTCTATCTGCTTATCGCCATCACCATCGGCATTTACCAGACCGTCACCGCCAAACATCGCTTGGACACCACTTCAAATAAAAATTCTACTTGGCTTTCCTAAAATAAATTATTAATTCCCACAGCCCCACACACACACACACCCCATCCGCTCCCGCCGCACTCCCGCCCGCCACTCATCCCCAGACTCCCCACCTTTTTTAAAACCCCCTCCAAATGACCTTGACACACTTACCAACCCCTCCCCAAACCCCCAAAAACACCCCCAAATCAACAACACACACCTGCCAGTTACAAACGCTGACCTTGACCTGTGCCAGGACCGGCAAAATCCATCTACTTCTATCAAAATATCATATAATTGTGACTTATGATATTTATAATTAAAAACTATTTTAACTATAATCATAAAAACTAAAGGTGATTTTATCGTAAGTAACGTAGGAACTCTTAGAGTGTTATTTATCACACATTTTACTGATTATTGAAACTTGAAACGACAGAGGTATAAGTAGTATTTTACTTACTAAATCAATTTAGCATCGAATGGTTGTTATATGAAAAAATATTGATCTACCTATAATTCAGTATTGCAGTTTCATAACTGTTTTTTAAATGGTTCGTTTCGAAAATGTTATTCCGTAGGTGAATTTAATTCCATGGAAACAGCCACTTTCCATGGTAGTAGTGAAATATATATATATTTTTAAAATTTAAAGTAATATAATTGTTATTTTGATGTTTTATCATAGTTTTAAAAGGTGTTAGTAGTTTATATACTTTCAAATATTAAAGCATTTTTGTTTATTATTTTTGGGGGTAAGCTACATTATGATTAAGGTATATTCTAGGTTAAATTCATATACTTATTGATTTAATAATACTTCTGTGATATGTAAATGGGTTGTCTCTAAATATAGGTAATTTAATTATGCTTCTTAGTAGTAAAAATTAAACTAAATTTGATAGAGTTTTTTTTGCATTTGCAAAAAATTGCTATAAATTCAAAATAATTCAAATTGATTTATTTGAATTATTTGAGTGAATTGCTTGTAGAAATCAATACGCAATTATACGTTGGGAGTATATTTTCCAGTGTTAACTTCTTATGAATAAGAAATAAATTATAGAAGCAGGCATGAAGGGAGGGAAAGATCCAAAAAGAAGATAAGACACGCCCGATGGCATCAAGGATTTGAATGATGTAAAGCAGACAAAAATGGAAAATGATATTTCCCTTCACTACTCAACTAAATGATGTAAAAGACAGTTTTGGTATAAGTATTGTTTATGTTTACTACATTACATAATTAAATTGTCTTCTATAACTTGTATTCAACTTATAGGCCTACCTGTATTTGAAACAAACTAAAATCAATTCCAGTCTTAAAGATTTTAAAAATTGCACAGTTAATTTTAAATAAAAATCATATAGTTGTAAGACGTAAAAAGCATAGACGAAAATGATTTTTAACGTGATCATTATAGACTTTACCTTTAATGGCTTACAGTATAATTTGAATGGCGAGACTAGTTTTCTGTGTTTGTTTATGGAAATATGAGTACATTTATACCCCAGATTTGTTGATGATTTTACAGTAATTAAAATAATAGCAGTACTGTATAAAAAAGGATATTACAATTGTTTTATTGCAACAATTTTCTAATTTTTATTTCGATATTTTGATATTGTATGAACAATATTTTTGCGCTAGACAGTCAAAAGTATAAAAAATAAGCATGATACAGAAACCCTTGAACATTTCTAGTAATGAGTTTTTTTCGAATTAAATCAAGCAGAGCTACCAAGCTAGGATGGAAGTGCTCTCAGCATGGTGTTATCCCATTGGGGGCAACAACATCCATTAAAACAAGAACAACCCCTCTGAGAAATGAGTTGCTTTCCAAAACTGCATTAGATTGAGTGCCATTAAACAGATTTCGTAGTGCTAACACTACATATGCTTTATATAATATAAAATCTAACTGTCAATAGTTAATGGTTTTATGATTTTGAAAATAATAAAATAAAAGTTAATTTAGAAGAGTATTTAAAGTATTTTTACATGTTTTTAAACTAGTTTAATTTGCAAAAGTAAATCTATGGTTGATATTACACTCTATCAAACAGCACTTTCATCTATCCTATTAGCATAAATAAAATTAAAAAATATTACTTTTTAACTATATCAATGATAAGGAGTAACAGGAATAAATGAGCTACTTCTGTATTAAATAGAGAACCGAGAGCATATCATTATAACCCTGTTAAAGATAACTCATCAAATATAATTATTTACTCCCAATTCTTGTATATTTAAATCCAAAAAGGATATTGCATGGGTTTTCAATGGTTTTAAATAATCAATGGTTAGTATTTACTTTTAGTCATATATAGAGTGTTTTCGAACAACATGGATATATTTTGTGTATTTTATTTCTTAGGTTGGGACAGTGCAAAACATCATATAAACATATGTCCTAAAATGATTCATTCAGCCGCAAGCCCACATTTTGTTTTTTACACATAATTATTTTTATTTCTGTGACGGTTGGTTGTATTTAGTTCATATTTGGTATGAATTTTTATGGCATCATGTATACCTTTTTACTCCTATGATCCAAGGCAACGAAATTTATTTCCTATTTACTATTTTATAAATAAGTATTTTTTTTTATATAACAAACATGTTTGACATGATATGTTGAAAACAATTCTGTGTTTAATAACAACGTAAATAGCATATCAAACTATTTTGATTGTTTCCATTGGTAAAACTCCCTTCTGAGCAGTAGTTTTCACGACAGTTACAATGCAACAAACATTGTTTTATATCTTAATATGTTCAATTGGTTATTTTACTAATGATAAACCTCTTAAAAATGCTTTAATATTACAGAAATAGAATAATATTAATTTATAAATAATATTAACATACAGAGATGGCTGACGAAAAACGTAATTTCTCCATCCAACTGTTTCAAACGAAGTTCAAAACAAAAATTAATAACAACAAACAAACATAATCCAAAACAAACAAACATAATCATTGATTTTATTTAGAATATAAATAAATAGGATAAATTATAAATTTCACACTATACAAATTAAGAATAAACAAAGAAAATGCACAACGAAAATCCGCAAACCATCATTCCACTAGTTCAGCTCATCAAAACTTTTACTGTTATTTCAGAGTAGTAAGGAAGGGCCGGTCCGACGTCATGAGGGGCATGAGGGGTAGGGAAGTACGAGGGAAGTACGAGGGAAGTACGAGGAAGTACGAGGGAAGTACGAGGGAAGTACGAGGGAAGTACGAGGGAAGTACGAGGGAAGTACGAGGGAAGTACGAGGGAAGTACGAGGAAGTACGAGGGAAGTACGAGGAAGTACGAGGCACCCTCTTAACCGACCCTTGTAAACCTCACTTTTGAATGGTTTTGGGCCAGTTTGTATCTGATTTCGGGCTAATTTCTTGATAGAGGAGGGTGACTGTTGTGAATTTCCTAACAGTCCTACGTAAGGACTATTGTATTAAGATAGTCCCGCGCAAGGATTAGTCCCGCGGCTATTGTATTTAAATGGTCCCGCATGAGGACTAGTCCTGTGCAAGGACTATCGACTTCATTTTTAACTGGTTTTGGGCCAGTTGTTATCTGATTATAGGCTAATTTCAGCATTTTGATCAGGTTTTGCCAATGGTAATTTAAGAAGTACGAGGGAAGTACGAGGAAGTACGAGGAAGTACGAGGGAAGCACAAGGAAGTACGAGGCGCCCTCTTATCCGACCCTTATAAACCTCATTTTTGAATGGTTTTGGGCCAGTTTGTATCTGATTTCGGGCTAATTTCTTGATAGAGAAGGGTGACTGTGCGAATTTCCTAACAGTCCTACGTAAGGACTAGTCCCGTGTAAGGACTATTGTATTTAGATAGTCCCGCGCAAGGACTAGTCTCGCGTGCTATTGCATTTAAATGGTCCTACACAAGGACTAGTCCGTTTGCTATCGTATTTAGATGGCCCTGCGTGGGGACTAGTCCCGCGTGCTATTGTATTTAGGTGGCCCCGCATGAGGACTAGTCCTGTGCAAGGACTGTTTAATTTAAATAGTCTGGCGTGGAGACTATTATTTAAGTAGTCCGGCATGGGGGCTATTGTATTTAATGGCCTGGTGTGGGGACTATTGTATTTTAATGGTCCGGGGACTATTGTATTCAAAAGGTCCTGCAAATCCCTAAAACCTAGCAGCTAAGGCTATGACCCATGAATAGGAACTATTAGCCAACAGCTTAGACCTAATGAGTTGTACCTAAGATCTAAACCTAAGGTCTACACCTGAGCCCAAAGCTCTAAAACCTAGCAGCTAAGGCTTTGTCCTGTGAATAGGACCAATTAGCCACCAGCTTATGTGTTGGACCTAAGATCTAAACCTAAGACCTTACACATGATTCCAAAGCACACAAATCTAGCAGCTAACGCTTTGGCCTATAAAAGAGACCTATTAGCTATTATCTTATGCCGAATGTGTTGGACCTAAGATCTTAACCCAAGACCTTACACCTGGGTCCAAAGACCAAACCTAGCTGCTTAGGCTTTGACTTATGAATAGGACCTTTTAGCCATTGGCATAGACCTAATGAGTTGGACCTAAGATCTTAACCTAATGCCTTAAACCTTAGTGCAAAACACCTTAGACTAGACTAATTCCTTAGACGTAAGATATAATTCCTTAGACCCGAGGCCCTGACCAAGCCCTTAAACCTAGCAGCTAGGGTTTTGACCTGTGAAAAGGGCCTATTAGCCACCAGCTTAGACCTAATGTGTTGCACCTAAGATCTCAACCTAAGGCCTTACACCTGATTTCAAAGCCCTAAAACATAGCACCTAAGGCTTTGACCTGTGAATAGTGCCTATTAGCCAACAGCTTAAACCTAATGTGTTGGCACTAAGATGTAAACCTAAGCCCTTGCACCTGAGTCCAATGCCCTAAAATCTAGCAGCTAAGGCTTTAACCTGTGAATAAGGCCTATTAGGCAACAGCCGAGACCTAATGTGTTGGGACTAAGATGTAAACCTAAGGCCTTGCACCTGAGTCCAAAGCCCTAAAACCTAGCAGCTAAGGCTTTGACCTGTGAATATCGCCTATTATCCACCAGCTTAGACGTAATGTGTTGTACCTAAGTTCTATACCTAAGCCTTTACACCTGAGTCCAAATCCCTAAAACCTAGCAGCTAAGGCTTTGACCTGTGAATAGGGACTATTATCCATCAGCTTAGGCCTAATGTGTTGGACCTAAGATCTAAACCTAAGACCTTACACATGGTTCCTAAGACCAAATGCCTTGGACTAAATTAAATCTTTAGACCAACGATCTAATTCCATAGACCCAAGGCCTTAGACTTAGGTCCTTAAACCTAGCAGCTAAGGATTTGACCTGTGAATAGTGCATATTAACCAACAGCCTAAACCTAATGTGTTGGCACTAAGATGTAAACCTAAGCCCTTGCACCTGAGTCCGAAGCCCTAAAACCTAGCAGCTAAGGATTTGACCTGTGAATAGGGCCTATTATCCACCACCTTAAACCTAATGTTTTGCATCTAAGATGTAAACCTAAGGCCTTACACCTGAGTCCAAAACCTTAAATCCTAGCAGCTAAGGCTCTGACCTGTGAATAGGGCCTATTAGCCACCAGCTTAGACATAATGTGTTGCACCTAAGATCTTTACCTTACACCTAGTCCAAAGCCCTAAAACCTAGCAGCTAAGGATTTGGCCTGTGAATAGGGCCTATTAGCCAACATACTAAACCTAATGTGTTGGACCTATGATCTAAACCTAAGGCCTTACACCCATGCCTAAAGCCCTAAAAACTAGCAGCTAAGGATTTGGCCTGTGAATAGGGCCTATTAGCCAACAGCCTAAACCTAATGTGTTGAGACTAAGATGTAAGCCTAAGGCCTCGCACCTGAGTCCAAAGCCCTAAAACCTAGCAGCTAAGTATTTAACCTGTGAATAGGGCCTAGTAGCCAACAGCCTAAACCTAATGTGTTGGGACTAAGATGTAAACCTAATTTCTGACACCTGAGTCCAAAGTCTTAAAACCTAACAGATAAGGCTTTGACCTGTGAATAGGACCTATTAGCCACGAGCCAGGACCTAATGTGTTGCACCTAAGTTCTAAACCTAAGGCCATATACCTGAGTCCAAACCCCTAAAACTTAGCAGCTAGACCTGTGAATATGGCCTATTATCCATCAGCTTAGGCCTAATGTGTTGGACCTAAAACCTAAACCTAAGGCCTTACACATGGTTCCTAAGACTAAATGCATTGGACCAAAATTAATCCTTAGACCAACGATCTAATTCCATAGACCCAAGGCCTTAGACTTATTAGCCAACAGCCTAAACCTAATGTGTTGGCACTAAGATGTAAACCCAAGGCCTTGCACCTGAGTCCAAAGCCCTAAAACCTAGCAGATAAGGATTTGACCTGTGAATAGTGCCTATTAGCCAACAGCCTAAACCTAATGTGTTGGCACTAAGATGTAAACCCAAGGCCTTGCACCTGAGTCCAAAGCCCTAAAACCTAGCAGCTAAGGATTTGACCTGTGAATAGTGCCTATTAGCCAACAGCCTAAACCTAATGTGTTGGGACTAAGATGTAAACCTAAGGCCTTGCAACTGAGTCCAAAGCCCTAAAACCTAGCATCTAAGGATTTGACCTGTGAATGGGGCCTATTATCCAACAGCCTAAACCTAATGTGTTGGGACTAAGATGTAAACCTAAGCCCTTGCACCTGAGTCCAAAGCCCTAAAACCTAGCAGCTAAGGATTCGACCTGTGAATGGGGCCTATTAGCCAACAGCCTAAACCTAATGTGTTGGGACTAAGATGTAAACCTAAGCCCTTGCACCTGAGTCCAAAGCCCTAAAACCTAGCAGCTAAGGATTCGACCTGTGAATAGGGCCTATAAGCCAACAGCCTAGACCTAATGTTTTGGACCTATGATCTAAACCTAAGGCCTTACACCCGAGTCCAAAGCCCTACAACCTATCAGCTATTGATTTGACCTGTGAATAAGGCCTATTAGACAACAGCCTGGACCTAATTTGTTGGGACTAAGATGTAAGCCTTGCACCTGAGTCCAAATCCCTAAAACCTAGCATCTAAGGATTTGACCTGTGAATGGGGCCTATTAGCCAACAGCCTAAACCTAATGTGTTGGGACTAAGATGTGAACCTAAGGCCTTGCAACTGAGTCCGAAGCCCTAAAACCTAGCAGCTAAGGCTTTGACCTGTGAATAGGACCAGGAGGCCTTAGACTTAAGACCTAAGACCTAGCAGCTGAGGCTGTGACCTATGAGCCATTAGCCTAGAACTAAAAAATGAACTAATTAGACTTAAGATCCAAACCTAAGGCCTTACATTGCACCTGAGTCCAAAGTCCAAACACCTTAGACTAAACTAATTCCTTAAACCTAAGATCTAATTCCTAAGACCCAAGGCCTTAGACTTTAGACCTAAAAACCTACAAGGGGGCCGCGATTCACGGCCCCCCATGAATTGAGCAAACATTAGGCAACGAGGTCTTATTTCTTTGATTATGAAATCATGATCATAAATGGTTATCACATTCAGATTGGAGTATTTGAAGACCAATCTCCATCCATCTTACCCAAGACCTAAGGCCCAACCGCATGGACTTGACCCAAGACCTAAGGCCCTAACGCATGGACTTGACCCAAGACCTAAGGCCCTACCGCATGGACTTGACCCAAGACCTAAGGCCCTACCGCATGGACTTGACTCAAGACCTAAGGCCCTACCGCATGGACTTGACCCAAGACCAAAGGCTATACACCGTGGTCCGGGCTTTAAGGTTCTTAGACCCAAGACTGAGGCTATAGAGTTAAGACCTGAAAACTTACAAGGGAGTCGCGATTCACGACCCCCCCCTCTGAACAGACACTGTGGTCTAAACCTAAGACCTTACATCATGGTCTAGGCTTTTAAGCTATTAGACCCAAGACCTAAGGCTCTACACAATGGTCTAGACCCAAGATCTAAGGCCTGTGGTCTAGGCCTTTAGGTTCTTAGCCCCAAGATCTAAGGCCCGTAGTCTAGGCATTTAGGTTTTTAACCTCTAAATCTAAGGCCCGTGGTCTACGCCTTTAGGTTCTTGGATCCAAGACCTAAGACCGTACATCATGGTCTAGACCCTAAACATAAGGCCTGTGATCTAGGTCTCTAAGTTCTTAGACCCAAGACCAAAGGCTCTACACCAGGGTCTATAACCAAGACCTAAGTTCCGTGGTCTAGACTTTTAGGTTCTTATACCCAAGGACTAAGGGCCAACACCAGGGTCTAGAACCAAGTCCAAGGGTCGGTGGTCTAGGCTTTTAGGTTCTTATACCCAAGACCTAAGGCCCTACACCAGGGTCTAGAACCAAGACCAAAGGTCCGTGGTCTAGACTTTTAGGTTCTTATACCCAGGGACTAACGGCCAACACCAGGGTCAAGAACCAAGATCTAAGGTCCGTGGTCTAGGCTTTTAGGTTCTTATACCCAAGGACTAAGGCCCTACACCAGGGTATAGAACCAAGACCAAAGGTCCGTGGTCTAGGATTTTAGGTTCTTATTCCCAAGGACTAAGGGCCAACACCAGGGTCTAGAACCAAGACCTAAGGTCCGTGGTCTAGACTTTTAGGTTCTTATACCAAAGGACTAAGGGCCAACACCAGGGTCTAAAACCAAGATCTAAGGTCCGTGGTCTAGACTTTTAGGTTCTTATACCCAGGGACTAAGGCCCAACACCAGGGTCTAGAACCAAGATCTAAGGTCGGTGGTCTAGGCTTTTAGGTTCTTATAACCAAGGACTAAGGCCCTACACCAGGGTCTATAACCAAGACCTAAGGTCCGTGGTCTGGGCTTTTAGGTTCTTATACCCAAGACCTAAGGCCCTACACCAGGGTCTAGAACCAAGATCTAAGGTCCGTGGTCTAGGCTTTTAGGTTCTTATACCCAAGGACTAAGGCCCTACACCAGGATCTACAACCAAGACCAAAGGTCCGTGGTCTAGGCTTTTAGGTTCTTATACACAAGACCTAAAGCCTTACACCAGGGTCTAGAACCAAGACCAAAGGATCGTGGTCTAGGATTTTAGGTTCTTATTCCCAAGGACTAAGGCCCTACACCAGGGTCTAGAACCAAGACCAAAGGTCTGTGGTCTAGGCTTTTAGGTTCTTATTCCCAAGGACTAAGGTCCTACACCGGGGTCTAGGACCAAGGTCTAATCGTCGTGACGTTTATTAAAATCGATGTGTAAACGATGTTTTTAAAAATTAACGTGTACACATCGTTTTTGAAAATCGATCTGTAGACGATGTTTTTAAAAATTAACGTGTACACATCGTTTTTGAAAATCGATGTGTAGACGATGTTTTTTTTAAATTAACGTCTGCGAACGTTTTTTAAATCGGGTGATGAATGTGAGCCTTTGCTCTCAGGTCTAAGAACATAAATGGCCGATTTTCCTCTAGGTATAGACGAGACAGTAATAACTGCACACAGATTAAGGCAAGTACTGGACCACGGTGTATGCCCTTAGGTCTTGGGTCTGGACCGTGGTATAGAGCCTCAGGTCCTTGGTCTAAGAACTTAAAGGCCGACTTTCCTCTAGTTATGGATGCAACAACCACGATTGCGCACGGCTTAAGACAAGTATTAAACCATGATGTAAAAACCTAGTTCTCAGGTCTAAGAACATAAAAGGCCGAATTACCTCTAGGTATAGACGAAACAGTAATAACTGCACACGGATTAAGACAAATACTGGACCACGGTGTATGGCCTTAGGTCTTGGGTCTAAACCAAGATGTAGGGCCTTAGGTCTTGGGTCTAAGAACGTAAAGACCGACTTTAAGACGAGTACTAGACTATGGTGTAGGGTCTTAGGTATTGTGCCTAAGAAGTTAAAACCCAACATTAAGACGAGTACTAGACCCCAATGGGTTAAGGATTGGGTCTAGACCAAGGTGTAGGGCATTAGGTCTAGGGTCTAAGAGCTTAAGGACCGACTTTCCTCTAGCTATGGATGAAAAACCACAACTGCACACGGCTTAAAACAAGTGTTAGACCATGGTGTAAAAGCTTAGGTCTCAGGTCTAAGAACATAAAAGGCCAATTTCCCCTAAGGTATAGACGATACAGTAATGACTGCAAACGGCTTAAGAAGAGTACTAGGCCACGGTGTAGGGACTTGGGTCTTGGGTCTAGGCCATGGTGTATGGTATGAGGTTTTAGGTCTAGATCACGGTGTATGGCCTTTGGTCTTAGGTCTAAGGACTTAAAGGCCGAGTTTTCTCTAGCTGTAACCGAAACAACCACAATTAATTGCGCACGGTTTAAGACGAATACTAGACCATGGTGTAGGGCCTTAGGTCTTGGGTATACAGACCATGGTGGAATTAGAATTTGGGTCTAAGAACTTAGAACACGGTGTATAGCCTTAGGTCTTGGGGATCTAGACCATGGTGGAATTAGAATTTGGGTCTAAGAACATAGAACACCGTGTATAGCCTTAGGTGTTGGGGATCTAGACCACGGTGGAATTAGAATTTGGGTCTAAGAATAATGTGTATAGCCTTAAGACTACGGTGTATAGCCTGAGGACCACGGTGTATAGCTTAAGGTCTTGGGGATCTAAACCACGGTGGATTAGAAATTGGGTCTAAGGACTTAAACCACGGTGTATGGTCTCAGGGCTTGAGGATCTAGACCATGCCGGTGGGTCTTAGGTCTTGGGCCGAATTACTTGTTGGCTGACTTTCCTCTAGGTATGGATGAAACAAATACAACTGCACACGATTGAAGCCGAGTACTAGACCATGGTGTAAGGCCTTTAGTCTTAGGGTCTAGATCATGGTGTATTACCTTAGGGCTTGGGTCTAGACCATGGTGTGGGTCCTTAGGTCTTGAGTCTAAGAACCTAATGGCCTAGCCCACAGGCCTCAAGTCTTGGATCTAGACCCTGGTGTAGGGCTTTGGGTCTTGTGTATAAGAACCTAAAAGCCTAGACCACGGATCTTAGGTCTTGGTTCTAGACCCTGGGTGTAGGGCCTTAGGTCTTGGGTATAAGAACCTAAAAGCCTAGTCCACGGACCTTTGGTCTTGGTTCTAGACCCTGGTGTTGGCCCTTAGTCCTTGGGTATAAGAACCAAAAAGTCTAGACCATGGACCTTAGACCTTGGTCCTAGACCCCGGTGTAGGACCTTAGTCCTTGGGAATAAGAACCTAAAAGCCTAGACCACGGACCTTTGGTCTTGGTTCTAGACCCTGGTGTAGGGCCTTAGTCCTTGGGAATAAGAACCTAAAATCCTAGATCACGATCCTTTGGTCTTGGTTCTAGACCCTGGTGTAAGGCTTTAGGTCTTGTGTATAAGAACCTAAAAGCCTAGACCACGGACCTTTGGTCTTGGTTGTAGATCCTGGTGTAGGGCCTTAGTCCTTGGGTATAAGAACCTAAAAGCCTAGACCACGGACCTTAGATCTTGGTTCTAGACCCTGGTGTAGGGCCTTAGGTCTTGGGTATAAGAACCTAAAAGCCCAGACCACGGACCTTAGGTCTTGGTTATAGACCCTGGTGTAGGGCCTTAGTCCTTGGTTATAAGAACCTAAAAGCCTAGACCACCGACCTTAGATCTTGGTTCTAGACCCTGGTGTTGGGCCTTAGTCCCTGGGTATAAGAACCTAAAAGTCTAGACCACGGACCTTAGATCTTGGTTCTATACCCTGGTGTAGGGCCTTAGTCCTTGGGTATAAGAACCTAAAAGCCTAGACCACGGACCTTAGATCTTGGTTCTTGACCCTGGTGTTGGCCGTAAGTCCCTGGGTATAAGAACCTAAAAGTCTAGACCACGGACCTTTGGTCTTGGTTCTAGACCCTGGTGTAGGGCCTTAGGTCTTGGGTATAAGAACCTAAAAGCCTAGACCACCGACCCTTGGACTTGGTTCTAGACCCTGGTGTTGGCCCTTAGTCCTTGGGTATAAGAACCTAAAAGTCTAGACCACGGAACTTAGGTCTTGGTTATAGACCCTGGTGTAGAGCCTTTGGTCTTGGGTCTAAGAACTTAGAGACCTAGATCACAGGCCTTATGTTTAGGGTCTAGACCATGATGTACGGTCTTAGGTCTTGGATCCAAGAACCTAAAGGCGTAGACCACGGGCCTTAGATTTAGAGGTTAAAAACCTAAATGCCTAGACTACGGGCCTTAGATCTTGGGGCTAAGAACCTAAAGGCCTAGACCACAGGCCTTAGATCTTGGGTCTAGGACCATTGTGTAGAGCCTTAGGTCTTGGGTCTAATAGCTTAAAAGCCTAGACCATGATGTAAGGTCTTAGGTTTAGACCACAGTGTCTGTTCAGAGGGGGGGGGGTCGTGATCGCGACTCCCTTGTAAGTTTTCAGGTCTTAACTCTATAGCCTCAGTCTTGGGTCTAAGAACCTTAAAGCCCGGACCACGGTGTATAGCCTTTGGTCTTGGGTCAAGTCCATGCGGTAGGGCCTTAGGTCTTGAGTCAAGTCCATGCGGTAGGGCCTTAGGTCTTGGGTCAAGTCCATGCGGTAGGGCCTTAGGTCTTGGGTCAAGTCCATGCGTTAGGGCCTTAGGTCTTGGGTCAAGTCCATGCGGTTTGGCCTTAGGTCTTGGGTAAGATGGATGGAGATTGGTCTTCAAATACTCCAATCTGAATGTGATAACCATTTATGATCATGATTTCATAATCAAAGAAATAAGACCTCGTTGCCTAATGTTTGCTCAATTCATGGGGGGCCGTGAATCGCGGCCCCCTTGTAGGTTTTTAGGTCTAAAGTCTAAGGCCTTGGGTCTTAGGAATTAGATCTTAGGTTTAAGGAATTAGTTTAGTCTAAGTGTTTGGACTTTGGACTCAGGTGCAATGTAAGGCCTTAGGTTGGATCTTAAGTCTAATTAGTTCATTTTTTAGTTCTAGGCTAATGGCTAATAGGTCACAGCCTCAGCTGCTAGGTCTTAGGTCTTAAGTCTAAGGCCTCCTGGTCCTATTCACAGGTCAAAGCCTTAACTGCTAGGTTTTAGGGCTTCGGACTCAGTTGCAAGGCCTTAGGTTCACATCTTAGTCCCAACACATTAGGTTTAGGCTGTTGGCTAATAGGCCCCATTCACAGGTCAAATCCTTAGATGCTAGGTTTTAGGGATTTGGACTCAGGTGCAAGGTCTTAGGCTTACATCTTAGTCCCAACAAATTAGGTCTAGGCTGTTGTCTATAGGCCTTATTCACAGGTCAAATCAATAGCTGATAGGTTGTAGGGCTTTGGACTCGGGTGTAAGGCCTTAGGTTTACATCTTAGTCCCAACACATTAGGTTTAGGCTGTTGGCTAATAGGCCCCATTCACAGGTCGAATCCTTAGCTGCTAGGTTTTAGGGCTTTGGACTCAGGTGCAAGGGCTTAGGTTTACATCTTAGTCCCAACACATTAGGTTTAGGCTGTTGGCTAATAGGCACTATCACAGGTCAAATCCTTAGCTGCTAGGTTTTAGGGCTTTGGACTCAGGTGCAAGGCCTTGGGTTTACATCTTAGTGCCAACACATTAGGTTAGGCTGTTGGGCTAATAGGCACTATTCACAGGTCAAATCCTTATCTGCTAGGTTTTAGGGCTTTGGACTCAGGTGCAAGGCCTTGGGTTTACATCTTAGTGCCAACACATTAGGTTTAGGCTGTTGGCTAATAAGTCTAAGGCCTTGGGTCTATGGAATTAGATCGTTGGTCTAAGGATTAATTTTGGTCCAATGCATTTAGTCTTAGGAACCATGTGTAAGGCCTTAGGTTTAGGTTTTAGGTCCAACACATTAGGGCCTAAGCTGATGGATAATAGGCCATATTCACAGTCTAGCTGCTAAGTTTTAGGGGTTTGGACTCAGGTATATGGCCTTAGGTTTAGAACTTAGGTGCAACAACATTAGGTCCTGGCTCGTGGCTATAGGTCCTATCACAGGTCAAAGCCTTATCTGTTAGGTTTTAAGACTTTGGACTCAGGTGTCAGAATTAGGTTTACTCTTAGTCCCAACACATTAGGTTTAGGCTGTTGGCTACTAGGCCCTATTCACAGGTTAAATACTTAGCTGCTAGGTTTTAGGGCTTTGGACTCAGGTGCGAGGCCTTAGGCTTACATCTTAGTCTCAACACATTAGGTTTAGGCTGTTGGCTAATAGGCCCTATTCACAGGCCAAATCCTTAGCTGCTAGTTTTTAGGGCTTTGGGCATGGGTGTAAGGCCTTAGGTTTAGATCATAGGTCCAACACATTAGGTTTAGTATGTTGGCTAATAGGCCCTATTCACAGGCCAAATCCTTAGCTGCTAGGTTTTAGGGCTTTGGACTAGGTGTAAGGTTAAGATCTTAGGTGCAACACATTATGTCTAAGCTGGTGGCTAATAGGCCCTATTCACAGGTCAGAGCCTTAGCTGCTAGGATTTAAGGTTTTGGACTCAGGTGTAAGGCCTTAGGTTTACATCTTAGATGCAAAACATTAGGTTTAAGGTGGTGGATAATAGGCCCTATTCACAGGTCAAATCCTTAGCTGCTAGGTTTTTAGGGCTTCGGACTCAGATGCAAGGGCTTAGGTTTACATCTTAGTGCCAACACATTAGGTTTAGGCTGTTGGTTAATATGCACTATTCACAGGTCAAATCTTAGCTGCTAGGTTTAAGGACCTAAGTCTAAGGCCTTGGGTCTATGGAATTAGATCGTTGGTCTAAAGATTTAATTTAGTCCAAGGCATTTGGTCTTAGGAACCATGTGTAAGGTCTTAGGTTTAGATCTTAGGTCCAACACATTAGGCCTAAGCTGATGGATAATAGTCCCTATTCACAGGTCAAAGCCTTAGCTGCTAGGTTTTAGGGATTTGGACTCAGGTGTAAAGGCTTAGGTATAGAACTTAGGTACAACACATTACGTCTAAGCTGGTGGATAATAGGCGATATTCACAGGTCAAAGCTTAGCTGCTAGTTTTAGGGCTTTGGACTCAGGTGCAAGGCCTTAGGTTTACATCTTAGTCCCAACACATTTAGGTCTCGGCTGTTGCCTAATAGGCCTTATTCACAGGTTAAAGCCTTAGCTGCTAGATTTTAGGGCATTGGACTCAGGTGCAAGGGCTTAGGTTTACATCTTAGTGCCAACACATTAGGTTTAGCTGTTGGCTAATAGGCACTATTCACAGGTCAAAGCCTTAGGTTGCTATGTTTTAGGGCTTTGAAATCAGGTGTAAGGCCTTAGGTTGAGATCTTAGGTGCAACACATTAGGTCTAAGCTGGTGGCTAATAGGCCCTTTTCACAGGTCAAAACCCTAGCTGCTAGGTTTAAGGGCTTGGTCAGGGCCTACGGGTCTAAGGAATTATATCTTACGTCTAAGGAATTAGTCTAGTCTAAGGTGTTTTGCACTAAGGTTTAAGGCATTAGGTTAAGATCTTAGGTCCAACTCATTAGGTCTATGCCAATGGCTAAAAGGTCCTATTCATAAGTCAAAGCCTAAGCAGCTAGGTTTGGTCTTTGGACCCAGGTGTAAGGTCTTGGGTTAAGATCTTAGGTCCAACACATTCGGCATAAGATAATAGCTAATAGGTCTCTTTTATAGGCCAAAGCGTTAGCTGCTAGATTTGTGTGCTTTGGAATCATGTGTAAGGTCTTAGGTTTAGATCTTAGGTCCAACACATAAGCTGGTGGCTAATTGGTCCTATTCACAGGACAAAGCCTTAGCTGCTAGGTTTTAGAGCTTTGGGCTCAGGTGTAGACCTTAGGTTTAGATCTTAGGTACAACTCATTAGGTCTAAGCTGTTGGCTAATAGTTCCTATTCATGGGTCATAGCCTTAGCTGCTAGGTTTTAGGGATTTATAATTCATGGTTATAGCCCCTGAGCTGTGAGAATATACGTAAGACTAAATTACTTACAGATTCCGTCACAAACAGCTCAATGTTAATTTATAAACATGGTCAGGACATGTTTCGATGTCAGTACATCATCTTCAGCTGACGAAAACGTGAAATTCTTCGGCTGTTAGGCCTCGTCATCTTGGTTAAAAAAATAAATAAATAAATAACACATACAAAGTTCACACATACGCACATTAAAACAAACACCGAACTATAATACACAGGCCTGTGACACGGAAACAATGCATCGATTGCGTCGCGCCGATGGTCGGGGACAGACTGGAGTACGATTTCTTATCTAGGCGTATCAGTGATATCAGGAGGAACGGTTACAGCTGTAGGCAGGCAATTATCCTCAATAAGTTCTCAGAAAACCTACTACTACAAACCAGACCATCCATGCTAGCTCTTACCACCCCCATTCACACAAAATGGGCGCTTACAATTCCATGGTGCATAGGTTATTGAAAATTCCATTAAATAACGATTCATATCAGAAAGAGGTTGCAATAATAAAGCATATCGCCATAGCCAATGGTTACAAGAGCAACTTGGTGGACAGACTCATCCGGAAACATACAAGTAAAACTTTGAATGTAAATACCATGGTTACAACTAACAGTAATACCCCATCCAAATACGTCAGCGTTGAATTTAACCATACAACACAGAATATCCTCCGCAAAGAACTAAATAAACACAATATGGGACTAGCATTCAACACTTCAAACCGGGTAAAAAGTATGTTAGGAAGCAAAAACAGGAATCAGATAAAAACTGAGAAAACTGGTATTTATAAATTGAAATGCGCCGAATGTCCAAGTACTTATGTTGGTCAAACTGGACGAGGATTTAACATTAGATTCAAAGAACATATTCCCGACCCGAGAACGGACAAACAAAAATCTACATTTGGCCAACATTTAATTGATTATAATCACTCGATTGGCGGTATTGAGGACAGCCTCGAGATTTTACACATATGCAGTAAAGGGAAAAAGATGGATACGCTAGAAGAATTTGAAATTTATAAATGTTTTAAAGACAACAATCCCGATGAAAGTATTATCAACGAAAAACTTCAATTCAACTCTCATTCAATTTTCAATTCACTTATTGAGGATAATTGCCTGCCTACAGCTGTAACCGTTCCTCCTGATATCACTGATACGCCTAGATAAGAAATCGTACTCCAGTCTGTCCCCGACCATCGGCGCGACGCAATCGATGCATTGTTTCCGTGTCACAGGCCTGTGTATTATAGTTCGGTGTTTGTTTTAATGTGCGTATGTGTGAACTTTGTATGTGTTATTTATTTATTTATTTTTTTAACCAAGATAACGAGGCCTAACAGCCGAAGAATTTCACGTTTCGTCAGCTGAAGATGATGTACTGACATCGAAACATGTCCTGACCATGTTTATAAATTAACATTGAGCTGTTTGTGACGGAATCTGTAAGTAATTTAGTCTTACGTTTAGGGATTTGCAGGACCTTTTGAATACAATAGTCCCCGGACCATTAAAATACAATAGTCCCCACACCAGGCCATTAAATACAATAGCCCCCATGCCGGACTACTTAAATAATAGTCTCCACGCCAGACTATTTAAATTAAACAGTCCTTGCACAGGACTAGTCCTCATGCGGGGCCACCTAAATACAATAGCACGCGGGACTAGTCCCCACGCAGGGCCATCTAAATACGATAGCAAACGGACTAGTCCTTGTGTAGGACCATTTAAATGCAATAGCACGCGAGACTAGTCCTTGCGCGGGACTATCTAAATACAATAGTCCTTACACGGGACTAGTCCTTACGTAGGACTGTTAGGAAATTCGCACAGTCACCCTTCTCTATCACGAAATTAGCCCGAAATCAGATACAAACTGGCCCAAAACCATTCAAAAATGAGGTTTATAAGGGTCGGATAAGAGGGCGCCTCGTACTTCCTTGTGCTTCCCTCGTACTTCCTCGTACTTCCTCGTACTTCCCTCGTACTTCTTAAATTACCATTGGCAAAACCTGATCAAAATGCTGAAATTAGCCTATAATCAGATAACAACTGGCCCAAAACCAGTTAAAAATGAAGTCGATAGTCCTTGCACAGGACTAGTCCTCATGCGGGACCATTTAAATACAATAGCCCGCGGGACTATCTTAATACAATAGTCCTTACGTAGGACTGTTAGGAAATTCACAACAGTCACCCTCCTCTATCAAGAAATTTGCCCGAAATCAGATACAAACTGGCCCAAAACCATTCAAAAGTGAGGTTTACAAGGGTCGGTTAAGAGGGTGCCTCGTACTTCCGCGTACTTCCCTCGTACTTCCTCGTACTTCCCTCGTACTTCCCTCGTACTTCCCTCGTACTTCCCTCGTACTTCCCTCGTACTTCCCTCGTACTTCCTCGTACTTCCCTCGTACTTCCTCGTACTTCCCTCGTACTTCCCTCGTACTTCCCTCGTACTTCCCTACCCCTCATGCCCCTCATGACGTCGGACCGCCCTTCCTTACTACTTTTCAGCACAAATTCAGATCCGGTAGAAACTGGATTGGAAACTCTTAACTAGAGTGGTTTTGAATAAACCGCTTACAACCAAAACTCGGATATTTAAGTGAAGCAGCTATTTTCAGCTGGTAATGCTGTTTAACAGAATATCCATCAAGCGACGACGGGTAAACAACAGAACCAAGACTATGTACAGCCACCGCCTCAGCCAAGCTTTGGATTGTCAATATTTATGTCGCTGTTCTGAAATTGGGAAATTCTTTTTAAGAGTCACAATACACATTTTTTCCCAAAGAAAGTGTTATATTCAATTGAGATTATAAGAACCGTTATGAAATTATGAAAATTTCATAACGGTTTGAGATTATGAAAATTATTTGTTATGGTCTTTCAATCTTATTTGAACCTAAAGTTAAACTTAATTGTTTTTCTTATTTACCATTATGGGGAATCTAAAACTCATACGATTGCCTTCAAATGTTAATTTTGGAATATCATTCTCCAGCTTGAAATATTAGTATGTAATATCATATTAATGTTTCTAAAAAGTGTATTTAAATTATTTTAATATAAAATATCTCACAAAACACTCTCACAGAAATAGGTAGCTCCAATTTTAATGAATTTATTTAAGGTTTCTCACGTGCGAATTGATATAATAACTTTTTTTATTTCTTTATAAACTAGACTTGTTATAAGATAGATCTAAACACATCAATTGATAGTGACAATTTTTGAAACAATAGCAATGTATATACCTTATGTTAAGGCTACTTAAAGCTATTAAAATAAAAAAATATTATTTTTTAGTTTTATTAGTAACAATTAGCAAATTTAAAGTTTTTGTCAATTTTTTTAAAGTTTGATACCATTATAAAATATTAGAAATCAAACTGAAAATTACTAACATGATTGTAGGCCTATTCATAAAGAATATAAAATAATCTACACATAAATAAACTTTTAATATAAACAAAACACTAAAACAATTTTAATATCTATTGTAAAAAAGGCTTAAAAATAAATACTTCAGCTCAATACTTAGCACAAATAATCTTGAAAATATTGCAGGTGAATTGATACCTATTAAACATATTCTTAGGTATGAAATATCACCCGGTGATAATAGCTTTTATTTCACGATTTAATTTATAGTACTTTAATAACCCGACATAAAATTAAAAATACCGGATGCCCTTGATTGATTGGTAATGGGCGATAATTGTGTACGGATAATCGACAGTAATTGGCTTAATACCAGCGACTCTTGTTAAATAAATTTTTTATCATAAACAAGATTCAAGGTATAACTCAGTTTATATTTTAGAGACAAGCTTTTCGGAGTTTTGATAAATAGATTTTTTTCTTAATATATTTACTTATTATACTTATTAAACTTCAACCTGTAATACTTAGTGCTTTTTTATTTTCATAATTTTGTTATCTAAGATCAACATACTATAATATTTAATAATTTTCTCAAATGATGAAAGATATTTATTTTATTAATTGCTATGATAAAACGTACAAATCGTCAAATAAAAACTTCCATGAAACTTTTTAAAGTAGGGCCTATTGTTTTTTCCATCTATGGTAGTACAACTATATAGTGGTAGTAGTTCTCATTAACAAAGCACTAATAACATTAAATACATGTAGCTCTAGCTCAAATATGTTATATTTGTTGTGTCATTTGCTTTGTACATTTTTAAAATGAAGCTTTATCAGAACTTCACAGTCATATTATTAAAAAAACATTACATTGCATACTGACAATTAGTTTATTTTTTTATTTTTTTATTTTATTTTTTTTAAATACCGCGAAAGTCCTCTAATTAGAGGTAAAACGCACAGAGGTCTCAATTAAAACCACCGCCTCAAGGTATTCAAAAATACAGGTTCTTATACAACTTCTTTTAACCAAAATACATTATATACCTAAAATAAAGCCTTTAGGGTGCTTTATAGTACTTTATTCTTCGTCAGTGTATTTTAATCAGGCATTGAACTAGATTTACAACCTATGTCAATTTTAGCTTTAAGAGCCAAGTGCAAGAATTAAGAGCATTTGGTTTTGTTGAAGTTTTATTACTTACCATTAGTAGAATAAAAACTCGGGACATGGCACAATTCAATGACCTCTGAGAAATGACGTCATTAAAGATTAAAATTTAAGACATGTTTCATACTTAACAAGCTACAGATTATAGAATGAAAATTCATTTATCTAACGCTTTTATGACCATAAAACATGTACAAAATACTGACCATTCGAAAACATGGGTAAACAGTATAATAAAATTGCTCAAAAATATAATATTTAAATGTTCTTTCATTTCGAAACAAGTTTGACCATTTTTTATAGCAAGTCAAATTATAAACGGTAAATTTATGTCTTTCTAAAAGATACATCAACTATGAGCCATACATCAAAGTCCAAAAAAACTGCATATGGATTTATTGATAATAAATTCATGATATATATTCTGTAGATGTTTCATTATAAATGTAACCACATTAAACCAATCTAATAAAATATTTGTCATTTCTTCACATATTTCCTAATTTGTAGGCAGTACCTTTAGTGTCAATTTAATGCAAAAGCATTAAAAATGAACGCAGGACGAGTTTTATTGGAAACCTCTGCCATCTGTGACGGCAGCTTCATGATAATCGATAACGCCAGTAAAATAATTTTGTTTGTTGAAACAGCTGCTGGTTACTGCTCTATCCATCACTGCACAGCTCATGAATTAAAAGCTGTCATTAAGTGAGCTACTGCAACAGCTTTTTGCAATGTGAAAACTATGAAAACAAATTAGTTACGATCAAGTTACAGAGAACTATCTATAAATTGTTTGTTATTGTATTTCTAAGCGTTTATCTCTATTTCATTCCATCCCACGTTCAGTGTTTAACAGTTTTATAGCAACCAGCATTTTAAAAACATAAAATTTACTTCTTTAGGTCATATCTTTAAAATTTGAAGTTAAATAGAATAGCAGTATTAAAATATTTTATTTTATAACTTAGTATGTAACATATTTCTGTTTGAATTGAAAACCTGAAGATAAATAATAATACACAGCTTAATTGTGAAACAAAATTCCAACATTTTTTGTTTTTGTTATACCTGTAAATATTAAGTAGTAATGATAATAATAAATGATGAAGTAGTAGGTAATAACAACTGAAATTTATGTATTTATCTAATTGTAAAATAATGAGTATTACTCATTAACTTACTCGTATTACGTAATGACGTTAGTAGATATAAAAGAATGTAATTGGAAGTCCAAATAAAAATTTAGCTCTCCTTTTAGAAGCTAATTTTACATTATTCCTTTAATTAAAACTGCTCCTTGAGACCATTACAGAAGTTCTTGTAACAATCACCGCCCTTTAAGACTAAAACCTTATTTTCCACCTCTTGCCTTTAAGTAATTGTAGTTATCAATAGCGTAAATTTAAGTAATATTAGATGTTACATTTTCATAATTTATATCAAATGATAGGCCGACTTACATCCCTAAAAAAATTGAAAAATCTATTATATCAAAGGAAGGTAATCCGGTTCATTATGTGTTGATACATTTAAATGGCAATTACACGTTTTTGTTCTTGAGTACCAGGGTAACCGAGCCTTGCTCGTTGGTTTTAATTCAGTTTTGATATAGTGTCATTAGAGCTATTAAATTTCTCCTAACAACCAACTATACCTCTTCACAGTGAACAGCTGTTTCAAAAGTCTGCTTAATATTAATGTTCCTTTATTTTTGTATACCTTTCGTTGTTATTTCGTTACCAAAATAGCAACCCATAAGACAATGTTAAAAATTACGATTTTTAACTTAATTCTGACAAAATTCGATTTTCCTGGGATGGAGGCCGTTTCTAAACTTATTTTTGGGCCAATACACTTTTAATTGCAAAGTTTAAGCAAAATCTGACAGCTAGATTTCGAGATCGTGGAACACACATCCCTTCAGACATTCCTCGTATTATAGTATAGGATAAAATTCCATATTTAATTTGTTGATCGGCTGGACAAAATATAAATTGAGGCTAATGTTTGTGGAGGAAAGCATCCCTTGGCTGTGTTGGCATGGGGCACACGCACACCTCATAAGTCACAATGTCAATTTGTGTGTACGTTGCTCTCATGGAGAGCACAGTAACTACTACTTGTCAACCCACAACCGGCACGGTAGGGATGTTTGTCCGTAACATACTAGTTGTATACTTACTGCATAGCTTGTTTCAGTTTTGACCTTCATTAATATTCAAGAACATTTTTTTAGTACCGTATGATTTATGTAAAAAAGGAAATTAGATTTAAAACTCCATTACAAAGTGAATATATTTCATTGTTAAAAAAGGGTAGTAAAATATCCAAAAATGGTTTTGAAGAGTTTTATAGGCAATAACACTCAAAATATTATCAAATTATAAGGTTGCATTTGGAAGCTAGAATACTCCTCGATTCATATTTTAATGGCCAACAAATATGTTTGTAAGAAATCTGCAGGTAATTTGAGCTTTAACAGATATATGAATCGTTAAGTTCAACAATATTATAAGCTATACATGTGAAACGAATTGTCATATAAGAAAACGTAATAAATTTGTCCGATTTATAAACCTTGCATTTGATTGGTTTTCATAAACTGTAGTGTTGGCATTATAGTAAGATGCACGAAAATAGTCCGATGGAAATTTTAACAGCTGTTTCCCCCCTCACCCCCTCTCGCCCTGCAATGTTGTCATTTGTGGGTACGTTAACCATGTGTAATACAGTAAAACAATGTGTTCCAGAATAAATTTGGCAACAATGTATCGACTCTCATCGGACTATTTTCGTGAATCCTACTATAGTAACTGGTTAACTTGACAAAGACAAGACGTTGTCGCGTCTCGCAGATGGCTCTGCAACTCTCTCTCTCTCTCTCTCTCTCTCTCTCTCTCTCTCTCTCTCTCTCTCTCTCTCTCTCTCTCTCTCTCTCTCTCTCTCTCTCTCTCTCGCTCTAATTCCTTATTTACCATGAGAGCCGAGCGCCTCTTGTCGTAATGCGAGAGCATTTGTTTACCGACGTTCGTATATTCAAACATGAATCTCACATCATCCTTGTGGATTAATAGACAGTTAATCTATATCCAAAAGATTATTGTGTATTTGTATTGTATGTTCATTCGCATTTTCTATTTTTTTTTTATTGTTTTGGATTTAGCCCTCCATGTAAATATCATAGTAAAAATGGATTTATCAAATTTGTTAACAAAGTTTCTTTGACAAGGCTGATATATTATTGAAAGAACGCGTTATATATCTGTTGCAATGAGTACTGTATCGTTATTCTGTTAAAAAAAAGTTTTAAAATCTAAAATGTGATCTTGAGTAAAAGAGCAAAATCTTAGTCTAAATATATTTTTTTTATTCACAAAAAATCAGAAAAACATAATATCATTACTATATTATTTTATTACTTTGTTTAAAAAAATGTAGTCTTACCTATGCAGTTATTGTCGGTCATAGCCGCCATATAATATTTTAAGGTTAGAGATCAAAAATTTTGGAAAAAGTTCGCGTATTTAAGTGGGTTTATTTATTTAAAAAGAGTTTCAGAAGGAAGCAAACGTCACGAGGTAGGGTAGAGACAGTGAGCCAGTATAGTATAGTTTGGTTAGGTTAGGCCTTGCTAGATAATGGTTCTGATATCTTCGATCATTCATTTTGAAAGTTAAACTACATAAAAAATAACACTCAGTGTTAACTAATGAATTATGTAAACCAAACGTCCAGTAGGGACAGAGCACTACTAACAAAGAGTGTTTGACCTTGAACAACCTTTTTACACTTACATCAGACGCATTGTTGTCAAAAAGCGATAAAATAGATAACAGAGCCCAGATTGAATATTTATGATTACTACCCCAAATTTAAAATAGGTGGTAACTATATTAGAGAAGTACCAAATAATTCTTTACCTCTTCCCAATAACGATGTTTCAGAGCTTTATTTAACAGAGTACCTAATTGCTTTCCATTCAAAAACTGTTATGAGTCAAAACACCAAGGTATCAGATTATGATTACTAAAAAGAGAAAATCGATTATTAAAGAAAAGTGAACTCTCGTTTTCAAAACCCCATATTATAACAATTTGGGATAGCCAGATAAATGTGGACCCATCCTCAATTATTAAATTTAGTCTTTCAAGGTAAAATATATATATTACATTCCACAAAATACACAATCGAAACATTCCAAATTACTTTTAAATATTATATTAAAATAAATGAAAAGAATTTATAGCTCTTACAATTTCAGATCTTTTGAGATCAATTTCAAGTCTTTTTTTTCCTAAAACAAGATTTTAAAACATCATCCATCCCAGACCATTGTAATTAAATGCATTATTTAAAAGCATTGATTCGTTCATTACTTTAGTCCAATAGACTAACTTAATGTTATTACCTTATATCACAATACCTTTATGTTAATACCTTATATGCTTACAAAATTTCTTTTATTTATTTTTTTTTTTTTTACTCAGACGTTGAAAATTTATAATTGCATCAATTACGACGAAAGAACGAGTTTTGAAAACCATAACCAAGAGTTATAAATATTTTTCAAAATACTGTTTTGATTGTAATTTGGAATTTAAGATCCTTCTCTACCTTTCAATAAAAATAATACATGATGCTAATTTTATAAATAAAATAAAAAATATGCTTTTTAATAAGTAAAATATGTCATATTCTAGTTAAATCCTCTTGATGAATAAATGGTGTGATATATCGTAAAAGTTAAGGCACAATGACAATTTTAAGTAGTAAGGAAATATCTTACATTGTTCTCACAATATTACACAAGTTATATTCCGAGACAGTGGCGTCACGGAATATCACCCCAACAATGATATTTGTACACTCCAGAGAGATTCAAGATTTACACGCAATTTGTGTATTTTGGTGGGGCTCTAGTCCTTTGGGGAAAAGTAAATACATCAAGGCTATACATAACTTTGGTACTTAATGTAACCATGTGGAAAAATTATTAAAACAAAATTTTTATTCATAAATAGATGAACGGAAAACCTTATGTTTTCTATAAAAATTATTGCATTTATAACATAAATATAAATAAAAAGGTTAGTGATTTAAGATAAACTTTCAAGGAAGGTACACGTTAACATGTAATTTCTATGTTAAGAATTTAATTGGTTTGCAACAACCACGTAGAAGTTTTGACTTCACTATCTGATCTTTCTTAGCAGTATTCCTGTCAGTGATATGGACTGTCCTAAACTGTTCTACTGTTCTAGACTATCCTTTGACTATCGCGTTACTGTCCAAGAAACGCGATCATGGAACCTGTGCTTTTTCTGTGCTTGGTTAACATTTAACGTGAATACCACATACACTTCTAATTCACATATTTAGTAGAACAGTTCACCCACACATTGAAATATTTAATCCATGTAAGGACAGAATATTAAAGGAAAGGAAATTGAGAAAAGTGAACGAAAGACGGATAATCGATCTCTCATCAGAGAGCCAACGCCCGTGCTCCTATAACAACGAGCCAAGCAATCGGTCCGTTTAACTGACTGACCAGTCATATTCCCCAACAAGGGTTTCGATGCCAGTTTGATGACGATGCCAGTAGGGGGGAACCTATGATATCAAAAACATAAATTGATTATGAGAAAAAATAAATTTACCATAGTGAACAGTCAAAAGATTCACCACAACTATGTTTGCTGTACACAATGTCAACTTCGAAATTTCAATTGATTAGTTTTTAAGATTTCCTAGGACCTTAATATATTGAAAGGTCATTAAGGCAATCACTTAGTGATTGATTATTGTTAAGGTTTTTGGTCTGGTTCTTTGTTATAGTGTACTTGAGTTTTATAAGATTATTATAGTCTTTGTTGTTGCTTCCGTCTTGTTCTGTTTTCCACTATTTTTGTGTGAAAATATTTATTTAATTATTGGTTTATAGTTTGTAACTGTCTCGATTATAAAAGGCATGTTAAAATGTTGAGGTATGTTTTATGTAAAAGTGTCTGCCCTAAACTTCCCTAGTTTTAAAAATAATAAATTAATGTTAAAAATTATGTTAATTTCAATGTTTCATTTCTTTAACTTAGAAAACTTAGTTTTTCTCTAACTTAGAGTTTTCTTTAAGTTAGTGTGGCCATGTTTGTGTAGTATTTTGAAATAAGCATATTCTGATTCTTATTCTTATTGTTTGACATTATTACCTATTCATTTAGTAAACATTTTGATTTTATTTGCATTTTTCTAATGCCTTAGTTATGTTTTTATTGTTATATATTCATATTCTTAATATCTCAGTAGATTTTTCTTCGTCTAAATAATTGAAGACTATCATCTTGATGTAGTTAGTCATACCAACACTATGATCATGCTTTAATTAAATAATAAGATTTATTAGTATCTTAAAACCACTATTTTGGAAGGGCGGAAGGGCTAAACCGTAAGTAGAGTTACGAAGGAGAAGGGGCGGGGGTGGTAAGTCCAAGTTATGAAACTTCTCAGCCTTGAAACTTAGGCTAAAGCCTCATTATCTGATAAATACATCTACTCTTTATACCAAAATAATTTATATGGACTGAATTTTAATGCTAGTTCATAACAATGTTATCTGCCTAGTTAATAGTAGGGGAAAGAAGGGTAATGGTGCGCACCTAAGGGGAAAAAATTCTTCCCAGAAAATATGCGGGCAAAAATTACCAATACATTAAATTTGTCAAACTCTTTGGAATTTAATGTAGTTTCTTATAAAAAATTATCATTATGATATATATTAAAATTGATTAAATATACACCATTTTATAAGAATATGCACTTGCGCACGATTTCCCTACCCATCGGGTAATTGTGCGCATGGGGGTGGGTAATGGTGCGCAGGGACGTATGGGTTGAAATAAATAGAATAAATGTGTTTCATTAATATAAATTCAATATCAATATAACATATGGAATGTCTTAAAGCTAAACAATACTTTCTTTGAGCTTTACAAGACACTTAACAAAAGTTTTGATTAAAATTACAAAATTGTTCAAGGGTTAATGCAAAATTAACACACGTATTCTAATTTTCTGCTTTGTCTGCACCTGAGCTGTCTGCATGACTCCAGGACGAACAGTTTATGAGCATCTGTAAACAACAATGTGAAAAGGGGAAGTAATTTTTTTCTTACCTATAAATACATGGTGCCCACTGCCGCGCACCATTACCCGATATTGCATTCGAAAGTATTTTATTTTCTCACTATCTTAAGAAGGGATGAAACCATAAATTAATTGGTTCAAACGATAAAGCAAAGACTACCATTAGTTGTAATACTAAATAAGTATTAGGTTATCTAAAGATCTGCCCTAACCTTACTATTTTCTGAGGCGCAAAAATAACATGACACACATGACTTTTAGATTTTGGCCTCTCATAACCTCAAAAATTTCAGTATCGAAAACCACGAGGTTGGGTATTAGTTGTTGAGTCCCCCGCTAGGCTGCAGCACATACTGGAGCTTTTTAACTTATTTCATTCATAAGAAACTACGATGCGCACCTTTACCCGCCGCGCACGATTACCCTACTCTCCCCTATTATCTAAATTAACTTCCATACCGACTTTAAGTATGGAAATATTGAGAATATTGAGAACCAATCACAAATAGGAATTTTCAATGGGAATACTGGAATGGAATCCTGGATAAGATAATTGTAATTTTTTTAAATTTAAATTTAATATTTTTCAGGGTACGTGAAGGCTAAATGTGTTTGTTGATAGGGACAACAAACTTAAAGGCTATAGGTAGTATTGTGAAGAATTGGGAATGTTTAATCCCTATAACGCTTATCTACAGCTTACTGAACATTTTAAGTTGATATTATCCACCATGTTACAAATTTTGTCATTACTCTGACTCTAAATTCAATAAAAATTTAGAATGTATAAAATTAATTTTTTTTGTGAATTTTTTCATATCGAATACGCTATTATGGTAGTAGTCATGGTAAGACTCTAGCCTTGGGCCATGATACTTTTTCTGTTTTAAGGTCCCCAAAAAATAAAAAAAATTTAAAAATTAAAATATCTAACCAATGATGCAAAGTTTGTAAGAGTTTGACAACAAATAACGAAGTTATTGAGATTTTTCCATAAAACCATTGATATTGCATTATAATTAATGCTCATTAATCAAATATACCGGTTTTGAGATATTTGAGTTAAAACATTTTAAATATCCGCCATTTTTATAAATAAACATAAAAAACATCCTTTTCCTAAAAATTAACATTATTGTGATAAAGGTCAATGCCAAATATGAACTTCATTCAATGATCGGTTACAAAAACAAAAATTATATCGTGTAAAAACCAAAATGGTGGCTAGCGGCTAAAAGAAGAATTTCCGAGATATGTTAAAAGGACAGTTTTTGTTCAAATTGACGAGGATCATCAGCCCCCGAAGTTTGTGATATTTTTTATGAACACCCTGTACATTGTATGGATTGTGCCCCATGCTAAGAATAAAACACCTATTGAGTAATACAATTTAGGGATAAAACAATATATAGCGTGCATTTAATCAAAAGCAAAGTAATCAGAAATGAAAATAACGAGAGCTGTTAATAATCACTGAAAATATAAGTTACGTTATAAATTAAAGTTTTTAATATAAAGTAGCATTTTAACATTTTGTCCCAATAAACAAATTTTTCCTCCTTCTTTATGTTTTCTTCTTGGAAAATTAAACAGGTGCTTGTAAGGACGTGGCTAGTCATAACTAAGCTCTTACCTCAATTACAAGTGGCCACCAACACCACTGCATTTGCAGTATTAGTGAGATTAAACTTAAGACAGCTGACAAACTATTGGATTTCAGGTTCGTTTAATTTTTATTTTATAAACAAATATTACTATTTTTTATTTTTATTTTGAAATTAGTCATGTATAAGAATATAATTCAATACTTGAAAGAATTAATGTAAAATGGAACTTGTCAACAACTATATACAGCTCTAATAAAAATAATTGTTAAAATATATTGTTCGATTTGTTGCTTTGAGTTTGGTCAAAATGATAATTCATTGAAATTGCTTTATATAGCCTCAGAGACATATAAGTAATTGAGTTATTCATATGGCCTAAGGCAATAAAGGGTTGAGTTTAGTCACTATTTTGTTGTAAATTGGTTATGGTTTATCACAATTTTATACCCCTGATAAAATTTATTATTAAAGCAAACCATTTTTTCCGGTTTAATAATGTTCTCATAACAATGACGTTTTAACTATAAAATTAACTATAAAAACCAGTACTGGTGAACATAATTATACTCTTTCTTGGTTTAAACATAAAGTTATAAAAATATTTGCAACTTTTTCTTTTAAGCTTTCATTCAACGAAGATACATTTTATCAAGTTCATTGTAATGACTCAAATCCCAAAGGTATTCAGGTATTATTACCAAACTTAGTATTACAAATATTACTTTCTAAAAGCAATGTATCCACATTTTTATATTAATCTGTCCTTTTAGTGTTTTTATTAAGAATTGTGTCCATCAAAATTTATTATGATCAACAAACTTAGTGTGAATTCCATTTGTAACGATATTACCCTATTAAAACTTCTTACATTCCAAACGCATTTAGTAGCTTTTTATATAAAAACCGGAGATGTGTTCAATGGCCATGCGCTTCAGAATTGATACCAGAATAATTCTCTGTTGACCCAAATGTGGCCAACGTGTAAGCTAAGACTCTGTCTGCCATGGAATCACCCTATTTTCCACGATTTTTTTTTTAACATATGACCTTCCAATATTGATTAAGGAAAATTATTATTTTCCATATTATATTTGTATTTGTGTTTTGGAACTTGTGGTTCTTGATGGTACTAAAATAAATAAATAAAATTATATTCTATTTAATGTTTGTGTGCTTAATTGTATTTCAGGTTGAAATAATAAAACGTCTTCCAACACTACTCGATATATTTACACTTATACTGTAATTGTTTACAAGACGGTAAATATATATAAAAGATCTTATAATGGCCATTAATCCGCCATTATAAGATCTTATATATATATATATATATATATATATATATATATATATATATATATATTTACAGTCTTGTAAACAATTACAGTATAAGTGTAAATATATCGAGTAGTGTTGGAAGACGTTTTATTATTTCAACCTGAATATCAGTACCAGCACGTATAATGCTAATCAAGAAGTTATTTATTTGTATTTTTAATGTTTGAGATTCTGTCTGCTATGAAATGAACCTATTGGCCTAATATTTTAGGAAAATATTATGTTTAAGAACATGTAATATTAACTTCAAATACTGGTTAGAAGAGATTAGTATTTAAAATATTTTATATTTATTTATTTTCAAATTTTTTGTTATTTATGGCATAAAAACCTAGATAATTATACTCTTTGGATTTTGATTATGTAGATAATAAATTAATAAGATATCGGCCTGAAAGCTAACAAACAAATAAAATAAAATAAAATTTATGCATCCTAATTTATAAGAAGGGCTTGTAACTTTGAGTTCTCAGAAGCCAGGGTACCGAACTTAATGATATTTGCTTCAAATTTAAATTATAAAGCCTAACATTCCATTAATTTTTTCAAATTTACTGTCTTTCTATTACACTTCCTAGATCAGATCAAAAGTTCTGGCTAGTAACGAAATACTAAAATTCAGTTAATTTTTAAGCTTTGTAATTGCCAGTTTTAAATTGTTGAATATTGTTTTTATCAATATATTTTCGTATTTTATAACTTAAGATTTTCTGTTTGTAGCCTATATACCGGAATATATGTAGAACTAGGAATTGTAAAGGAGAAATAGTGTACAAGAAAATAAATTAGAACAGAAATACTCTCAGATACAAGAAATATAATGTGGTGTACTGTAGATAGAATATGCTATGCAAGTAATGTTTTTCAGTAATGTTTTTTTTTTTTTTTTTTTTTTTTTTTTTTTTTTTTTTTTTTTTTGGTAATTTGATTTAGTTATAACATAATAACATAACAGTTATAAACTTCTTGGGTCCAGATCAACTGAAATTTTGGTCGAATTTCCATCAGAAGGCGATCTTTAGTAATTACTATTTCCCAGCTCAAAACTGTTAACCAATTTCAACTACAAAAGGGTGTTAAAACCGATTCATAGGAGATTTTCATAGCTTTTTACTATTGATTGTGAATTGTGTGCATTAGACGGTTTTTTTACTGACTGACTTTTTTATTTCATACTTGACTGTTTATAAATAATATATAAATTTACGAATTTAGGACAACACCTAAGGGGGCATGGGGGCGGAGCCCCCATCGAGCCGTAGGCGAGTTGCTGGTCTACAGTTAGTTAACATATGTATGTCTACAAACCTATTTTTGGTTAGTTCTGTAAGCCCCAACAGAAGTAGTTGTCGTTGAGGTTTGTGAGGGAGCCCCACCCACTACAAAGTTTTCTGTTTATGTCCGGCCTCCGGAAGCAGGGTGGGTCATATAAATTTACTTGACAGTTTTAGAGGTGCGTTTCCGCGGTATAAAGTGTTTTGCTACCCGATCAGTTGTTAGGAAGTATCAAATTCTTTCTAGCCATAATGCAATAAATATCGCTTCATAGAAAACAATCTTAATAAGTAATTATAGTATTTTTTTACGATTTTGTGATTACTAAAATTATTCCAACAGTTATATACCATACCAGTCCTAATAGTTTCACATCACCTAATATGATAAGTTGTTTTGAATAAAAATTAAATTTTCAATTTGCTACACTGAAAGTAATTTATTATTTTTATATTTTATATTTATTTGATCTAATAAAAATAAAATCTCAACTCGAAACTGTTTACACATAATATATATCACATGAAGTGACATTTAATAGAATGATATTACTATGCAAATACACGAGGTATTCTTTAAAAATAAAATAAAGAGTTTGTAAATTTTAAAAGAATTATTGCCGCCACATTATTCCAGAAGAATTCAAAATATCGAAATAACATAATAACCCTATTTTTAAACCTATTTTTAAATTTATAGTCTTTTTTAGTTGAATGCCAAGTAGAAATAAAATAGAATAAGCTATAAATAAATTATATAAAAAATATCACTTTTACATAATGCTTAAAAACTAATGCAAAATCCTACAAAATAGCTTTTAAGTTCCAATTGGTTTTCTTATAAAAATAAATCTGACTTTAAATTTAAGGAAACTAAAAATTAGAATCATATATTCTATTTCAATATTAAAATTTTATTATAGGTAAAACCTCATATTATGTTAGGATTTGTATAACTACATTTTCCTCTTGATATGCAATTAAATTTAAATGTCTCCACAATATTTCAAGCCATTTAATTTATTAAATGTTGTAAACTTTTATTTGTAAGTACGGAATATGCTATAATTAAAACGAACCAATACGACATTTGTCCGTGTCCCATAGAAACACAATAGACCAGACACAACAAGCTGCAGTGTTGCTGATTTGCTATTGTATTTCACGACAATGGGCACTATCAGATACAACAATGCAATCCAGTTAGGATTTACTTTTTAATATAACTTCACAACAGATGGGAGGTTATATTTCATATCAAAAGTTAATTATGATGACACGTCACATATATTACAGGGCTGCACAGGCCTGAATACTATGTATCAAATCGTTTATAAATATTTTAACATTTCAATAATGTTATTATTTTATACTTATGTAATTTAACATTCAAAGTAAACAAGAAAACCACTGGATGCAGGGCCGCCCTAAGTTTTTATGCTGCCGTGCCATAACATTCAAAGTAAACAAGGAAACAAAAAATACTGAATGCAGGGCCGCCTTTCTAATGCTGCTTTGCATTAGAAACTTTCTATGCTGCCTTGCCGCACGCTATCCTCAAGTCTGCATTTCATCATCACAGATTCATATCAGCACCTCTCCTGACCTGCTTAACTGACATTGTATTTTAAGGTAGATAGGTCAAGGTTATCGTTATTATACACTCATCGGTTCCTTAAACACCCTAGAGAGCTCGCGTGGGGTAAATTTTCTCCACGCCCAGTTTTAAAACAATGGACGATAAGTAAAGAGCTTCTTTAGAGCTTCCCGCCCTCCTATACCTTCAAGTCAACTTATCTCCTGTCTGACCTTGACTATTTGGGAAACACATTAGCAATATGCGCATTAGCGAGGAAAGTAGCACAATGCATTCTGGCGTAGACTTTATACTTTTTGTGAATCAATGCTGGTGTTATCTTTCGTGAATTAGATAAATTGCCGATTATGAATTAGTTCAAGTTTATCTCTGAGTTTGTGTGTATTACACAGGGGTATAATATTTTAGTCAAATAGTAATGCGACCAAGAGACTTGAAGACCCAGGAAATACTAACTTTATTACAAAACATTCATTAAGATTGTAATGTCCAATCTTATATCTTATAGCTTGGGTGCTATGCTATTTAGATAATTTTATAAAATGTAGGTGTCATGTATTGCCATTAAATACTACCAATGCGTCATCAACATAACGACTCTTCATTGAAATCTTACAGTCCTTCTAAGTTAATTTTTGTCTACAAAAAAAGTTCGTTTTCTATATATTTGAGATAAATATCAGATAGTACGCCATCAATTTAATTTAGTATGAGTTAACGAATTGTAAGCTCAAGGTAACTTTACAGAAAATGACAAAACAATAAAAAAAAGAGTTCCGGGACGGACATAATGGCACGGGGATGAATATGAAGTCTTTGATGAATGAACTTACGATCTTCTTTGACAATATGACATTGCTAAAAGTATTTTGAAATCTATTCATTAAATATACATTACATTGTGACACTGAGTATCAACTATCAAACCAAACCAAACACTTAGGCCTAGTTTTTCTTATAGTAGTTAGAGGGTTTTTAAAATATTAATTTTATCTTTGTGGATGGAACATTGACTAATAACACAAATAATAATATTTTATTGCATAACAACAAATTGCATTGCAAAATACATGATTTTTATATTACAAATTTATTAGAATCTTAACCTATATTAGTTTTTCTCATGCGATGCTTTTTTTCAATAAATCTCAAGTTTTATTTGGTACTGCATAAAATACCAAAATAACAATGTACGATTCAAAGGAAGGTAAATGCAGGTACACTAAACATGCATGGATACATTATCTTAAACTTAACAAAATATAAAATTCATTGTGGCCAAATTGGAAACATTATCTTAAAAAATATTATTTGTTGCATTGAAATAAATAATGTTACATTTTCTATAAAACCTAAATAAATTTTCACTTATTAATTCAGTTGTTACCTAACGTTACTGTAGTCAGAAGCTCTTAAAATACAAATAATATTTAATTTATAAACATTAGTTGTAATTTACTAGGGGTTTTGATTGACACATCTATTGCCGTGTCTTAATCGTTTAAAATTCATTGAGGGGCACATCTATTGCCCCTTGATTTTAACAATCTGCTTATAAAAAAAACTGTGAAGATGATTAAGAAAATTAGTTTGGTCTCAACCCTATGTTGTTTAAAACAGACTGGTAATTTCCTTGAAGCAAAGTAAAATATTTTTAATTGTCATAGGGAACTTCTTTATTGACTAATTAATTCTAAGAATTGAACTAACTCTAATTCAATTGATCAATCAATTAATTGAATCTATTCGAAGTAATTCTAAGAATTGAAATAAAATTTAGGTCGAAGACATTATATCAATATATTTTTCACTTAAATTCAAGGGCTACATGAAAGTAATTTAACACATTGAAAAAATAACAACTGGAGGAATCAAAGTGATTAATGCTCTCAGTGGCTATCGGTAGGGACTATGGAACAAAAACCTCTTGCAGATAATGGATAAAGCACTAATCAGATTAAAAGCGGAACCTATACTGGTGACGCCCATTTCATTTTCTAGTTAGAAAATTTCATTTTTCGTTTCTTTATTTTGTTACAGGTGGGCATTCAACTATTCAAAAAATTTTAATTAAGTATGAAGTAACATTTCCAACTTTGCATAGGATAAAAAATATCATTAATTAACCCTTTAAAACTAGTAGCATAGTTAAACTATCATATTTTAGGATAGTTAAACCGTATCGAACTATGGGTGTGAAATGTTTACAAACGCTGATAAAGCCGAATAAGAACGTAGGGAGATTAATAGCAGCTTAATGGAAAGGTAGGCTCCAGGTCCTAAACAACCAAACTGAGTTGGAGCTATGCGACCCATCCACAAATTAGATTAAGATAGAAAATAAATGTTATTACAAATAAACCAACATTACACAATAACACTTAAATGTTAACTAAAATTATACTTTTTATGTATACATTTTGATATAGGCCTACTTCAAAACTCCAGTAAACCAACAAAGTAAACCGTAAATTATTTAAATATTTTCCCAGTTACATCAATTTCGATGAGTTCATTTATTCCTACGAATTTTACTGTAAATATTTTAAAATGATGTAGGCCTACGAAATAAACGTGAAAAAATAAACGGTACATTATCAATAAATAACGAGCAGTTTTAGTTACTTTTTGCAATTTTTAGCTCGTAAATGATAACTTGTATGAGCAAAATGTTCTTAAAACGTAATTTTAAGAAATTTTTAACCTTGAGCATTTTGTATTTACAGAATGGTTTCGGAGATACCGTCAGTTGAAGATTGTCCCATGTTATTCTTTTGGGACTAAAAATATACTTAAATTACCTCCAGCTCCCTAACCGTAATTTTAGAGAGGAAATGCCATAAAATAAAAAGATATTATAATTATGTTAACAACAACCTACAATGAAAGGTAGTATAAACATTTTAAAATCGTATATAGCAAATTTGACTTGGCCTTTATATTGGAAAAATGGTAGAACATTTTAGAAATGAAAATATATACTTGAAACCAACACAAGAAAATAAATGGGCCTCCCATATAAAGTACACTGTCAGAAATATTCTATAATAAGGTTAGCTATTGGATAACTTTAAAGCAATCATCCTGAATATATTATAAACTTTAAAAACAAAAACTGTTAAATGAGAAATTTGTTGTTGTTTTAAATGTAAATACAAAACGTTATGAAGAAATGAAGAGAGAGTTAAAATAAATAATAAATAAACAAACCTGAATATTTGATTTTGACCTATACACAATTTGTAAGACGAAATTTACATAAAATTACAAATTAAATTAATCAGCTTATTTGTTGAGTCCTAATTGTAACGAATTTATCTCAAATTTAACCCTGAAGGATGAATTTGTCATTAACATTTTAGGGCCGTTTGCACCAATTTAGTTTAAACCTAATCTTCAAACCTAAGTTAAACCTAAATAAACCTAGGTTAAACCTAAGTTAAACCTTTTAGGTTAAACCTAAGTTTAACCTAAAAGTCAGTTGCACATGCATAGTTTAAACTTTACATCACCAGCTGATTTTTATTGAACTACATAATCTAGATTATATTTAATCCGGTTTATCATTTGTGCAAATGGCCCTTAATTAAATAAAACGTTTCAATTTAATAATATAAAAGCTCTCATCGCAGCAAACCTGCATACACAGCGGAATTTCCAACGGAATTTGAGATTATGACTTTTCACCATAGATATTATAGGAATGAGTATGTAGGTTTATTGCCATGGGATGTTGTTTTAAAATGTTTGTTGTTAGGAAAAGTAATGGTTGGGTAAGGTAAAAATCAAATTGTATCAATATTTATCACTTTTTAATATGCCCCATAAATCCCATAGGGGTGAGTATGTAGGTTTGCCGCCACATGGGTGTTGTAAGCAAATATCACTTAAACCCTAAGGCTTTCCGGGTAAGAGAATATTAAAACCCTGCCGATATTAAATCTATTTATAAAAACACTCAACCAAAATCGCAGCTCCCGGTCATGCTCGTTACCGGCTCTGTCGTTCTGTCATTGGATTACGGTACTACGCACTAAACCCTGTCAATCAACCACAATTATATGTTTTAAGCGGATTTCATTAATAACCTTACGTCAATCAATCGAAAATCCGATTTCCAGCTTATTTTTGAATTTCTGTTAACCATTACGTTTCCATAGTTTGATATAAATATTTAATAAGTCAATTATATGTATTAATTGTAATTGCTATATTTCACTAATAAGGAAATAACAGTATAGGTTTAGTATCAATAATGGATTGCTGAGTTGTTATATAGCAGCTTTGAATTCAATGGTTGAAATCGATCCAAAGAAAAGTCAGAGCTTCTAACAAGGTTCGAAACTTTGATCCATTAACCTTTGTTCATTGGGACATTAATCAACGATGATGTAAAATTAATAGGTAGTCCCTGAGAGTAAGAAAGCTACATAAGGAATTAAATCCATTTTTGTACCCCATGGATTTAATATTGAACTTAAAACACTTATAGATTTCGACGCAGTACAATACACCAGTTACATTCATAATTATCTCAAATTTAATATATTATGTTATATCATAGATAAATTAAAGAAAAATTTAATATTTCTGAAAAACATCCTACATCTATACTTATTTAACACGCTAAGGGTTTTTTGTTTAGAGAACCCTTCCTACAATTTTCAACAGATTTTCAAGTTTTTTGTGTCGTTGGATAGAGCTTGGTCGGTAGTTGTTTCCGCCAAAAACTGATAAGGATCGGACTGAAAATTTAATAAACCATTTTAAACATCTGTTTATGTTCAGCTGTAAATACGTGTAGTTTTTTGTAATGACAGATATTCACATTATTGGATTGATCGGATGTCATTGATTTAAAACTAAAATTACATTTGTATGTATCAAAATAAATTTATCGGTTTCGAGCAACACGTATATTAGTCTTAATCATACCATTAAAATATAGTTTCTTAGCCACACAATACCATGTTCGTGTAATATATAATATAAGATATAATATAAAATACACTATAAAATATAAGGGACAGTATAGACAGTTTTGGGCGTGGAAGTATCGGTCTCCATGACATTGCGAGCATATTGTGAGCAGAAACACGTAAAGTTGGGGCGTATGGGGTTTGGGATGGTGGCTTGCATGCAAACGAGGTGGTGAGATGCCGATTTGTCCATGTACCAGAACCCTGTTATTGGATATTAGCTACATTACACTGCATTCGGCCGTTCTTGACTGGATGATAACATTGTATACATGTATTCGGTTTATGATTTGGGAATGGAGTAATTTTATTAACTATGGGGAATAGGCTTTAAAACAATTATATAATAGTTAGGAATATTGTAGGTTACAAACGATTATTAGTGTTAATATTTTCATTATTGAGGCTATGTTTTTGTAGGTTGAAACAAAACGGTTTTCTTTTCATAAATAATTAGTTACTAAAAGAGCTATATATATTTTTATAAAAATTATTACAGTAATATATTGCGGCCTAGTAGCATTTTTGAGCAGTACATTCTTGAATAATAGAATAAATTATTTATAATTTCCACAACACTAATATTAAACTAGCGTTTCATTAGACACCATCTACAGTGTTAATACTGCGAAAAGAAAATATAACCAACAGCGTTATATTGTGTAATATTATATAAAGAATGTCCGTAAAACGCTGGACTAAATCTAACCAAGTTGCTGGAAGAATAAAATTCTAATTGATTAGTTTACCGAATTTTTATATAATAGTTCTAATATCTTTTGAATGATTCAAGTCAACATTCGTATAACTTATTTCTGTCAGGTTTCGCTACATGAAAAATGGTAGAGGTAAAAATGCGGTAAGGATAAAACTTTTTGGGATAAATTACTTTGTCAAGCTAGCACCCATTGTTCTTAAACCTCTCACTGAGTCAACTAGAAGAAAGCGTTTATCTATTGTTTAATGAACAATTTACATATTATAGCAGAAAGAATGTAATCAATGTAATCTACGGAAATCATACATAATGCTAACTTCTTAATAAAAAAATGTATTACTTGATTGAGAAATAACAGCATTTTTTCTCTCCCATAACAAGGAATGTTTTATTCGACATAATATAAAACTATTATTTTTTATATTAATCATAAGGCATATTTTACTATGTAATACTAAAAAACTAGGCTTTGGTTTGAAAATTCGTTTAAATCTAAGTGTTATACCTAGCAATACGATTAAACCAAAGTCTATGTTGAGAGGTGCTCAATCTTACCTTGTGGAGCTTTTCACACTCTCCATCCCATCAAACGTGTCTTATCTCTTTTTCCATCCTCCTAAACCTTCTTAAGAGCTTTATCTGCTTAAAACTTAGTTAATGAAAATACCGAGACCTATTACAATATACAACTTTCTGGAAATATATAATGCAAGCAGTAAATATCGATTAAGGAAAAAAGAAAAGAAATCTAAAAAGTGATGACTGAAACTAAAAGACATGTTTAAGTGAAAGAGTAATGTTGGGTAAGTCGCAGTCTTAGTGTGGTTTATTATAGGCAGTTATTTTCTAAACGCAATAAGAATAAAATAAATTTTTCAAAAACATTCTTAAAAATTTTATAATTTCTCAAAATAGAGCGGGAAGTACAACAAAAATATATAGCTTTGGCTATAATGTATTTTTATAAGATGCATTTAACAAACCCTACTTAAAACAAAAATAAATAAAAATTAAAAACCTTTACAATAAGTGGAGAAAATGACTTAAGAAAAATGGAGATGATTAAATATAGTTAAAAACATGGACAATATAAAAATTACTAATATTTGTAAAGCACTCTCTTAAATCATATGATGCAATATGAATTGAAAGAATATTATATGAAATGTCTTATAGAAACTATATCAAATCACTAAAATATTAATTAACTAAACTTATTTATCATAATTAAAACCTCAAACAGCATCAATATACTTCCTTAAGAGTTAAGGTTTTTATAGTGAGAGTTTTAATCATGTAGTCCAGTTTGCAAAAAATTTTCCAGCAAAAATTGTTTAGTAAAAATGAAACTCAATTTGAAACAATTGAATAAATTTAGTTCTTGAATCTGTAAACGAAAGGATTTTCGTAACATGTTAGTGCAGAGAGAAGGAGATTGTTAAGTTTCTGTAATCGATAGGGGGTTGGCCGTAGGGGGGGGCCCATAGGGGGGGGGGGGTTGAGGTGGGGGTGCATTGTTGTAAACTGCCGGCAGGTGCGATATATCGTTGCTGTTACACAATGAACTTTGCGAGTTCTTTTGGATTAAGGTACCAGGATTGATTACAAAGTGTTTTTTTTTTATACAAACTCAAGTAGACAAAGGATCATGATGCAAGTTGATGATGAATCAAAAATCAAACAAACAGCCTAGAAGATAAGTCCCTCTTTACAATTAAATGTTTTTACACAATTTTTAGATCCAATAATGAGTTTTCTAATCTTAAAATTTCATCAAGTCCCTTCACTATAAAGCTCATACTGTTCAATTTGTACCTAAAACTTTTTTTCACTAAAATGTCTGAAATAAAAATTTGTCTGTCACGTTTGTGATATAATTGTCGTTATTGTTATTGTTTTTTTATATAGTTAATTTTTAGTATAAATATTCTTATGTTAAATACATTAAACTTATACATAACTTATAAATACATTAAACTTATACATAACTTATAAATACATTAAACTTATAAATACAACTTATAAATACATTAAACTTGTTTTTAGTGTATCAAAAACAGGATCATGATGAAAAATCGTGAAACAGTTCTAGTTCAGTGTTTGAAAATAATAGCACTCGAGCTAAAAGGGTACATGTCAAAGAGCTTTCACAGGCTGAAAAAATACTCTGCGTTAATTATTTTGCAACCAGAAAAATAATTTTAACTATTTTTAGTAAAAAGCCATGTTTAATTAGTTCAAGTCATTTAGGTGGCTACAGTTTATTAATAATTTTTATAATCTATTCTTAATTTAGTTGCAGTTATTGTAAAATGAAAATGTGTTGTCACATGAATCAATTTTTATGTCACATTCATCTGCAGTTTGACTTAATTCTTATGTATTTTATCAAAGTTGTTATTTCATCAAAAGATAAAAGCAACTTCAACGTTGAAGGTCTTGTTTACAAAAATAATACGTAAAATCAACTTTACTTAAGTATACAAGAATAAACTTTTAAAGTAACTATACTAAATAGGGGTCGTCCATAAATTACGTCATCTGAAAATAGGGGGGGGGAGGGTCCAGATTGAAAATGACGGTAAGGTGATGTGCAAGGGGGGTGGGTCGGCTTTGATATGACGTCATTTTAAATATGATGTTTTATATCAAACTTTAACTGTAAAACAATGATAAATTCTAACACAACTCAACTATTATAAAATAATTATCTATAAAATACATTAGACTATTTTAGTGCGTTTGTTTTGTAGTTTATTTTTCCATTGAGAAAGTCATTTTGGCTTTATTTCTGAAGGTAATTCAGATTTGTTTGGTAAATTTTTTTAGTTTATCATGTGGCGTTTAAATAGCATTATTTTTATACTCTAAGAGGAGGTTTGTTAAAAATGACGCCATTTTTCCGTGAGAGGAGGGGGGGGGGGTCAGACATATTATGATGGTAGGATGATTTTAGAGAGGGGGGGTCCAAAAATTGCCAAAAAGCAATGACGTAATTTATGGACGGCCCCATACAACAATTCTCGTTCGGTTCTAGCTTCATTCCATAATGCATTTACACAGAAATACCATTTAAGTGGTTTTGATTGTGACATGTTCAGATAGTTGAAGTGGTTTTACCGAGTCAGCAACCTGGTTTCATCACTGCTTTTAAACGGCCATCTAAAAGTGATTAATGGACATCTAACTGTTCTAACACTCAGTCTTAAAGACAATGATAAATATTAAAAAATTTATAAGTGAATACTTAGGCCTATGAAGCATGAAAACCCCCAGATTTTCTTCACTTCTTAACGTCTTCAATCACTGTAAATTAAAAAAAATTCCTAAATTTACTTCAGTTGGAGTCTATCGCTAAATTTACAGGTAAAATGAAGCATAGCATCAAACTAATGAAGAACACCTCTCAGTGCAATTTGTGTGAAATGCCCCGTTATCCTAAAAGATTTTTTAAATGGTTCAACCTAAATCCGATACCAGCGTTGACAGCGGAGCTAAATCGAGAGAAACAAATGAGCCGGTAGATAATTGACCAGTCCATTCGTCACACCCACGACACGTAGCTTGATCGCTTTACGGTCACCGTGTTACATTCAACTTTGTATTCGTTTCACCAGTGTAATCTAATCTGCTACAAAATCAATTGATCCGAGGATTGGTTGCAAAATAATTTTTCCTCCACCTACTATCAAAAGCTGTATTTTACTCCTTGGAATAGAGTAGTAAAGTACTAATTTCTATCCCATGTGACTTGAATACTTAATTTTTCTACCTAGGGAAAACTCAAGTTTTTCATACCACGGGGCTAAAGTTAGTTACATAAGAATACCATTAAAAGAGTGATTAAAAGAACATGGGTGACAGTCAGCTGTCACTTGTATTTGTTTCGTTACTCTTTGTTTACTAATAGCAGCTGTAGCATAATCCATTCCGTCAGCATTGTACCGGTACCGGTAAGTGTTTGTTTACATTTCGCTTGGGTAGGCTATTAACCTAAAAAGTCCAAAACCTAATTGTAAGAATTTTGTCTAGGCTTGAATTCTGTTTTTTTTTTTTTGTGATCTTTAAAAAATGATATAGCTTACCTTGTGTTTTATGTTGATGTGACAAATCCAGCTTGACGGAGCAAGGGATCATATGAAGGTAAAGTTAAATTACATACGGTAGGCCTATTGTTATAGGCCTAAATGTTATTCGTGTACGTGGAGGAAAAAATGTTGTGTGCATCAATTGACTAAAGTACTTTTTCTCCCTCAGGGAAATTCCTTTTTAACAGTTTCCATTCAGGGAGAATAAAGTGTACTTTAGTCCCTAGAGGCACAAATAACTATATTTTGATCGTCTCCATGGGTGAGATGGGTATCCTCAGGTAGTATACACCTGAGGTAGTAATACACATATTACTACCTAAAGATATTATCACGTCTCCTTTGTCCACCACTTTTTGAAGTTGTGCTATCCTGATATATTAAAATGGTGGCATTTGAGGGTTGGATTTTTTTTAAAGTTTGGACCGGAATTTAGTAAGGAAAATTATTTACGTATTATTGAATTTAGGGTTTGTAGTGGTAATTTACTGAAATGAAATAGTCCTTAGTGATATTTTTTATTGAATTGTGGTGGTTTGATGGACAAAGGAGATATCTACTACCGTCTTCTATATTATATAAATGAGGTGCCGTAGGAAATCAGGTGTGCCTGAACTATCTTATGACATGTCAAATATTAATCCTGGAATAAAGACACGCAAAAATTTCATATTCATATTTTCTAAAACCCCATAGTTAACCATACAGCCACCATTGTGTGTGTGTTTTTTCATAAAAAGCTTTTGAACTTGAAAACGATTTGTTGTAGACCTAAAGAGATAAAATTTAATGTACGCCTTTTTCAGATAAAGGCGTAATTGAAGAAGAAATATGTCAAACTGATGTTTTCAAAATCACGGCTTTTAAAATTATTTAACCTTGCATGAAAACTACATGAGATAACAAAATATACGGTATTCTCTAATTTTTAGAAGAATAATAATTTCAAACTAACCGATAAAAAAGTATGGAAATTATTTCCTAAATAAGTGAATTGGAGCGATTTAATTACAAACAGGCTTGATTTTTAGCTTGTATGATTGCTTAGAGCTCTGTCGCTGTGCCCGATACAACAGCAACAAAGTAGCAAACGACAACAAACAATGTAATAATAGTCCGCATACCCACACCACACCCGGAGGGGCGTTGAAGCAGTGAATAGCATAAATTAAATCTCTATATCTCCCTTATTTATGAAATGGTTTCCTTTCATATCATTAGATTTGAAATTATTTTATCTAAAAATAAAATCGGAACATAAATTTTGGTAACTTATGTGCATTTCATTTTCACGCAATTAGATTAATATTTTTAACAGCCGACGTTTTGAAAATATAAATTTTTTAATACTGCTTATTTGTATCCAGTTAGACCTTAATACTCGTAATCACATACTCACAATTTTGTATTTTTAAATAACTTTTAACCTGAGAACGGCTTGTTACAATAAGTTTGAAATTTGATGTAATGATTTGTAATACGAGTTTTGGAGTTTTGGTGTTTTGGAGCTATGGAGTTTAGGTGATTTTGAATGTGATGTTTTGGCTTGCTCTAAGATCAGGAGTAATACCTGTAAAATTTGATAGAGAACTTAAAAAAAGAAAAAGAAAAGATTGATAGGGACACCCCGTATAATCGTGCTTTATTACACTTTACGCCGCTCAAACAAAATCAGCAGACTATTTTACATCAATAGGCCTATTAATTGACATCTGTTTTAATTATTCTGTTACAAAACATATTTGATTAAAATGCATGATGGTATATCCTGTACACTGAAAAAACGGTTTTGTTGGAGCAACAAAATTTATTTTGTTGCCGTCGTTTTGTTGAGATAACCAAATAAATTGGTCAAACCAACAAAACCAATGGTTTGGATCAACAAAATGGTTTTGGTTATAAAATTTGGTATTCCCAACAAAAAATGTTTTGTTGTGGCAACAAAACTTATTTTGTTGCCCTCGTTTTGTTGAGGAAACCAAATAAATTGGTCAAACCAACAAAACCAATGGTTTGGATCAACAAAATGGGTTTGGTTATAAAATTTGGTATTCCCAACCAAATATTTTGTTTACCCACATAGCACAGAATATTTATTTAACGTCAAATAAACGTTCAATGTCAATTAGTAAGTTGTTTTACATTTGGGAAAACTTTTTTAGTTTTAACGAGTTCTGAACGGAGGCCGAGTAAAAAATGGCTAAGTAGTAAATAAAAACTGCTAATCTCACAGCTCCCGTGGCTCAGGTGGTTAGAACGTCAGGTCATTGAGTGAGAGGTTGTAGGTTCGAATCCTGGAACAAGTGTGTATTTTTTTTATTAGTTTTATTTACATGTTTTTAAATCTGTTGGTTGGCATAAATGCATTAATTAATGAATTTATATGTAAAAATAATACTTTGCAATAACTCAGGCCAACAAAATGGTTTTGTTAATTCAACAAAATGTATGAGAATTTTGTTGAATTAACAATATAACTTTTTGTTGCAATTACAAATAATTTTTGTTGTTTTAACAAAAAAATTTTAACAAAATAATTTTGTTAGTCCAACAAAAAATATAGTTGTCCCTATTTCAACCAAATTTTTTTGTTATGACAACAATGTTTTTGTTACCCCAACAAAACAGTTTTTTTCAGTGTACTCTAATAAGATAAGGTTTTACGTATATATAAGTATGTATGTGTGTACGTTTGCACATGGATCTCAAAAACTGCCTCATTGATTTTCTTCAGTCTTTTAAAAGGACTTAGTTCTAGTCCTTTATGGACTTAGTTCTAGTCCTTTATGGACTTTATTGGCTTTATGGAGTTTTTTTTTCTGAGGGAGAGGCAGAAAAATGCATTACGCACACAGGTGGCCAGCCTGTAGTGTGGGGCTCCCCTAAAAAACGGGTTTACCCACTAAAAAACCTCCTCTACTCTTTAGGAATCTAACCTGGAATTGTTTATCACATTACGTCAGGCTAGGCCTAATTTTGGCTTGCGCCCGTGGGGCTCGCTCCTTATCCAGTCGCTCGATCAAGTTGTCTGGGCCACTTCTCGGTCCAGATCGGTTTTCTTTTCCAGGAGGATGCCCCGGACGAACTGTGACAAACAATCCCAGTTGCCCTCATCCTCCAAAATCTTTTGGCAGACCGAGTCCACCGAAAATGCCACCAAAGATTTGTGTGGCCTCCAGGCGGGGCCCTTCCCAACGGGGACAGCGGAAGAATGTGTGTTCCGCATCGTCGGGAACACCCGGGCAATAAATGCAGTCCGGTGAACCGGTCTTTCCCATCCGGTTCAGGTACGACCGAAAATAGCCGTGACCTGTCAAAAATTGGGTCAGGTAGTAGTCCACTTCCCCATGCCGCCGTTCCACCCATGGTTGGACCTGCTTGATAAGTCGCGCAGTCCATCGTCCTCGGGTGTCGTGCTCCCAGCTGTGTTGCCACTGCTGGAAGGTTCGGGAGCGCTCTTCTGTTCTTGCCGTGTCCTTGCCTATCTCGCCTTGTCTCTGATAAATCGCTTTAACCTCTCCCCTGCCAAGAGCTTGACAGGGATGACTCCGGCGACCACCAGGACGGCAGGCTCGGACACTGTCCGGTAGGCGGAACACACGCGGAGCGCAGCTTGACGCTGAACCCGGGCGAGTCGCAACCTGTAGCACTTACATTGGCTTTATGGAGTTAAGAACCCAAACAAATAAATAATGAAAACAAGTGACTTAACTCTGAAAGTGCAGACCACGTGTTCCCTTGCAGTAGGATTTTCTCCAACAGATTGCTGGAAATTTATTACTAACTCTTTTAGGTATGTGTGTTCTTGCATATCAGCCAGTTACTAAAACGTTACTAAATTATTAAATGGTACTACATTAAAATATAATTTGTGGAATTGCAATTTAATTAAAAAACAATAGAATTAGTAACAATTATGAAATCAACTGTTAACTAAACAATAGGACCCACGAGTTAGGAGATTCAACATGTGGTCCAACAAATATACATCATAATGCAGCACCCATAGGCCTACATCCTGAAAGGCGAGTATGCGAAACGAACGAAATCGTCATGAAGGTGAGTGAGCGGAGCGAACAAGCTCGTCTTGAACAAGAACAAGAAGATTTTTTGAACTTGGAATTTTAGCGCACCGTATGAAACTGATATTTTTAAGGAATTGTTTAAGTTTGCCGAGAAAATGCACGGCACCCAGGTACTATTTTAATCTAACAAGGTAAGCACGGTTCCTAAGATTTACTGTTAATATATGTAGCTGAATCCTCTCCAAACCCTGCATGTTTAGGTGGAACATAGCCCCGGATTTATGTATGGACTTAAACTCATACTGGAGGTACTACGTAGTAACATGGGAAAGCGAGACTAAGTAATGATTATTTCTTACGTATTGATTAGACATTGTTCCACAGATATTTTCAAAAATATATTTAACACTTTCTTCTAAATATAGTTTTACAATATTTTACTTAACAGATGATTGCGATATGTTTACTGAAACCAATCATTGTATGTAATCTGTAAATGAATAATTTTTTTCATATTTTTAACGTTTCAAAGAATTCTCAACTTTTCAAGATCTGGAGTTTGAACCCATCATCAGGTAAAACAAGTACCACGAAGTTTTTGTAAAAACAAAGAATTCCTAAAAAGAGATTTACTTACTTTGTCTAAAGCATTTTTAAGAGAAATATGCAATTGTCTTTAATTGCTTAAAAACCCATCGAATTGCTTTGGACATTATATAAATAAAAAAAAGACCTCTCGAAAGAGTCCAAGTCAATAACTGTTTCAATATCGAGATATCTTTAAACAAACTTAACAATTTGGTAAATTATTTTGTACAATTATAAATAGAATGATTTATTATCAACTTAATGAATTTTCACAATTAACTTTAAATGCACAAAACTCTTATGCAACAGAATTATTTTGTTAAATAATAATTATTTCAAAGAGAGAAGTATTATAAAATAATATTTATCGATTTAGGGTAGGAAAATCATCTAAAATCATCTTTAAATGAGAAGCTATGAAGCAAAGAGACAAGGGAATTCGTCACAAATATATCCGGAACAGACACAGAGCCCGGAGATGAAGATGAAGTCTTTGATGAACAAACTTATAATCTTCTTCCACAATGCGACTTGCGGTTCTGACAGTTTTGTCGTATAGTTCAATCATTTATTTCAAAGGTTAGCTTATGCAGTTGTGGTAATATTTTAGCTAGTAAAATTTTAACAGACTTGTAAATGTAAATATTAATGAATGCATTTAGTTTCGAGCCGATAGAACAGGAACTTTTCGCTCCATTTAAAATTTTCATTATTTAAACTGTTTACTTTTGACGGACATAAATTTAACACTTTAGTGGGGGAGAATATGTTAATATACTAAAGTAGTTGCATTATTGTTACAAACGAACTTCATATTTAATATTTTATTTAAACCTAACTTGGAAGCATTAAGGTACGGCTACACATAGCAGGAAAGGATACGGAAAGGAAACGGAAAGGACACGGACAAAATTCTGATGGGGTGGCTACACATATCGGGACACGGACAGGACATTTCTGAGTCGGAAGGCTGCGCGCGCAGCCGTCAGACGTCGGAAGGTTGCGCGCGCAGCCGTCCGACACGGCTCATCCCGCCGGCCGCCACACTCACTACACTGAGCTACCGTTATCATTTTCTGATAGTGTCGGAAGGGGTGGCTACACATACCAGGACGGGACACGGACAGGACAAGACAGTGGCGGATGAATGCTCGTTTGGCGATCCATCCGACACGACAAATGTCCTGTCCGTGTCCTTTCCGTGTCCTTTCCTGCTATGTGTAGCCGCACCTTTAATTAAAAGTATTCTAACAATGAAACAGTTTTAAATAGTTAATTGAAAGCCAAACATAGTACGGGTTTAAATAGTTAAAATTATTTTATTAGATAGTGGGGTGCAACTTTGTTTACAATTTTAACGTAAAACAATACATTTCTCCATTATTTATTTTATTCTATGAATAATTCCTCTCAATTAATTCCAACTTGATAGTTTAATGAATTATATTGTTTAAAAACAATTGTTTTAACGATGCTTTTTTGTATTTCTTTTCATTGTTGTAAAATTAAATACTTTGACGTGCTTGAAATATAAATTTGAACTAGATGTATTCAGGTATTGTAAAAGTTAAGAATATTCTCAAAACTGGCTCTCAAAGTACTTATGTTTCAACAGCTGTTATCTATTTTTCAAATACAGTGTTGAATCATAAAACTGAGACGAACAGAATTAAAATCTGTTATGTTTGAAAATAAAGTATTTTGCTACTAAACCAATCAATTGTGTTGACATTAAAGCAGTGATAGGAAAAGCCAAAGGTTTTGACGGATCAAAAGCGACATATGAACGCTTGGCTGCTACAAGCTAGCATGTATGTAATCAAACCAATGTGGCCGTTGTTATAAAGTCTATATTTAACCAATATATCGTAAAATCTCCTTTCTAAAACAATTCTTTTCCGGTTTCAGTCTGCCAAGGACGACTCCTTGAGTCACCATCAGTCCTTATTATGGTCTCCACATTGACGTATCGATGTTGCCGGCCTGACAAATCACTTCCCCTCATCCATTCTCAGTTTACCAAGGGTGGCTCGAAAATCATCGTCATCCCTCATTGCAGTCTCAAAATTAAAGTATTGCCGAGTTAAAAAAATATTAAACACATTTAAATGTTAAATTAAACTATTCTACAATACAGTAGTCAATGCAATGATTTCTTAACAATCATTTCGAATAATACAAAGGAATATTAGGTTAGCATGGACTGATTTACATACTTTCAAGATCTGAGAAAGGTTTTAAAAAAGTTATAAATGTAGCATAGTGTATTTTTTTAGTATTGTATTAAGACACGTAAATCAGAAAAAATTCAAATTAATTTTGTATACTAAAATAATTTAATCTTGAAATACATTTTTCAAATCTTGCATTATTTATCTTTTTATAAAACTGGGTTTAGCATTTTACGTTAGGTTATGGTTGGAAGAGGTAAAATAATTGAAACACATTTGCAGTTGGGGCCAGGAACAACAAAATGGCACAATAAACCCTTACGTAAGCCCAAGTTAACAGACAATTCCGAATGGTTTTAACTGTTATTAGAAAACTCACCTCTAAACTCACGTATTTAGTATCAATAATCTATAAACAATGAACATTTAACAAATAAAATTATTTACAATTTAGTAATTTTTTGTTTATTTTACGGTTAATAAATCTTATGAAAAGCGTTTAATATAATAAAATAAAGACAACTAAAATCCCATCCATAGATTTATGTAAATTTTCGACGGCAATGTATCAGTTTTGTAGCTATTCCAATTAATTAATTTCAAACACAATATATTCATATTTTGGCAGAAGGATCTAACTACATTCCAAAATATTTAATTCAAAATGCTTTAACAATAGATTTATATTACTTTCGTTATACTTTATATACTGTATGCCTATATCTTTTTTTCATCGCATTCACTGGATTTTTATTATTTTTGAAACAATGAAATCAGTTATTAAGTATAAATTAACTTAGGGTATTACGGCACCTAACTAAATGCCAGACTGAATCCAGTTTATCCTATAACTTTAAAAGAGAAAGTTAAAAATGTTTTATAGTAGAAGAAGGTTTGAGGATTAAAACTTTCAAATATAAATTAATTTTGAAAAGGATCATGAATAATATACTAATATACTGTGGGTACTAAATATATTTATTACAAAACGTAACTTACAGATGCTACCTTACAAAACACCGTAAACGAACTTATTTGGCATAAAACATCACACACACTCAACTTAATTGATAATTTGTACCTAATTTATCTAGCAAAATAATCTTTTATTTGCAGTATTCATCAAAAGTGCAAAATCTCACATTAATACTTTTAATTAAACAGCAACAACATTGTTTTAGCTTTTTGTACATGCCTTTATTTTTCTATAGTCCCTTTGGCCAAAACCGTTAATTTGAGACCTCTTGGGTAATTCCACAATTTGTGAAACACCCACATCTTTGTTCTAAATATTTTACGCGTGCATAATTAATTCAATTCGTTAACTAGGTACGCGCCTTTGTTTAACATAACTCCTTTCGTGTGAAAAGGTAGATAGTACTTTAGTACTTTCGCTGATGTTCAATGTTTACACTTTACAGCTGTTTACTTGAAAATCAATCCATTTCCTTACCACTGTTACTCAAAGGGAAAATTACGAAGTTTAAGAGTCATCTTCACCCCTTTGCCAGTAACCCATTGTTGCGCAGTCGGCAATGTTAATCATACGGCTTTTAATGAAAAACATGGTATTTGATTCCCCTGTTTCGGAAGCCGTTTTTCAACCGATTTTCTTTAAACTTGGTAAGTGTTTAGTTGAATAGTTATTTTAGGTCTCTCATACCTCGAAATTTTGAAAAATTAAAAACTATTACTCTCTGTGACGTCGGAAAGTAACCCAATTTTCCTTAGTAATATTTCAAAATTTAATAAAATTTTCAAAATTTTCAGGTATGAGGGACCTAATATAACTGTTCAACTAAACAATTACCAAGTTTAAAGAAAATCGGTTGGAAAACGGCGTCCGAAACAGGGGAATCAAATGCCATGTTTTGCATTAAAAGCCGTATGATTAACATTGCCGACTGCGCAACAATGGGCAACTGATCCAGGGGTGAAGATGACTCTTAAGGACTTGTAGGGCCCTCCTTTTGAATGGATATCTATCAATTTTCTATAGAAAAAACTTCACGCCGAGCTTTATCCTATGACACCAAAATCATTAAAATCGGTTGAAAACTGTGGGAGGATTTCCTGGTACAAAAAACCGTGTCACGTATTAAATATGTATAGATTTCGTACATCGTTGTTTTGAGGAGTGTAGTAATTGATTAATTTTATATGATGGATTTAAAACGTTTTTTAACAAAAATCAGCTTTCCAGTTAGATATATAATTAAATTTTTGTACACAATTATTCCATTAGGAATTGAATTTAGTATCTAAAATGTCTACTACCACATGTAATGTAACTCATTTAATAGTTATTTCACTATTCAACTAAAAACTACAAATTTAAATATACATTGATACAGTAGCAATAATTGTAAAATAAGACAAGTTATAAAATGATGACAACTGAGTTGCATTGTGCACTTCAAGATCGTCGTGGGTCTGATTTAGGCCTACATGGTTGGAAAGTCCGGTGCAAGGACGGTATCGCAGGTATGAGGCAGGCTCCGTTCCAAGTTGAAATCGATATGACCCGAAGTGCAGGGGGGGGGGAGGAGGCACATTGTTGTGAACAGCGGCGGCCCTGCCTCTGGGATTTATGGGGAAAACTTGAGTACGTTTCATTGGCGTATATTTAATAACATAATTTATTAGGATTCAATTTAATTATTTGATTACAACACGTAGGACCATTATTGGGTCTTTAGAAAAATACTAATCTTCTAAAAATATACCCAATATATCAAATTATAGTCTTTTGGAAAATTATTACAATGCTTACATTCTCTTCAATACTTCAGTGATGTAATAGAGTAATAAAATTATTATTATATATCTATATAACCACGGGGAAAAATTATAATTTAATGAATATTTTATCCAAACTGCTGTTTAATATGCAAATTAATAAGAATATTAAATAGAAACTTAAAATTATTATAATAGTATGCATTAAATGGTAGTAATGCATGAATAAATAGATTAACAGAACCGGAACGGTTTGGTATATGACATTTAATTAAAACAACATATGAATTCAAATGAAAAATTGAATACTAAACACTGAGCATGCTATTATTTTGGACAATTTCAAAGATATTTAAATCATTTAACTGCCATATAGTGAATATATTTTAAGACGTGTTAAGCCATCCGTTAGCTTATTAAAGAGTAAAGTAGTGTGTTTTGGTTACTTCTGCGCCGGAAGTCGTGCCATCTGCCCGAGCAGCTGCTCGAGCAGCTGGCGCCAGCTGCTATGTCACATAGCTTCCGGTGGGGGTTAGAGTGTATATATGAGATGCTGTAGTTATATTTTATGCCATATAGGTCGGGGTGGAGATGGCGATAGTGTTGGCGTTAGGGTGAAGTGAATTTGCGCATAAAATTAAAAGTTAGTTCAAAATTGAAATTCGTTGGTGTTAACGAAACTCTAACAGTTGAACAAAAATTAAGAGTTAGTTCAAAATTGAAATTCAAACTTATAATTGGAATCTGGAAAATATGTCAAGGTCATCCAGAGTAAGTTTTAAAAAATTCTATCCAACTATTACTAGAAATAGTTTTAAGTTGAAGTAGTTGGTGATAGCGGGATAATTGATTCGTGCCATGGGAGAGGTGTTTATCGTATGAAAGTTGGCGATCGAATGAGAAATGCCGCCTAGGGAGAGGGCTTATAAAACGGCAACTTCCCCCCACCACCCCTTCCCCCACTCCTTTAGACCAATAACCGGTTGCCGACACTATGTGGTAAAATTGAACTAGACATGGCGGCCGCCATGGATAATTCTAACCTCAAATCTTAGCTCAGCTGAAGAGAATAGAGGAGCATGAAGTAGGAATTGTGGTGACAGCGCTTATATGAGGAATAGTAGGGGTAAAATAAAAAAACTTGTTGAACACAGTCGATAGGTGTAACAAGTTCAAAGTTGTTGAATTGTAACATAGAATGCAAAATGTTGTAAATAACACTATCATCAACATTAACCTGCGAAGTCTTTGAAGAGTATAATGGGTTAAAACTGTACTTCTTCCTAACTCTATTTAAATTAGTTCTACACTTTGAAATTGAAGGTTTAGAAGTACTTTGTAATATGTGTTGTGTTCGCAAAAGCTTTAATTTTAAACATTGTGCAGTCATTATAACCGATGTGTTAAGTTCAGAAGTTAAAAGAAGACTGAGATATAAAATGAAGTGTAAAAGAAATTGAAACAGAACGCCAGAGTAGTAATTTTATAGGTTAGAATTTACGAAGGCTATTCCATGGATAATTCTAACCTCAAACCTAGTAAGTGAAGTAGTCATAACATAAAACTAACGAGAGATGATGACCGAGCGGATGCGAGGCAATGAATGTTTGTAGCGCGATAAACTACCCACCTTTATAGAGGCAATAACTCCAGCCAGATGGCGGCACATGGCAAGCAAATGACTGGTTGACCGACTTTCACCTGAGTAGTAAGAGAAGTAGGGTTCTGTGTCTATCCCTACTCCTTGGGGTCAATGACCGACCGGAAAGGTCAATGACCCCCCCCCCCACCACCCCCCCCTCCCCCCCCGAAAAAATGGAGCCCCCCCCCCTTCCCCCACTCCTTCCCCTACTCCTCTGGGTCAATGGCCGGTCACCACCTTTCCCTACTCCTTCTAGGCCAATGACCGGTCACCACCGGTTGCTGACTCTATGTGGTGAAACCAGACCAAACATGGCAGCTGCCATGGATAATTCTAACCTCAAACCTGCTGCGCATACAACGAGTTCTCCGGACCGGAATCAGTCCATGCTATGCGCATGCGCCTAGTCCTGTATTACTCACTTTAGCGCTACTGCACATGGATAATTCTAACCTCAAACCTTGGTTTTGTGTTGTTGCGCATGCGCCGCTCCCCACTCCTTTGCCTTCCTTTTACACTGCTGCGAACTGGACTGGATTGAACACTGTACTGGAGTGAAACAACTTCCCCCACTACTCGAGAATCCGAGGAGCAATACGAGCCTGATCTTAGCGTCAGTCGTCAACAAACTTTCATAGCGAAAGGTTGTTGGCGACTCAGCAAGAGGTTTCAAATATATAGTAGGCCTATATATATTTGAACTTCTTCTACTACGTTGCGTTTTTTAATGCAATGTAGTATGTGTGTGTGTGTGTGTGTGTGTGTGTGTTTAGTTTTAAGTTGTATTTAATTTAAGAAATAATTTGCGCATTGCGATGTTAGTTATAAGTTGGGTTTAGCATTAAGGTGTATTAATTTTAAGAGGTGTTTAGCATTAAGGTGTATTAATTTTAAGAATAATGATGGTATTTGGTTGTGTTGAATTATTTGGTTTTTAATAATGATGTGTTGTTAGTTTTAAGTGTTGATATTAATAATTTATGTTGTTGTTTTGCCTTTCAGCTAGATGTTAGGGGGTAGATTAACTGTAAATTCAGAAGTTCAGTTGAACTTCACTTAGAAGGGGTGGGACATCCGCAAATTGCGGACTAGGTTTTTTGCATTTTGTTTAGGAATATGATGGGTGGGATTAGTTTGGGTGGGTGTTAGAGTTGCGTTTCTGCATTAGCTGTTCCAGTTTCCCTGAAATTAATGGTTACGCTTTGATGCGGACGGGACGTTACGCTTTGATGCGGACGGACCAGGGCCTCCCTGCTGTTCCAGTTTCCCTGAAATTAATGGTTACGCTTTGATGCGGACGGGACGTTACGCTTTGATGCGGACGGCCCAGGGACCTCCCTTGCAGAACGTAACTAGTGGGTTGGGAGTGGGAACCGCTAGGCAAACAGGGTGGTGGGAACAGTATTACTGTTCCCATCACCTTGGATCATTATAAATCTTGAATGACCTTGACCCACTTTCGGAAGGGTCAATGACCCCCCCCCCTCCCCTCCCCCCCCGAAAAAATGGAGTCGATTTCCCCCCCCCCCCGAAAAAATGGAGTCGATTCCCCCCCCCCTCCCCCCCCCTTCCCCCACTCCTACCCCCACTCCTTCCCCCACTACGGGTGAACGACCGGTCATGACCTGAAAAATTAAAATGGCTATAACTTGATAATGGATTGACGGATTTGGACAAGCGATACATCATTGAAAAGGTCTATGTAAGACAAACATTTTGGTAAAAGAAGAATTTGGTTATCTTATTTTAGTCAAAAGTTATGCGAATTATTTTAAATAAATACCTTCTCTTTCCCCTTTTCCCCCACCTCCTAGGTCAATAATCAGTCTCGGCCAGCTGCTACCCCTCTCATTTGCATATTGTTATAAAAGACGCACCGACTGAGGCTAACATTTCATTCTGATTACAGACGTTACGCTGCGAACTTGGAGCCACAACCATGTTATCTCTGCCAACTACAACTTCTACTTTAACTTCTACTTCGACTTCTATTTCTACTACGGCTGTTCCTGCACCTAAGAAAACTCTTCGCCTCAAAACCTTCCTGATTGCTACAAGAATCGACTTGCATATCAACCTTCAACTTCTGGAGCTATTCTTCCGCCAACCAACACTTCTAGACTTCGTAGTATTTTTTCACCGCCTTCGCCTTCAAAGGACTCCGCACCACCATCAACTACTATGCCGCCACCGCAGAAGCCAGTTCACCACCATCCTAATACCCCTTCCGTTGAAACCATTGTTCATCGTCTTAGCACACCTATTATCCCACTATCACCATTGCCTCCTACCCCACCACTTAGTACACCTGAAGATCATACCTATCACAAAACTGATTCCTCTCAACCTGCTACTAAATCATCTCCTAAATCAGCTCCTAAACCAGCTTCTAAACCAGCTCCTAAACTTACTCCTAAACCTACTCCTAAACCCGCTCCTTCAGAGCAATTTCAATTATTACAAGAAGAGCGTCGTAGGGCATTTAGCCGTCCCACTACTTGCCCTGAAATGCTTACTAGGGGAATTAAGAAAGGATCACCTTGTGGGAGGAAATGTGTAAAAAACGAAAGTTTTTGCCGTGTACATGTCGTAAAACACATTTCTGAACCACAAGTGACAGAAACCCCCACTGTTGAATACCAATCCAAAATTATTGGTGTGAAAGGAAATAGGCTTAAGAGAGGTTGTGTCTATTTTTTTGAAAGTGTTATTGACAACAAACACATTTTGGCAACTTGTAACGGCGTAAGATATAATATTAAAGTGATTGAATCCTTGCGCAAAGAGAAATCAGTTTATGAGTTAGACTCTAAAGACTATCTCCTCAGACACAAACTGGATGGTATTACAAGGTGGGGGCGTAGCAAGTAAATTCACATAGCTTTTTCCAAATTATTGCTTAAAAAATACTGGGGGAGAAACACAACGTGTTATAGCGTTGTGTTTCTCCCCCATTATTTTTTAACACTCTAAGTCTCGTGACCTACTAACCTACTTCCATCCAAGTAGTAAGAAAAGTACTTCCCCCACTCCTTTGGGTCGATGACTGGTCATGGTCAGCACCTATCCCTCATTTGCATACTATTATAAAAGCGGAGCGAGCGTTGGTCACCCCTTCATTTTTCTTCTACACGCCGCTCTTGTCGTTTCGTCTCTGCTGTTTACAATATTTCTTGCTTCAAAATGCCTCCTCATCTGAATGAAAATTTTAATTTTTCTGAAATTTCTGATGTTTTTGAACAATCTGAAGACACTTTAAGTAACGACAGTGAAAGTGAAGATGATGAGGACGATGATGATTATACTGTTGAACTTAGTGAAGAACGTAAAGTCATAGCAATTGATCCACAATTTCCATTTGATACAATAGAAAAGTTTATGGCTGAAGCTAATAAATGGTTGGACTCAGGATGTTATGTACGAATTGACTCTTTTATATTGTATGGTGATAGTCATTCTTTCCTTGTCACACCAAATGACAGAGACCGCATGTTGCAGTGGGCACAATCTATGATGGAGTGCTACGAACAAGGTGTGGACACTGGCGGCTATTTTCTTGCACAACTAGTGTAATAACAAATTACCCTTCCCCCACGTAGTGAAGAAGGAAAAGAAATATTAGGAATCTAATTATAATACTTCCTTCCACATATAAAGAAGAAGGGGAAAGGAGTGGGGATTATAAAGTGGTGGGGGAATGTGTATAAATGCAGGTTTTTTCAAGAGACTTTTATTATTATTGTGGCTTTAGCAGAAACAACATGGAGTTTAAATCTTCAGCAAAAATAAGGAATAATATAATAAAGAAAGAAATTCGCAAGAAAGAAAAGATTGAACTTATAAAATTACAACTTATAATACCTTCCATTGAAATTGGATGTAGCAAACTAAAGACTTTGGTGAAAACTAACGAATATTTGTTACAATTGCTAAAAACAATCGAAGAGTTGAAGAGAAAGAATGGACATTCTACATAGTAAAATTTGAACATTTTAATATAAATAAGTAAACTGAAAAAAGTAGATGTAGAATAGAGAGCGAGGAATAGATCACTTTGTGGTAATGGACTAACATGCCACTTAGTGCTCTATTCCTCGTTCTCGCGTTAAATTGGATTACCTTGACCTATTTGTTTGACTGTTAGAATTTGGTTAACACTGTTGAATTTCAGTTTTGAATTAATGTTTATTTTTATTCAACTGTTAGAGTTTTTTAACACTGTCGAATTTTAGTTTTGAACTAACTTTTAATTTATGCGAATTTTCAGTTCAACTCTAGTTAATTTATGCGCAAATTTAGTTTAACCAAGTGCCTGTGCTCTAGCCATTTCCTCTCCAACATTTGTTCTTTTAACATCTGTCCCATAACATCTGTCCTAACAGATGTTAAAAGAAAGTTTGTTAAAGTTTGAATATAAAGAAGTATATACTAAAACTCCAATGGGAATAAAGAACACGAATGAACAATTAGTTTGTAGAAGGTTAATATTTTGTTGAAAATGTTTGATTTTCTAGGATAGTGAAGAGGATGAAATAGTGGTGGGGGAACCATTATAATAGGAGGAACGTGAGAGCCCACTTCATTTCTTGGTGAAATTTCGAAGAGTAAACATCTCAACATGTATCGTTGCGATAAATGTTCGGAATCGTTTCACGATGAAATTCTATTAGACTGTCATAAAGAACTAATTCACAACAACCCAGAAGAAAAACAAGAACAACAAGAACAACAAGAAGAACAAGAACAACAAGAAGAACAAGAAGAACAATATGAAATAACAGCAACATCTTCAACTACTTTACCAAATCTACAAGTATTTGCATTACCTGGTAAAGTAGTAATGCATCATAAGATTCAAAATGAAAACTTGAAGCTAGAAGAATTTATTAGAGAAGCAAAACCAATTGTAAGTAAAACTTTAAAAGAAGAATTAAAAAGATTGAACTTTCTTAAATTTGGTTTACTACTAGAAGCTATGTTTATAAATGTACAAGAAGAATTATCACCAAGAGGATTCATAACAAAAAACCGAACCATTATGGAAAGTTCAAACATTGATTCAATAGTAGAGAACTGTATAGAAGAAATATTAACAAAAATTCAGGAACACGAAGGAAGAGGATCCGGATGGAGTCTTACAAGTATTGAAGTATTAGATATAAGAGTTCACAAACATGGATATGGACTAATGGGATCAAGTTACATTCCTCTGCCAAAAAGAATTGAAGATACAAAATCTTGTATTAATGTTAAAAATGAAGACAATGAATGTTTTCGTTATGCAATGACAACTAAATTTGTACCACATCATGTGAATAGACCTGACCAAGAATATGAAAATCAAAGATTTAGATACAATTTTCAAGGAATCACTATTATCCTGTATCACTGAAAGATATATCAAAATTTGAGAAGAAAAATCCCGGTACGTCTATCAATGTTTTTGCATTAGATAGTTCAAACAAAGTGTATCCTTTACGTATTGCAAAAGAAGAGCTACCAGATCATACGGATTTACTACTACTAACGCGAGGAGATGTGTCTCACTATGTGTACATAAAGCAATTTGATCGTCTTGTTAACAAGCAACTTTCAAAAAATCGAAACAAAAAGATAATTTGCAAGAGATGTTTTAATTTTCAACGAGAAGGAAGAGAAGGAAGAGAATGGTTACAAGAGCACAAAAGACTATGTAACAATAATTATGAAGCAAAGATTAATTTACCTGCGGAAAACAGAGCATTCGTTAAATTTGAAAAGGTTCATTATCAATACCGTATCCCTTTCGTTGTGTATGCGGACTTTGAATCAACACTTGTTCCTGTTGAAGATGAAAATTGTGAAGCTAGAAAAAGTGTCAAGTATCAAATGCACAAACCAAACAGTTTTTGTTTAATGGTGAAATCGACATTATCAGAAGAACATTTAAACAGATATGGATTAACTTCAGAACCTCTAGTATATCGTGGTGAAAATGTAGAAAAAATATTTCTTGATCACTTATATTCAATAGCTGGAAATGTACAAAGATTATATACAAATATTGTACCAATGAAAACGATGGAGGAAGAAGAAGAAATTCAACATGAAAATGCAACTCGATGTTTCTTGTGCAAAAATGATTTTACTATTGAGAATTATAAAGTTAAAGATCACGATCACCTCACTGGTTATTACAGGGGTGCTGCTTGTAATAAATGCAACTTGAGCTATCGTTTACCACTATTTATTCCTGTGGTTCTGCATAACCTCAGTGGGTACGATGCTCATTTCATAATACCCGAATTAGGAAGAGACGATGGTAAAATTGATGTATTAGCTGAAACTTCAGAGAAGTTCATCAGTTTTTCCAAAGAAGTTGGAAACATGAAATTAAGATTCTTAGACTCCTACAGATTTATGCCGTCGAGTTTGTCCAAACTTTCAGAAAATTTAAGGAAACAAGATTTAATCGAAACAAAGAAGATTGTAAATAACGACAAACTGGATTTGGTACTTCGGAAAGGTGTGTTTCCATATGATTACATAGACAGTTTAGAAAAATTTAATGAAACATCACTTCCGGCTAAAGAAGAATTTAAAAGTAAACTTTACGACATGGACATATCTCAAGAGGACTATGATCATGCATGTAAAGTATGGAACGAATTAGGATTTAGAACATTAGGAGAATATTCAGATTTTTATGTTAAATTAGATGTAACTTTATTATGTGATATAATGGAAGAATTTAGAAATACGTGTTTTGCAGCTTATGGATTGGACCCTCTTCATTCGTACACTTCACCTGGATTAGCATGGCAAGCCATGTTGAAAGAAACAAATTGTAAAATACAACTTCTTACTGATATAGATATGGTTTTAATGTTAGAGTCAGGAGTTCGAGGGGGATTGACGCAAAGCGTTACACGACATTTTAAGGCGAACAACAAGTATCTGCCCGATTATGATGCATCAAAACCAACAACATTCCTGGGTTATTTTGATGCAAATAACTTATACGGATGGGCAATGTCAAATCCCCTTCCATATGATAATTTTAAATGGATAGATCCAGAATCGATTGGAAACATAATGGATATACCGAAGCATGGTGAAACTGGTTACATTTTTGATGTGGATTTTGAATATCCTGAACATCTTCATGATCAACATTATGATTTACCACTTCTTCCGAAGACTGAAATTTCCCCTACTGGAAGATGGCCAAAATTATTGATGACTTTAACCGACAAGTCTCGATATGTTGGACACTACTGGATGATACAACAGGCTTTAGACTTAGGACTGAGAATTACAAAAATTAATCGAATACTACAATTTTCTCAATCTTGTTGGTTAAAACCTTACATCGACAACAACACAAGAAGAAGAGCCGTCGCTACATCAAGTTTTCAAAAAGATTTTTTCAAATTAATGAACAACGCAATATTTGGCAAGACTTTGGAAAACAAAAGGAAACATAAGGATATCAAATTGGTAACTGATCCAGTAAAATTACAGAAATTAGTGCAACAACCAAACTTTGGTTCATCTGTAATTATTAATGAAAATCTAGTTGTTATTTCCATGAACAAGAAGTCAGTTGAAATGGATCGTCCTTTGTATCTTGGAATGTCAATCTTGGATATTTCAAAAACACATATGTATGAGTTTCATTATAAGAAGATGGTTAACTATTATGGAAGAGAGAACATTGGTATTGCATATATGGATACGGATGCACTCATTTACTGGATTAAAACAAATGACATGTATGAAGATCTACGCACCTTTATATATAAAGATGATTTCGACTTTTCCGATTATCCTAAGGATCATCCAAATTACGACTACGACAAAAACAAGAAAGTATTGGGAAAATTTAAAGATGAAACAAATGGTGTGCCGATGATGGAAATTGTAGCATTAATGTCCAAACTGTATTCATTTCAACTGTACATAAATGAAAGGAATGAACATCAAGTCACAAAAAAAGCCAAAGGAATAAAAACTTCTTTCCTGAAGAAGAATGTACAGTTTGAACATTATAAAAGATGTTTGTTTGAAAATGTTGAAACAACTGCAACGTTCAACACTATTAGAAGTTATAATCATCAACTTTTTAGTGTCAAACAAACAAAGTGGGCATTAAGCTACAAAGATGACAAGCGCCATATTTTAGAAGATAAAATTAATACTTTACCATTCGGCCACTACTCCCTGAACCCTATCGACCAGTAAACCTATTCTTCGTCCTCTACCTTCTTCCTTTTTCCTTTCCGTAAAGAAGAGGGGACATGGCAAACCCAATGCCATGTTCCCTCTTTTTTACACTAATATGAAATGGCCTTGACCTATATTCAAACTATATAAATGAGAATTAACTATTCTATGGGTCAGTATTTTTACAAGCGGTGTACAAGAAACATCTGAAGATGGAAAGTGTGAAGGACAAGATTGTAAATGAACTACATAAACCAGCAAGAAGAAGATTTCCAAGAAGAAGTACAATCATTAAAGGAATGAATGATCTTTATCAAGCTGATCTCATTGAAATGATACCGCACAGTAAATTAAATAAAGGATTTAAATATATTTTAACAATTATAGACTGTTTTACTAAAATAGCTGACGCTTTACCATTGAAGGATAAGACTGGTAAAAGTGTTACAAAAGCTATGGAAACCACAATACAAAGAAATAAATTTAAAATTAAACATCTACAGACCGATGATGGAAAAGAATATTTTAATAAAGACTTTGGAGCTTTGATGAAGAAATATCAAATAAATCATTATTCTACAAATTCTGAAGTTAAAGCTTCAATAATTGAAAGATTCAATAGAACATTAAAAGGTGCGATGTATAAACAATTTTCAAAAAGAGGATCATATGTATGGTATGACATATTACCACAACTTATAAAAGAGTATAACAACAAATATCATCGTACCATTGGAATGAAACCTATCCAGGTAAATAGTGCTAATGCCAAAATTGTATTACAACGTATTAAAAATAATACAACACCAAAATTGGAAAAATTGCAACCAAAGAAGTTCAAGGTCAACGATAAAGTTCGTTTAAGCAAATACAAAGGTGTATTTAGTAAAAGATATCTACCAAATTGGACTAATGAAGTATTTACAATTTATAAAGTGCAACCAACTATACCTGAAACCTATTTATTAAAGGATAACAAGGGTGAATTACTTCAAGGTGGATTCTACGGACACGAATTGTTGAAATCAACAGTTGGTGATGTATATCTTGTCGAGAAGATTTTACAAAGGAAAAAGGATATGGTTAAAGTCCGGTGGTTAGGGTTTGATAAAAGTGAAGACTCTTGGATTCCTTCAAAAGACTTAGTATAGTTGTTTAATAGCTCATTGTGTGTTTAACCTTTATACAAGATGGAGATTGTACAACAAAAAGATCGATTTAATATCAATAACATTGATGAATTGACAGTTGACAATGATAAGTTAAATCATGGAAAACATGGTGAATTACTACCAAATACGATAAGATGTCTAATAACTGGTCCTTCAAATTGTGGAAAAACTAATGTTGTTTTTAACCTTATAACTAATCCTAAAGGATTGCGTTTTAATAATATATACATTTTTTCAAAATCATTGCAACAACCAAAATATCAATTATTGGATAAAGTACTTGCAAGTGTACCTGAAGTGAATTTTTACAAGTTTAATGCCAGTGAAACAATTATGCAACCAAATGAAGCAAAACCATTTTCTATTTTTATATTTGACGATGTTTCTTGTGAAAATCATGACACAATAAGGAATTATTTTGCTATGGGAAGACATCATAATATTGATAGCATTTATATTGGTCAAACATACAGTAAAATTCCAAAACAACTTATAAGAGACAATGCAAATATGTTGATCATCTTCAAGCAAGATGAAACAAATTTAAAGCATATATATAATGATCATGTAAATGCGGATATGCCATTTGAAAAATTTAAAGAGATGTGTGGCAAAGCATGGAATGAGAAATATAGCTTTCTCGTTATTATGAAGGAAGAAGATATTAAAAATGGTAGATATCGTATAGGGTTGGATAAATTTGTATTTATGCGTTGAACTACCGATGCTACATCTAGTTACATGTTGAACTTCACAGTGTAAACATGGTGAATCAAGAAAAACTATTGAAAGAAATAAAATCACTGAGTGATTCTATTAGGATGAAGAATCGTGCATTGAGGATGGGTTTAAGTGAAAGAGAAGAATTTTTAGAGACTACATTTAAACCTATTACGGAACCTTTAAAACAGATATCAGAAACTATTGGTAAACCTCGTTATGAAGGAGATGTTTTACTACCAGTTTCTAAACAAGAAGTACAAGCATTAAAAAAAGAAGAAGATGATGATTCATATACAAGTGCTAGTGAGCAAGAAGAAACAAAAGAAGAAGAAGAACCAATTGTTGAAAAGGAAGAAGAACAGCCAATACCTGAAGCTGAACAATCTATTCCAAATTTAACTCAATTGAGTAGCGATATATTACAACATGGACCTCTTGGAAGAAAATATATAATGAAAATGCTACATGATATGAAATCAAACCCGAATTTGAGTAGATCACACGTATACGGAGCAAGAATTGATGGGAATGAATTGAAGATTGGCGATTCAAAGCTTGAAATAACACAAGACGATTACATCATTATTGGTGAGCATAGATATAAAGGAACAAAAGGATTATATGAATTAATTTTTAAAAACATACCACTAAGATATTCATCCAAAGATTTAAGTGTTTTTAAGGAGATTCTCCAAAATACTAACGCTCATAAAAGAAACTATGTAAAGGATGCAATGATTAATCGTTCACGTGCAACAAAATATAACATCGTTATAAAAAAGTTGTTTCCTCCACGAAAATTGCCAACATTACGTACTGCACCAGCGGTGAGACAACCACTGAAAAGAAAATCTTTATCACTTATGGATTTATCACTTCTTGAACAACATGGTAAAAAGAGTAAAGGAGATACTTCAACATCTGGTAAAGGATTGATGAAAAATCTATACAATACGAATGTGATTTACTACAACGATATCAATAAATTGGTTGATAGAATGAGACTATTGCATGAAGCCATGGAAGCCGGTCATACAGGTTTGAATAATGAATGGGTGGCTCTAGTTGATGAACTTAGGAATCGCGGTATAGTCGTATAATTGTCCGTGGATATAAAAGAGGTGCAAGCATAAGACGTATCAGTTCTAACATGAGCGTCGACAAGTTCGGACGGTACTCCGCTTTAGGAGTGCAAGTTGGAGAAGACAGAAAAAGAAGTGGATTACCGCAAACACCTGAAGGTGACTATAGCATAAGTAATAAACGTTTAAAACTAGTTAAAGATCCAGAAGAAGATACTGATGGAGCAAATTTGAAGACAGTAAAAGAAGCTACTTCAACATCATTAAAATTACATAAGAATACTTACGATGTTAAATCACATAGATTAATTAATGTTGGTAAACCAACTGAAGGTTCTGATGCAATTACTAAAGAGTACTTATCATCTGAACTTTCAAATACTTTAAAATTGCAATGGGGTAACAACTTAAAAGATGGACAAACATATGATGCTGGAAATTATAGAATAACCAACGTGGGAAATCCCAAAAATGATAAAGATTCAGTTAATAAAGAATATTTACATTCTATAATACCGGAAAAAACTAAACATGGATATTCTTTTTATAAATTTATTATAAATGACATTGGATACCCAAAGGAAGACGGCGATGCTGTAAACCTGAAATATATCAAGGACAACTGTATTTTACAAGATGGTGATGAAATCGATTGTCATGGGAAAGTGTTGTCAAATGTAAAGTTCGGTTCTCAACCAAAAGATGCTGTTACTATGGAACAATTATCTAAAGAATTAAAAAAGGAAACATCCAATTTTGTAAAACATGAAGATGCCGTGTTAAAGCGGGGAGATAAATTTATACATGGAAATGAAAAGTTTAATTTAATGCAAGGAAATAATGATGAATGGGATGCAGGACATAAAACAATAACAAATGGAAGATTTGGTATAAAAGATACAGATGTACCTCTAATGGTGCAAACATTAATTGCGAGTGGTGGTACATTAGGTACATACAATGGTCGTAATAGAAGAATAAAAGATATTTATCCTGGTTACGAAGAAAATGATTGTGTTACAATGAAACAAACAATAACTTGGGATAAACACTTTGGGACCCAATATGATGCAAAGATGAAGAAAATAATTAATATTTTACCAGGTGAAGATTCAAATGATGCTGCTACTATTGGACAAGTCATAAAAACATCAAAAAGTGATTCAACAGCTTACACATGTAATGATAAACGTATTATGCAATTACATGATCCTCAACATCCAAAAGATGCTGTAACTTTAGATTGTTTAATAAGAATAGTGGGTAATTTACTTATTGATACCCACAATCATATAGCTAGTACAACGAATCATGTGGTGATTCAACCCGATGAACGAGAAGCTTGGATTAAAAATAGAATCATAAATCAGTATATAATTAATTTGAATAACTAAGTCTTTAAATATAAAAGATTTTGCACAAGTTATTCATTTATATAAAGTATCTCGTAGAGTAAACACACCAGTTATATAAGACAACATAATGAAGACCGTATCGCTCAGTCATCGTCAAGACAGCGGCAAGAGAGGACGTGGTATAACATCAGCTGCATTATCCCTGCTCAGACGGATTCCAGTTGGTGCTGTTGTAAATCGAACGATAGACGCTTTACCATACGAATTACATCTGCCCGGAGGTTATCAATATTGTGGACCTGGAACTAAGTTGGCAAAACGTTTAGCAAGAGGAGATCCTGGAATTAATAAATTAGATCAAGCTTGCAAAGAACACGATATAGCATATTCAAAGTATAAAGATTCAACAAATAGATCAATAGCAGATAAAATTCTAGCGGAGAAAGCTTGGCAAAGAGTAAAATCAAGTGACGCAAATATTGCAGAAAAAGCAGCAGCTTGGGCAGTAACTACAGCCATGAAGACAAAAGCAAAGTTAGGTGGTGGAAGACGTCGCAGAGGAAGACCTGCAAAGAGAGGCGCTCCCAAAAGAGGTGGAAACATTAAAAAAGGACGTCGTAGAACTCATAAGGCAAGTGTAAAGAAGACTTCTGTTTGGCAAATGGTAAAAAACGGAGCAGGTTTATACCTAAGACCATACCGTGTGTACTAAATAAGAAGAATCAATTGATAATTCCAAATAAAGCCTTAACAAATCATCAGTTAAATGATTATGTAAAATGTTTGAAAATACCATTCTTTCGAGGAGTTTTTATGAAAGATGCATTACCAACTAAAATATGGAAAAATGAAACTGGAATAGTAAATTTGGATTCCACCTATGGTCCAGGCACTCATTGGGTATGCTATAAAAAACTCGGACAAACCATTTACTACTTTGACAGTTTTGGCAATCTACCACCGCCAAAAGAACTGCAACATTATTTTCGAAACTCCAAAAACATTTTTTACAATTACAAAAGAGAACAACCTAACAATACTGAAATATGTGGGCATTTATGTTTGGAGTTTCTAGCGAAGAGTGTCAGTCAGCTTTAAGATGTCATCGTATACAGTGTCACTGAGTGGAAATTCATCCACATTAAAAAGTACGCTGTTCCCAGCATTGCGTCTATCCAAGGAAAGATTATGGGAAGCGGCATTACTTGATTTGACTACCTACAATTCAATTCCTAATGTTACAGAAGGAAAAAACAATTTACTACATTATTATGAAACTAAGGATGCTGCAGGAAAATACTCAGAATTGAAAATAATTACATTTCCTACTGGAGCATATGAAATTGATGACATAAACCAATTATTACAGAAACAACTCGGAGAAGACAATATCACCGTTAAAGGAAACAATAATACTTTAAAAGCAGAAATAACTTCGAAATATTATATTGATGTCAGCTTGGAACAGTCGATTGGCAGTTTACTTGGATTTACAGATACAAAAAAGAAAATCTTAACTCCTGGAACTACTCATTCGGGTGATTCAACTGTAACAATATTGAAAGTAAATAGTATTGATGTCACGTGCAACATTATACACGGATCGTATAGAGATGGAGTTAATCAACATATTTTACATACATTTTATCCAACAGTGGCTCCCGGTTTTAAAATTGTTGAGAAGCCACAAAACTTGATATACCTACCGTTAAACACCAGTTTCATTTCAGACATCGTACTGAACATATTGGATCAAGACGGTCATAGTGTTGACTTTAGAGGAGAAACAATTACTATACGGATACACATCAGAGCAGCAACATAAAAGTCAACATGGGATTATCATTTAAACCACAACGGAAGAGTCGGGAGCTCAGTAGCTCCTCGACATTGGAAGAGTTAACATCGGAAAACATTCGTTTTCTACAGAAGATTGGATTGAAACTTAACAGCGATGGATATCCTGGATATATCTCAAGGACCAGCGTTCGACGAAACACTATGGGAGAAGGAATATCACACGCACAACCCTTACACTTCATCAAAATTAAACACTAACGATGAAATAAGGATCCCCATTCAACAACAAGATATTTACACTTTACCGTGTGAAAGTTACTTGTACATCGAAGGACAGGTATTAAAATTGGATGGAAAAACTGCTTCAACAGTTCCTTTTATAAATAACCCGATGGCATATCTTTTTGATGAAATAAGATATGAAATATCAGGGGTGACGGTTGATTCAACAAAAAAGGTTGGTTTAACAACGACATTGAAAGGATTAACATCATTAACACCGCATGAGAAGAATTCAATAGTCACTGCCGGATGGGTTGCCCCCGATAAAGACACTATAACACCAGCTTCCAACGGTCACTTTGATTTTCATGTACCTTTACGATTGCTTTTGGGATTCGCTGAAGATTACAAACGGGTAATAATAAATGTCAAACAAGAATTAGTATTACTCAGATCTTCAACTAATAAGGACTTAATACTTGCAGACCCTGCAACTACGGAAGATAAACTGGAATGGCAACTACAGTTGGATAAAGTTGTTTGGAGAGTACCTCATGTAAGATTGGCCGATGAACATAGAATCCTATTATTGAGAAAGTTAAAATCTGACCGTGATATTGTGATGCCATTCCGAAGTTGGGAATTTCATGAATACCCTACACTACCTCAGACAGAAAGACAAACATGGACCGTCAAGACATCAACTTACTTGGAACGAGCAAGGTACATAATACTCGGTTTTCAAACTAAGCGAAAAGATGTTATCACTGCAAATGCTGGTCAATTTGATCACTGTAAAATAAAGAATTGTAAAGTTTTCCTAAACTCTCAATTCTTTCCCTATGACAATTTGAATGTCATGTTCAGCAAAAAACGTTTTTCCATTTTATACGATATGTATGCAAGATTTCAATCGTCATATTATGGAAAGACTAATACACCACTATTATCACCTGACCAGTATTATTCCAAGGCTCCAATAATTGTAATCGATTGTTCAAAACAAAATGAATCGGTAAAATCATCAAGTGTGGATATAAAAATTGAAATGGAATTTGAAGAACCAGTAGCGGATGGAACTTCGGCATACTGTCTAATTCTACATGATAAAATAGTTACTTACACACCGCTGACCGGAATTGTGAAGAATGTACTTTAAGAAGAATTGTATAACAACTGCAAATTTTTGAGGTTAGAATTATCTGCTTTAATTTTTGAGGTTAGAATTTCATTTGTGAAAGACAAGTTGAAAACAAACAATTATGTAATTGTATAAATTTCAAGGATTTTACGAAAAATATAAAAGCGAGAAAATAATTAGTGGAAACTTCATTCTATCTTCAACCGTCGTATGGGAAACATCATTCGCAAGATGAATTCTACTAACGGAGAAGAAAATACACCTCTAATGGATGATAATAGTTCAGATATAGAAAAACAAGTTGAACGAGAAATGGACGAGTTCCTAAAATTCAACAAACATAAGAAGAGAGAAGAAGAAAAAGCTGAAAAAGAAGTAAAAAGGAAGAAGGTTGAAGTTAACATTACAACCAATATTTTAACAGAAGTATTTCTTCGGATTATCTACCCAATTTCTTCATGCATGACAAAAAGTATATCAGTTGGAATTTTAAAATCAATGGATTATTCACCAATTGTTATTTTAAATCATGGAAACAAAATGGTTACTTTCAGTGAAACTACTTGGGAATCTCTCATGAAACATTTACATCTTTTGGAGTGCTATTTAAGTAACAACACATTTGGAAGAAGAACAAGATTAAGTTTATTGGAATCAAATATTGAAGTTGATATAGTAAAACATCGTGGAGGACAAATTGTTCGCTTCAGAGATTTAACCACACATAATGTTAAATTATATTTCACTAAAGAAGAATTTTACACTTTAAGTTGTACTACCGGTCCCGTCACCAGATATTTGAAACAACTAATATTTTCAAGTGCAATAATTAAAGACTATCTAATTGATACATTGGACAAAAAACCTTTTGTTCCAATTTTATACGGTCCCGTGGATACTTCAATCTTTAATAGAATACCTCAAGAAGTTGAAATGTGGAGACAATTAAACAACTATCACACCAATTTTAATATTGATGAAGTGGCACAAGAAGTGAAAGAAGAAGAACAATCTTGTCTGTTATAAACATCGGCTCATTCAATTTTTAAGTCAGTTGTTAGTAAGACTTCATCATGAATAAACGGGTTTCGTTTTCTAATGCGCCACATATAATGGAAGTTAAAAGAGGTATAATTGAATTTCAAGCTTTTCGAGGAAATGATGGTAATTTTATTATTAAAGAATTAGTAATCTTGGACATGAACACATCAGTAGTTTATCATTATTTGTTTAAACCTCCAGTACCATTTAATAGACTAACAACTAAAGCGAAAGTTACAAACAAATGGTTGAACAAACATTTTCATAACTTAAGATGGGATGAAGGTTTCATTAATTATAACATGATGCCGCACATTATGAATCATTATTGCAAAGAGTTTAAAATTATCTACACAAGGGGATTGGAAAAAGCAAATTGGATACAATCATTTACAAGCAACGAAGTGATTAATGCAATTATTGATAAAGATTTCCAATGCTACTTCAACGAACTTTGTATTTCATCAAAAAGTTTTAAACATCGAAGGTCACAGTGCGCTTTAAAGAATGCCTACCGCTTGAATAATTTCCTTCAACAAACTGGTGGGGGTAGTGTCGATTATAAAAGTGAGAGCGCTACCATGACACAGCATGAGTATTACTCAAACCTCCGAAGAGACAACATCTCCGACGGACATTCTTATTAACAAGAAGATTAACAACAACATCAATATGGCATCACAGAACTTACTTCAAAGTTTAGTTGATCAGTTCAACGCTCATTCTAAATCATCAATTCTACCTACGAAGAAATGTTCTGAACTAAAAGAAGAAAAACACTACATCATTCATACTATTAAGAAAATGGAAACTTCAGTAGGTGATGCTATAAATTGCACTTTGAGCGAGGCACCTTATACAATTGGTGATGAAGCAAAATTTCAGATCTTCTTACCAAAGCGCTTCGTACAACTACTTCAAAATGAAGATCTTCGTATAATTCAACCCGGCGCACTCTATTTGGTATCACATGGACCCAGTGGAAACAACTCTACTGAACTTACAATTCATGTAACACCTACTACTGATTAATTTGTACATAACATTGTAAATATTTCTTTGTATTTGTTTTTTCAATAAATATGATATAAAACAAAAAAAATAAAAATAAAAAAAGCAACATATTGTAATGTCTTTGTACATTACAATATGTTGCTTTTTTTAAAAATTCCACGGGATGACCTTGACCCAATTCTGTATAATTATAAAAGGGGAAATGTACTTGCAAAATTCATCAGTCTACTGCTACCTTTCATACCGTACACATCTCGCTCTTAATCCCTGAATATAAAACTGCAACATGTCCCTAAAGGTCAAGTGTGCATCTTACGATACTAACACCATAACAACTTTTGAACAACTCGAAGATTTAACCAACGAAATGCGAGTTTTACTTACCGGTGGTTATCACTTAACTGTTGATGTTAGTGCTACTAATACAAGGATGTTCACTAAAACAAAATATTGCGATGATGAAATATTTATTTCTACACAACCTACAACTTCTTCATCGCCAACTGGTCAACATAACATCAAGTTCCAAAAGTATTACCAATGTTGAATAACTTTTGACAGACAAAGCTACAACTAAAGAATCACGTGATCAATGTGAGTTAATAAAAAGGATGTGATACTTGTATAAATAATCATTCGCTTCTTAGCTCTCACCACGACAAGACCTATTTAAGAAAATGTTGTACAGAATGATGATTCAACTTGATGGAAAAATCTATGGAAAAGATTACAACACTGTTGAACAAATGACTAAAGATATAGATGTATTAGCTAAAGAAGGATACCAAGCTAAATTAATTTTAAAATTTCCTGAAGTACATCCACTATCAATAGAAGAACTAGTTGCTATGGCTAAAGCTGAGAAAGATAAAAAGTCTGAAGAAAACAAAGAGAAACAAACTTCCTAAATTTTAATAATCCTTACACTTGTAAGGTATAATTTTTTAAAACTCCATTTGGATGACCTTGAAATTACCCCCACCACTTTTCACAGTACATAAAACTCGCTATTTAACACTATACACTCCTATTCTTTCACTAGACTCCGCAGCGTCAACATGGAAGAGCAAAAATACAAGTACAAACCTCGTTACTGTTGTGAACAACAATGTACAGATTTAGGGCCAATGATGGTGGATGGGTTAGCTTGTACTAAATGCGAATTCTTCGGATCTTGTTACTGCAAATGCAAAACAAAACAACTACCGCCACCGGAATTGCGAACTTTGAAACTTCACAAATCAAGATATTTTCATACATGTTGTCCTCAAAGATGTTTCAAATTTCACCCTCTCGATCTTGCTCATTGTCAACGCACCAATTCTCATCAAGATGATTTTTGTACACATATGATAAAAAGATGTAAATACAGGTCAGATTGGTATTCCGATCCTGTAGAACCATCAAATGTGTAATTTCAGTTTTACACTCTTTTTTAAAACTTCATTTGGATGACCTTGAGATTTCCCCCACCACTAGTTCTAATTTTTATATAATATTAAATCATTCCACTTCCAACACTCTAACTAACAACATGGAAAACAAATTTATCAAGTTTGAACATATAATAACTGACAGGGAGGAGATGGAAGAATTGTTTCAAAACTTACTTTCTATCATTGACGAATATCCTATAAGATGGTTCAGAATTGTAGTTCAATATTTAAATCCTGGTGAATTGTTTTCTTCATCAAGTGAAGAGGATGAAACAACTACTTCGGTTCAAATAATTGAATTAAAAGACGAAGAAGAAGAACTAAACATTTTATTCAATCATAAGCTCAAGGTTCCCCATATAAAAGCCCCCTCCCTAGACAGCCCCCCTCCCTAGACGCCTGCTCAAGGTCACCATTATATAAGCCCCCTCCCTATGCGCCGATCCTCATTCCATCACCGACTCTCCAATAATGAACAACTCTCCATTGGCCCGAATGAATTCTAGTTTTGAAATAAACTCTAAAGAAGAATTACAAGACATTTTTAATATTTTACAAGAACTTGTAGATAATTTTACAACCATCAAAATGAATTTGGAAATAACATACGATTGTCCTATTTGTGATAAGGTTGAAAGTTTGGACGAAGACAGTTTACTAAATCTAACTCCTGCACCATCTGACACTACTGATGGTAATAATGAAGAGCAACGTCTTTCCCCCACCACTTCTTTGTAATTCATCCTTCCCCCCACCACTTCTTTATTTAACTAACATTTCTCCCTTTCACTTCTCATTCCGTCTTCGACTTCTGAACTATCAACATCACTTGTTTTAAAATTTCAAACACTAACACAATCATGATGGATATGATGGATGAAGTTCCCTTCATAACTAGAATGGAAGAGGATAAATTGAAATTGGAAATTAAACGATTGGAAATGGAACGGGAAAACCAATTCGAAATGTTACATTTGTTCAAGCTTTTCAAATACATCATCTGGGGACTCTGCGTTTACCTTCTCATCGTCGTTGGTGTTTGCATTTACAACCCTGTAGTTCATCACAAAAGTTCAACTTGTTTAAACTCTGCTGTTGCACATTAATTGTATGTTCACAAATAAAATTCAAAAGTTACTTCAACCTATCCCACTATCACCAACTAGTTCAACTTTCAACTATTTCTGGTGGTAGTTGGATAGGCTTTTTTAAAACTTACTCTGGATGACCTTGACATACTTTCCAAGCCCCAGTTATAACTGTTAAATTTCAGTTTTAAATTAACTCTTAATTCATGCCCAATTCTACTTCAAATTCAGGGCATATGCTCTCGCCATCTGCACCCCAGCATCTGACGCCATCTGCTCGAGCAGCTGCTCGGGCAGATGGCACGACTTCCGGCGCAGAAGTAACCAAAACACACTACTGAGTAAGACTCTTTCTTTTAATCTTTATAAATATTAAAGAAAAATAGATTAAATTATTTACAATACATACATACATCTTATGGCTAATTTAGCCAGCCACGAGGTTTTAAGAATAAGAAAATAAATTCTGCGGTGCAGAGCACCTGAGTCAGTGTATGTATAAAGATAAAAGCTAAAATAAAACTTAGATCTCTCTTTATAGAGCTAACACAGTATATATTTTTTTTATTGGCTCTGGAAAGGGCCATTTGCATTTTTCTGGTAGCTGGCATAGCTGAGAGATCTTCTTATTTGTGATTTTACATGACTGAGTTTGTTGAATTTTACAGATTTTATTGTTGTTGTGATCTTAAATTGTAACCGTTTTTTTATTGAGCTGAGCCATTGTTTTTGTCTAAATATTTTATCTAATGTTGTTACCTTTATTTTATTTGTTAATTTTTTTTTAAGATTGATAAGTACAAAATAGTGGTTAGATAAATCTGTGATATTTTATTTATAAGCATTTTTTTAACCATTCAACCTGGATTGTTTTTATTCAATTAGGCTAAAATAACTTATTTGACACAATTGGTGAATGTGACTTATGCTAAGAAGCACCGATTATATTCAACTTAGTTTTAATGACGAAGTCTATTGTAATTACAGTGTAATTATTGAACGACTAATAAATATTGTCTATTGTCTATATTGTCTACCACTTGCGTGATAGTTCAGCTGCCAAAGTATTTATTTACAATGTATTATTTACAATGAAAGTAGGTTTTAATAGGATGGTGCAAAATTATTTGATTATTTTTAACATATGTACTTAATTTAAGTTATTTTAAAGGTTATATATTAGGTACGATTATTGTTGTTTCATAATAAAAAGAGTTACTCTACATAACTCCACAACATTTTTTTACAATAGGGATTATAATTTGAATTAGATTATTTTAGACTTAGTACATTACATTACATCAGCTGGTACATATGTATACACAAATTCGTTTATTTCATATATGGAAGGTAATTATGTAAATCTTTTCCAGAAAATACAGCAAATGTATCTAATTCAAACTCTATCAAGGCTGAAGACTATTTCTCAAAATGTTTGTCACCCAATTGAAACTTTTCTATCAGCGGAAGTTGATCCCGATGGACAAAATTAAGTTTACCTTGCATAAAATTACGTCACAAAGTAACTCAATTGCCTCAGTATTCTACTTTTTTATACCACATTTGATGAGTTTTCTAAAATATTTATATTAATATATCATGGTCTTACTAAAAACAATATAATTTCAAGTGACAAAAATACCAATGTACAATATTAAATCTTCTTAAGTCTATTATTATACATCTACTACTACATTTAATAATATTATACTGACATATCCTAGTTTCTAAGAATTAGGGTGCTATTACTAAAACTAAATACTGTATTAGGTAGAGTCACCTCCCTGAACATTTATTTATTAATTTTTGATTAGTTTCCCACAAAGTACAGCAATGTCCTGCAGCTGTCACTGAGGTCGTTCAATTAACTATATAGCTACCACTAATGGGATGAAATTGCTGGGTGAGACCTCTCGGCTAGTCATTATCCTCTGATTAATCAATCTCAATGTGTGGTCCAGCTTTTCATTAGGTCTACATTACGTCTATATTAGGTCTAAATTATATCTACATTAGGTATGTATTATGTATACATAAGTTATACATGAGGTCTACATTACGTCTAAATTAGGTTTACATTCGGCCTACACTATTTCTATATTAGGTCTACATTCTGTGTATATTAGATGTACCTTAAGTCTACAATGAGATCTACAAGCATAATTACTGGGTATGCAAGCAGTCCTACTCTAACGGTCCAAACCTCAGTCTTGCTACTATCCAACATCGACCAGTCGTAAGAAAAATATAAGAGTCCATTAATTAAGAGCACAATGACAAATGGCAGCTGGGTCAAGAAGCGATAACCTTGAAAATAAACCTTGAAAATGCTACTAACCTTTCACAGGATCGAACCGGCAACCTTTGGATTCAAAGGCGAGCACTATAACCACTCAGCTACTCAGCCAGTTCTTCTTCTTTATTCTAGATTTTTTGTTCAGTAAGTATTTAAAATCGGAAAAATAAGTACGTTTATTTGCTAAATCTGTGTGATGAAATGTTGATTAGAAACAATCAACTTTTGATTGAATATTTACTCTTTCAAGGAAACATAATTACACTTAAAGTTAAAAGTTTTGCATATCCCTTAAAACTTTATTGTCTGAGGCTTATAAATGTAATATTTTTCTCAATTTCTTATCATGTAATGGCTACGAAAAAGATAACTTCAGTATCTAAGTTATCTCTGTACAATAATTAGGGCTTATTACTCTGATTGAAAAATAACTTATATAATAAAAACTATTTATTACCAAACGGTTAGAAATAAGCAAACTAAAAGACGATTTGGAATTTGATACACAAAGTCTATATGATATACACAAATAAAGATAATATGTTGATTTCTAACTAGCTTTACATGTACCAAAACTTTAAATTTAAAGGTTGAACTTCTAAACACAGATTATTTTGAGACATATAACTATAATTTTAACACGTCGTCTTATTTTCAATAGAGCTGTTTTCTATTTCTAGTAACCGAATCAATCGTTTCATTATCATAAAATTTCAAATGTATAAACATTTAAATTGGATAAAATTTCAAAACCGAATAATTTTTATTTACATATCTACAAATTACATATAGTTTGTAGAAACACATGAATGACTAATTAGTAAGGTACGTGTAAGATATGCCTATAAATATATTCAAATAAAAACCCTTACTCATAACATTTGACCAAAGAAAGATGTTCAACCGTCTTTTAATATATTTAAAATACAAAACTGTTATATGTTAAATATCACCTCAAAGGGGTTTTTCAATGCTTATCAGTTTATTATCAAAAGACAAAACCAAACCTCGTTGAACCTTAGAGTTGAATAAACGGAATGAACCACTTACCAAGTACTGTAATGTCCCTTGGTTACGACCCCTAATAAAGCAAAGTAACTGTGTCATATACCGTAAATCTAATATGGCCTATAATATGTGTCCTTAGCTGTATGATGAATGGCAAATCAAAATTAAATTTAAAATAGGTTTGCAAAACAGCATTGTGGCTTGTAGATGTAGAAGCACATTTCCAATTTTAACATAGTTTTGAATTTCAAGTGAAAAACTTGTACCTACCTATTTTTTATTTCTTAGGTTTATATTTTAAATTCATGTGGCAAAAATCATATTAGGTAGTTAGTAAAACATAAAAAGACTAATATATTAAGCCATTTCCCGGTAAACTATATTTTCATTTCTAAGATTTTGTAATACAATCGGACGTTTAAAAAATTACCGTATTCGCAGTATTCTGTTTATATTGTATGGAGTTTTAGTTAAAACCAGTTTTATAAAATAAACCCGTTAAGGCAATGTAAAGATTATAAATACATTTTTTGTTTCAATATAAAATTATTTGTAACTCAGTTTTTAAAATAATTAAAGAGTGGGTTTTTAAAATAACTAGTTGTTGCCCGTCGATACTCGACGGATATATAGCTCCATTAGTGGTAAATGAAACGCTATAATAGTACAAACATGTAAGGTAGTCTATAAAATGTACTTCTTTGAACTGCCATACCAAGAAAAATAATATATTTTACAGAAAATACTACGATTTTAGTTGGAGCGTCGGAAAAGTAGGCCTATTCCGTAAAACCAATAATGTTGAATCCTTGTACTTAGGCCCTACTCTTTAGTATTTTATAAACATGTCAATTTGATTGTTTAGGTAGGCGCAAACCTAATTAGCCTAAGGAAACCGTTCTATTAGGTTCAACAACATCAGAAATAAGTAGACCAATATCCACTTGTAGGCCTATTAGATAAATTGTTCTTAACAGTTTTTTTTCTTTTTTTTTTCCAAGAATTAGGAAAGGCCTAGAGAGTTGTAACTTATGATGGTTGGTTTTAACAAATATTGGTGTATTAGGGTAGGATAGAACGTAGAGAAACCATTTGTAACCACTTTCATATCGCAATATTTATGTAATGTGCAAGTTTCAATAACTATCCAAATTTAAAGAATACAAATTTATTTTACAGAAAATTACATAATTTTAGTTGGAGTGTCTGTCAAAGTAGGCCTATAGGCATATTCCTTAAAAAAATTAATGCTGCACCCTTACTATGTAACACAGACACTCTTTAGTATTTTATAAACATAAAAATCGATTGTTTACTTAGGCCTAAACCTTAGTAGCCTAATCAAAGCGTTATATTAGTTAAAAATATCAAAAAATAAGCAAGCCTAAACTATCAATTTGTAAACTTGTTAGTTTAATAAATAAGTTTTTAAGTCTTTGAACAGGCCTATAAATATTTTATAAATATTTTAATGTATCTATTTTGCTTAAAATAAATATCGGTACCATCAGTAAAACATTTATTAGTGACGCCGTTATTGGACACATTACAAAAAGTATTTTTGTGAAGATCGGTCTGGAACCCTGGCCGTCTGATTTGGAGTAAGTCACGCTACCGACTGCGCCACAAATACTGTCGTTAAGCGAAGTAAATGTAAAGCATTACAATGTTGCAAACGACAAATTGATTGCACAAAATTTCCGATACATCCGTTTCTTTTAATACAAATGTGAGCAATTTATTTAAACTAAACCTTTACAATTTAGTCTTAATTTTAAAGCAATCAGCTATTTTACATAGTTAAGCAACTTTCTTTCCATTTTAAGGATAATACATCATAATAATTGTAAACGTTTTTAGGTACTGACCATAATAAACCAAATCCTTCATGAACTTATGTTCATCCACTCTGTATTTAGACAAAATACTTCGTGTGTTTACAATCAGCTGATTGAAATCGTGTAAAATAAATAAATTGTTAAGGTTTGAAAATATCGACATTTTTAATCTAAGGGAGTAAGATAACGTTAATTTATGTGATTAAGCAACTTTCTTTTCATAAATGACAATACATCATAATAATTGTAAACGTTTTTAGGGACTGGCCATAATAAACCAAATCCTTCATGAGCTTTTGCTCATACACTGTATTTACACTAAATACCTCGTGTGTTTACAATCAGCTGATTGAAAGCGTGTAAAATAAATAAATTGTAAAGGTTTGAAAATGTCGATATTTTTAATTTAAGGAAGTAAGATAATGTTAAAGTAAATAAAATCTGCTAATATACAAAGGTTTATGTTTTATTTGGTACAAACTGCGTGTAAATTGGTCCAGTGGAAGTCTCAGACGAACTGTCCAAAGGATTGGAAATTTTGGCTTTTTTTCCCAATGTTAAATCTCCATAAGAAAAGTTTTTTTTAATTTTTGACCAATTTAACGTAAATATTTTTGAAATACGAATAAAACCTGCTAATATAGAACCGAAAACGTTTATTTTGGTACAACCCGCATGTAAATCGGTCCAGTAGAAGTCTCAGACGAACTGTCCAAAGGATTGAAAATGTTGGCTTTTTCCCCATGTTAAATCTCCATAAGAAAAGTTTATTTTTCATTTTTGATAGATTTAACGTAAATATTTTTGAAATACAAATAAAATCTGCTAATATAGAACCGAATACGTTTATTTTGGTACAACCCGCATGCAAATCGGTCCAGTAGAAGTCACAGACGAAGTGTCCAAAGGTTTTTTAACTTTGTGTTTTAAATATATAGATTTGTATTACTGTACTTAAATTCTAAATTGGCATCGTTTTCATCCAAAAACCTAAACGTGGATACTATGTACCATTCTGTAAAGTGCCTTCACGATTAATATTTTATCCGTACCTCATAAGAAAGTTCACACATAAGAAATTTACTAGTGATCGAAATTCGACGAATAATTGACTTGATCTTGAGCAATTAGTTTTAGGATGTTTTATAACTGGAACACTTGTTTTTTTATTTCCTAACATTTGTTATTACAACAGCTGTCCAATGATTCAATCAATTTATACTCCTCCCATAAGATTAAAATTGAAACTTTGAAAGCTTGTAGGGCGTAGCTCTGCGGGCCGATGTTTATTATAATGGGATTCTGCTCATCTACAGTACATACCTTTCTAATGGTATGCCCGAATTTCTCGTACAATGTAGACAAGCTTAGAAGAAAGGAAGTAAAGAAACATGCTAGCCTATCAATATATAGATTTAACAAGTTATTTGCCTAATAATACACAAAACAAATTAAATGAATAACAAGAACACATACTGTATAATAAAATAAAAAACAAAACTTTTAAAATTGAAAATGTCTAGTGTGTCTCGCTTGACCTTTAACCTTTAGGTCGTCCTGAATCAGCAAAGCCTTTCCCGAACCCTGATAATTGAACGCTTTGACTCAAACATTTTTCAAGATGATTATTTTTTATGATTAATTAATTATATTTTGCTCTTATCTCTACTGACCAATAAATGTTCATTTTACCCCCTTTGTTTACATATCTCAAGAAGGTAATGTTTGTGCAACATAAAATTTAAAATTAATTTTAGAAATTCCATTTAGTTATTGTTTTTTAATTTGCTTCATAATTAAATGAAATTTTTTATACTAAATTCTAATTTCAAATAATTTTGTTTTATATTTGAATAAAAACTAAAATTTTACAACTGTAAACGGTTTAGTATCAGTTTTTTCTCTGTTACTTTTTTGTGTGGTAACACTTAGAAAGATCAAATAAAATCTTAGTAGAATTTACAACCTGATTCTATATACGATACGTAAATAGAATTTACGTTCTATTTTAACAAGCTGCAAATATAATACAATATGCCAAAATTTTAAGTAATGTGTAGTTATAATTTACTTCGAATACAAATTATTGTCGTCTAGAGCTACTTTTATGGCACAAAAAGTATTTTTTACAATGCTCTTTAGCACTCATTCACGAAATACACTATTGTATAAACCAATTGTCAATCTAATTTTACATTTTTTTATTCATAATTCATTAGTAAATTTGGACCAACAATAAATTTGGACTTTGTTAATAATATATTTATAAACTATAATATACCTGGAAAAATACATATTATTAATATTAGATCTGAAATACAATTGTATATTACAAATATGTGATAATATTATGTAACTAACAAATTAATAAACTTTAAGATGATTCATAGTACATTTATTAGTTCGCCAAACATAACTAAGACAATTCAATAGGAACTATTACGAACTATCACAATTTGTATTGCCATTATGACATTATTTAAAAAGTATGCCAGTCCAACCCTTTCAAAATTTCATCTAAGTTGTCAATTTACACATTGATTTTAAAAATACTGTATCTTACTGTGTACTTTTCGACGGTAAGATTATAAAAAAGCAAATCCTAATTTTACAAGCTTATATCAAGATTATTCAGTCAAAATGACCATAACAATGTGCAATAATTATCCGATTTTGCCTTACTGAAAACCACATTTTTGGGCATCAGAAACTTATCAGGAGATTATAGCTCAAGAGCAATGGATTCGAAGCCTAGAATACCTAGTCTTCGTATACATAGTTTTAAGATGCTGCACAAAACATCTAAACATTTTTGACAATGATACATGTTCGAACTATTATTGAGTAATATATCCATAAGATTATTGTGTGAATAAGATTCTCTTACAATGACGAAGCTTTGGGATCATATTCAGTGAATAACGTACAATGTTTGTGTGGTGATTTATGGTTGAGCCCGAGCGAGTTATTCACCAAGCTTCCTGAATGTCTCGGTCTCAGTGTGTGCTAAGTGAGCCGTTCTATTTTAACGAGCAGCCAACCTCTTCAATAGTTTTTATTTTTGGTGCTTCAATGGTTAAAATCATTATGAATGAAACTTTTATTACACATTAAGCATCATAAATACTGATATGATATATTAAGATTACTATAAAAATTTAAAATAATAATAATGGTTCCTTTTTTGGGAATAAAACCAAGTCGTGAGTAACTTTTCAATCATTGATATTTACATTTCAAACTTATTACTAATTATTATTATAAAATAATCTGTTATATTTTACTATTAGTAGTGTAAATGTTTTAAATACAAAACATCTCACACGCAAAAACGATTATAAAGAATGTGTTTTTATTAAGTTTTATTTTTCACATAAGTTACTACTTATTTAATCAACGATATTTGGATTGAACTTCAGTTATTTAGTTCCGAAATTAAATTTGAGACATAGTTCGCACATATTGTATACTGAATTTACCCTCCATATATTGTGGAAGGTGAGAGATACTGTTTAGTAGTGGGTAAACGAAATGCTAGAGAGAGGCTCAATATCGCATTGGACATGGACATAATCTATTTGAAATCATCCCCATGCACATAACCATAAACAATATATCACATTTAGGCCTACAAGGTTTCACTCTTATTTTTAACGGTTCATTCTACCCAATCATAGCTTCTGGTGATAAACTATTACATATTGTGATCGTAGATTCTGCATCCTAATTAAATTTTTTGTCTTATTATTTGGTTTTAGTTCAATTATTTTAGTCAGAAAAGTGAAATGTTTTGTAGAATTTTATATAATGTGGCAGTTATAGCATAAAGGCAAGCAAGATATGTACTCTTTTTTAGAAAACTAATTGTCTTTTGGGGATAAATAATTTATTTCGTCTATTTAATATCACTGTTTGTAATTAGAATTATTGAAAATAAAATAAAAACTACAATAAAAAGGCAAAAGTAAACAGAATTTACATTATAATTTGAGGAAAATACGTGAATACGAGTGCACTCGTATGCACTCGTCATGGCTGTGTATTAACTTTGTTTTGGAGTGACACACAAATTTAGCTAAAGAGACAGAGTTGGAGAATGGCGGTCAGAGCAACTGGCGAGCTGCCACTGCCGTGGTGATGCCAAAACCCTCATGGGGACACGAACACTAGACAGTTTAGCTGCACTTAATTGACTCCGAATTCAAATTGGTTTTAAATCTGGGGATGGTTTTATTTAATAACTTCGTTAAAATAAAATAAAAATAAACCGATATCTTTAAATAGATTTTTATTTCTATCCGAAGCTTTCTTTCTTTAAATACCACTAGGCAGTAACATTTAAAAATAGTAACTAATGTTGGGTGTGAAAATCTAACTAAACAGGTCAAACCTCATCCAACCAAAATGCCAAATAGATAGAATAATTCAGTTGTATAGTATAAACGTTATTATTAAGTTAACGTATAAAAAATTATAAAACATTATTATGAAAAAAATGACAACATACTTAGAATTAAATACCCCCGTTGCAGCAGGTTGAAAGTTAAGATCATAACATCAAACTCAAATGGAAAAGTTAGCTATAATTATCTTTTGAAGATCAATACACAGTTTTCGAAATGAACTTGTAGTTACAAATGTACAATACTCAAGTACCTTGATTATTCTGGAATACCAAAATATTATGAATACTTCACTTTTATGCATTACTCTTTTATTATAATTAAAATACTATTTCTATAGTTTTATTCATCAACATTTATATAATATACACTCAGCAATAAAACATTTTTATGGTTATGTTTTTAAATAACTCAAAACTGATTGGTAAAACTGTGAGGCGATATCGATTATTTATTCACTCGGATATAGTGGCCAATTCCTCATCAATATGCAACAGGACGGACTTTCAGTTATGGATAGGCATGTGATAGATAAAAATTCAAATGTGAGATATACATTATTAAATACTTATAATAAACATATATTGTCATGTGTTTTATTTTTTAATTAACTACATCTCTTACTCGGTTCATGATTGTTTTTCTTAGTTGCACAACATTGTAATTCTAATATTGTTCCAAAATAAGTAAATAATCTTTATAAATAATATTCTTTTCAACACATATTACTATAGATTTTATTCATTTACTAAAGTATGAAAATTTATCAAACTGTATTCAAACAATAAAAAATATATTCATAAATAAATACTTTTAAGAAGAAAAACTAAAGACTAACAGGAAAGTACACAACAATAAGAGTTAAAGGTACACCTTTTTATGAAGTTTAACTTTGAAGGAAAACGGTCTTAAGGAAACACCTCCATTGAAATACCACTTTACGAAGCTCGCCAACACTTACCAAAGTATTTACTGCACAACTAAGTTTAGTTTCGTCTCAAAAGTTAAGATGAGCTTTTAATATGAAAAAAAAAAACGTCTAAAACATTTAACTCAAACAACTGGGAACTGGATCTGCTTTAGAACATGTGTTTAACCCCTATTTACTGTTAATGTTGAACAACAATAATCTAGATCTTCATCGTAAAGTATGGAAATTAATTACGAGAAACTATTTTAAATTTAACAAGAACCTTTGAAAAAGTAGTTTGAAAAATATATTTGATTTTTATAATTATATATCCATTTGAATTTTACAGTTATGGTTTCTAAGTTTGTAGATTCACTGGAATTTATAGTTCAGTAATCACTCAAATGAATTTGTATGGAATAAAAGATATTATTAAGTTAAAACTGTACGGTATGTTATTTTTATATTTTTTAAGAATTTTTTTCATATTAAATTTTTTAAATATATTATAAACAGAAAAATCAGTATACGATTGTAGCTTTGCAGAATATTCCAAGGAAATCTTGAAAAATATACCTTTTAAAGGAAATGAGCAAAATATTGATTACCAACAATGTTTGTTTATTTTGTTAATTAATGAATTGCTGAATTTTTACTAACCTTTAATTTCACATTTCTAGTTTTAAAGGAAAATGTATTTACATTGGAATAATTAAGGTCGTAGCTTAGCCTAGTTAGAAGCAAAATCTAAATATTTGTATCATATGAAATAGGCCTACATTGCGTTTAGTTTAACACAGATGATGAAAGGGAAGTTCTTCTTTTTCATTAACCATACTTAGCAAAGTTTTAATCATATGGCTGAAACAAAAAAGTCATCTTAGGGCAGGTTTCTTCAAACAAGTTTAACGTAAACTTAGATTAACTCAATGTTAATGATATGGACAATTTTGGTTTAAACTTGATTTTAAATTTAAATTTACTTCAAGAAACCGGCCCTTACATCAACTTACGTTTGATACAGCCATTTAAAATTTAGAAGTAACATACGTACATTTTAAATGCTTGAAGTTTTTTTCTATTTGATAGGACATGATTGCCAATTTCTAGAATGTCGTACCTGTAATGTTATCAAAACACGACTTCCATTTTACTTCTCAGAGTTTGAGGTCAGATAGTTAGGGAGAAAACCAATAAGATAGCACTTCAAGCTAAGTGCACATCGCCTGAGTATACCATACTCCCACACTCAAGTGCTACTTGCACGTGGTAGCTAAGGACCAAAATGGTAGTTATATTTATTTAACATTTATGAAATTTCACTTTGAAGGCAAGTGTATAGGCTAAGTGTGTAAAGCTCGAATATAATGAAATTGTTTTCCGAATGGTCTGATTGCATCTCAAATTTAACTAAAAATATTTTAGGGCATAATTTGCTGAATGATGTTAGACAAAGTACAAGAGCTGTGAACATTTTCGTAATAATGTCAATTACATATCTTTTTTATTATTATCTTTTAGTAATACATATAAATTGTTAACCTATTATTACTTTAACATTTCTATTTGATTTACCCATCGTAGACCAAAAAATTATGACTTATCACCAAAATTTATTTTTTAGCGTTTCATGTGATTGGAACCACTGTGTTTTACCTTATATAATAAAATAGTTCATTTAAGGGTCTAGAGAGAAAACTATTGAACGGATAATAGTCATTTTAGGGTCAAAGGATTTCTTATAGTCCCCAGATGATATGAATAATATGGAAATGCTCCAAGAAAACGCCTTATAGCCATAAGATGAAAATTAGACCAATCTAAATTTTGTTGATATATTTACTCCTCAATATGATTCATGTCCTACACTAATATTTCACACCTCTACTGACTTACACAATAGAATTAGTAAACAAAGCAGACAACTCTAATTCTATTATCATTGACAGATGATAACAAATTATACAATTTATAATAAGATTGCAGTTATTTTGCAATCAGTAAAATAAATAGTTAACAGATGATGATTAAATAACATTTTGGTTGCATTATAAAGAGAGTACTTATTGAAGATGATCACATTTACAATACCTTGTTGATTGACTCTTAGATTAATTTGTTTACTCATATATTTTGATATCTTAACTAGATAAATTAATACTTTTGTCTCTTGAAAAATAGACGAAAACACGTTCTACTTATTATAAAATGAAAAATACTCATCCCCATATTTCAATCTAGTAATTTTTCTTAAAATTGAGTTATTTCACTTCTTAACGTAGTCATGCCCTATTCCACGTTGCTAAGGCGTTAAGAAAATACTGAACACAAACATTCAGAAGCATGAGCGTGTTATTAAGGAGCACAAGTATTATAGTGGCAGTGTCCAGTAACATGCTGCAACAATGTTATGCATCACTACATGACACGATTCACCACTACCCAGCTTATTATGTTACATTAACATGTTGAGAGCTGGGAACACATTTGATGTCAAAGTTTACCATACTGTCACATTTATTCTCACAAATACACTATAACATCATTTTTAGTGTTTTCTTAACAACATTAAAGATTGGAATTAAAAAAAATCTACATCAACGTTAGGCGTTGATCTCTAAAAGTGTCAAAGTACATCTGATTAAAAATAACCAGGTAAGTATCTTGTGTTTACTATGTCATTGTCCCACATGTTTTAGATTAATAGCTTTTAAAATGTGTTTTTCACAAGTGAGTTGGGCTATATACTATCATATTAGTTAATAGCTAGTAAAACATCCGATTGCAATTGATTATTATTATTATTAAAGCTACAAGCAATAATTACCCTTGTTAAAAAAAACATGTAGAATACCACCATGAATATCTGGCTGTCATTTTACTTCGTCGTATTCAATGACACCGTGATTACAATGATCAATAAAAAGGTTAATCTCCATAAATTTTGCTTAGTCAAGATTTTACTTCCCATAAGTTAATAAATCCTTGGGAAGTATTTTGAGGTTCATGTAATACTTCTTGAATAAAAGAACTTCGCATATTTTACTAATGAACAATCGAATATCCTTTAAATTTAGAGGCCATCAGCTTAGACCTACCCAAGCAATCAAGATTTATGCTTTAGTATAAAAATGCATTAATGTTTTGAAAGATAAACCGTGGTCGTCTATCACTTAAAGAAATTTGAGTTTGCCGTATTTATATTCATGCATAACTGCAGTACTGATATTATTACAGCGCTGTAATAATATTAGTAGGGATGCAAATTCCACTAGTGAGATCTTTTCCTTGGCCTAGATGGAACTTTAATAAAGCTGAGTGGGAGACCTTCTCATCAAGGCTTGATAGCGGCATCAGGTTCATCCCCTCTAAAATAAAAAACTATGATCGGTTCACTCGCCTTGTCCTGTCTTCCGCTAAGGCGACAATCCCAAGAGGGTTTAGAAAAGAATACATACCAGGATGGAGCAGAGAGTGCGAAGATCTTTACAGTGAGTTTACAGACACTGCTGACAGAGATGTAGCTGACCAACTCCTTAACTCTCTCGACAACTCCAGGAGAGAAAAGTGGGTGAAAACTGTCGAGAACCTGAACTTCACCAAAAGTAGTCGGAAAGCTTGGTCTCTGCTCAGGAAACTCTCCACAGGTAAATCAAGTGAAAAACACGATGCCTCACAGCCAAGCCCTCGTGAAATTGCAAAACGCCTCTCCGTACTTTCAAAACCTGTGCGTAAGTCTGCAGACAGAAAAATTAATTTCAAGCTTAATGAGATAAATTAAGCTTATCTCATTAATTTAAGGGGATTAATTAATTTAATAAGCTTATCTCATAAGGGGGAGAGTCGGCAAGCACCCTTGGAAGTCTCTAGACCCTTCACTTACGACGAGCTGGAAGTGGCGATTGATGCGATGCCAATTGGCAAAGCAGCAGGCTTGGATGACATTTTCCCGGAGTTTATAAAACACTCGGGTAACAAGGCTAGACAGTGGTTTCTTAAAGTTTTTAACACCACTCTGAAAACCGGCGACATGCCTGGGATATTTATAAAATCCAAGATCATAGCTATCCTGAAGCCCGGAAAAGATCCAAAACTGCCTGAAAGCTATCGGCCTATAGCTCTTTTAAGTGTTTGTTATAAGCTTCTAGAGAGGTTGATTTATAACAGAATCCTCCTTATTCTCAATGCCAGCATCCCTGTCGAACAAGCTGGATTTAGGCCTGGTCGCAACTGTTGTGACCAGGTTTTGGCTGTGACTTCTTTCATTGAGGATGGGTTTGAGCGAAGACTGAAGACCTCTGTGACTTTTTTAGATCTGACTGCAGCATTTGACACTGTCTGGAGAAAAGGCCTCCTAGTTAAATTTTACGACCTTATTCCTTGCCCTTTCTTGTTGCGTCTCCTCAACTCAATGCTCTCCAATAGGATGATAAAAGTATATCTGAGACGCAGAGAAAGTACGTTTAGGCAACTAAAGGATGGCCCGCCACAAGGGTCAGTGCTCGCCCCACTGCTCTTTAATGTGTATACTGCCGACATTCCTGTAACTCGGTCCTTAAAGTTTATATATGCAGATGATATTGCATTGGCATATCAACACCAGCATTTTCGACAACCTGAGGAAACACTAACAAATGACCTCACGACCCTCGGAGAATATTTTGAAGCCTGGAAGCTAAATCCAAACCCAACAAAAACTTAGGTTGCTTGCTTCCACTTGAATAATAGACTGGCCAACAAAAAACTTAAAATTGTATTCAACGGTGTTGAGCTGAAACATAATGACCACCCAGCACCTGGGAGTCACTTTAGATCGGTCTCTCACGTTTCAAAGCCACTTACAAAAAACTGCAGCTAAGGTGAGAACCAGGACTAACATTGTCCATCACATTGCTGGCTCCACATGGGGAGCTAACGCACAAGTTCTGCGAACAACTGCTCTGTCATTGGTATATTCAACTGCTGAGTACTGTGCTCCCATGTGGTTAAGGCCCATGTTATACGGGCAGCTAAAACGCGACGTATAAAACGCTGACGCTAGACATAAAAAACGTAGCAGTTATACGAGCATCAATAACGTCGCGTCTCCGACGCGTCCCGACGGTGGGTGGAGCTGTTACACGAGCGGGAAAAACGCCGCGGAAATTACCGAGTGAGCCCGAAGGTCGCCGAACGTCATATTCGCGCTGGGTCAGTGTCTGGTGGGGGGGGGGAGGAAGCAGATCTGCCACGGCAAAGCTGCCCGTATAACACCTACTCGCGTCATTGCTGCCGCGTCTTTGCTGCCTGTTTACCGGTCCGGACGCGTAAAACACGTCGACGCTGAGTTTACCGGGCAAGACGCGGCAGCTAAAACGCTCGTATAGTTGCACACCACGCAAGTCCATTATCCCGCTAGGCTTGACGTCGACGCGACGTAAAAGCTGCCGCGCTTTTGCTGCCCGTATAACATGGGCCTAAATAGTGTGCACGTTAGAGAGATCGACATCCAGCTAAACAGGACCATGAGAGCCATTAGTGGTACACTCATGGCAACCCCTGTACCCCGGCTCCCGGTGCTGTGTAATATCGCTCCTCTTGAAATAAGACGAAGGGATGCACTCATTAGGGAATACACAAAGATCTTATCTGCTCCCCAGCTGCCCATCAATGATTACCTACCTCAAAATGTGGGCCGATTGAGGTGTCGAAAACCACCTCTACGAACAGCCTCCCAGTTGATGGACACAAACTTCACCATCCATACAAACTGGACTTAATCCTGGGACGCTTTTCAAGGTCGGGACCACTTCTTGATAGCTGACCCGACCGTAGCGGTAGATGGTATGAATCTTCCTCGGAAGCAGTGGACTATACTCAATCGTTTCAGTACTGGAGTGGGAAGATGTAATTATTGGAAGTACAAATGGGGAATGACACAAGACCAGTCATGCGACTGCGGAGCAGAGTATCAAACTATGGAACACATAGTCGAAGAGTGTCCACTGAGTGCCTTCCCCGAAGGATTGGCCGGTCTCAAGTGAAGCTGGGCTGCAATGGCTTAGCGCCCTGGATTTAGCTCTATAAAGAGAGATCTAATTTTTATTTTAGTGTTTATATTTTTACTTATACTGACTCAGGTGCTCTGCACCGCAGAATTTATTTTATTATTCTCAAACCATGGTGGCTGGCTAAATGAGCCATACGATATATATATATATATATATATATATATATATATATATATATATATATATATATATATATAAGTAGATAGTACTATGGGGTTCCTAGGACACTTTTGGAGACAATCAAAAATCAAACAAATTTCACAGTTTTTTAATACAATTATGCAATATTTTTGCCATTTTTTGGCCAATTTTCAGCTTTTGTCAAATTGTCATAAAAAATATGCAAATTTAATGCATTTTTTAATAAATATGCATAAATTTATATGAAATTGTTTACAGAATAAAAAGTTTTTTAAAACCAGTAAAATTATAATTTTTTACAAGATGATTTAAAATTAATTATCAATACAATTATACTAAAATAATTATTCAAATTTAACTAAAGCAGTTTCTTTATCATCAAAAGTCTTAAAAGCCGTGACAATTAAATTTAAATCTTTTTTATTTAATTCTTTAATAGTTTTATCATTAATTATATTAGTAAATCTTTTTGGTAAATGTATTTTACATTTTTCTAATTCAACAATAATTGTATATCCATATTTATCTTTAATTCTTTCAAATTTTTCAATTTTATATTTTTCATTTAAATTTAAACTTTTTAATGGTTTATATTCTTTAAATCTTAATTCTCCAATATTATTAATTTCTTCTAACAGATCCATTTATATAGGGAAAAAATATTACAAATTCATTTGTGATAGATATGTTAAAAAGTTATCATCATAATTAGGTTTTATACAAAAATCCATATTTAAATATTTAAAAATCATTGGTAATAATTTTTTATATGATATATTACTTTTCTTAAAACATAAATATTTATTAAAAACTAGTGTAATTTTTTCTTTATCTTCATGATTCAATTCAAAATTAATATTGTATATTTTGTTTAAAAATTGATAGTAAAATATCCAATTTGTATAATTCTTTTGTTTTAAAAATAATTTTATATTCTTAGGTGTTATTTCAAAATGATTGGAAATACATAAAATATATAATTCATTAATTAATTGGTGTGTTTTATATGGTTGAAAATGGTTAAATTCTCTTAAAATATGTTTAAGATGTTTATTCTTATTACTTTTTCTCTTAATCTTTTTTTCATAAATAATTCTTTTACATATATTACATCCTACACAATTTCCAATAATAGTAAAATTAGTTTGATTATGACATCTATAACACATATCCATTTATTAAAAAAATATTTTATACATAAATGAATTGAATCAATTCATTTATGTATAAAATATTTTTTATATATAAATGAATGAACCAATTCATTGTCACAAGTGTAAGAAAAAAACTAAAAATATTAATCCACAAATTGTTGAAATGAAAAATGGATTATATAGAATAGCTACTAAATGTTTAATTTGTAAAACAAATAAAAGTAAAATTTTAAAAAAAGAAGTTAAACCTATAATTAAAAAAGAAATAACTAAAAATGAACAAATAATTGAAGCAAATGAAATTCATGCTCCAATCAGAAAGAAATTTCTAAAAAGAAAAATAATTACATTAGGTATTGATGATTTATGGGCAGCAGATTTAATTATAATGAAAAATTATGAAAAAGAAAATGATGGTTATAAATATATGTTAAATGTGATAGATACTTTCTCAAAATATGTTTGGTCAAAACCATTAAAGAAAAAAGATGGAAAAACAGTTTCTAAAGCATTTGAAGAAATAATTAATGATGCAATTAAAATTAATCATAAATCACCTAATCTTTGGGGGGTGATGTTGTTCGCGTCCGCAGCATTCCATTAAAGTTGCACGTACTCCCCGGGTGGTGCTAAACGAACAACAACTTTGGCAGCTGAACTGTCACACACAGTGATCTCTCAGCTATGCCAGCTGCCAGACAAAATCCAAACGGCCCTTTCCAGGGCCAATTTAGAAATTTAGGCTGTGTTTTAAATGTTTGTCATTTTAACGTAGAGGGTCTGAGCAAATCTAAAAGTGACTGCCTCAGCAAGGTGCTGCTGGAAAATGAGGTCGATGTCCTCGCACTGCAAGAAACACATGCAGAAGACTTAGAAAACAGTGCGAGGGGCAACATCCCAGGATATAAGCTTGTGGAAGAAATAGGTCACAGGGTCTACGGAGTGGCGACGTACGTTAGACAGGACATAGACGACGTATCAGTCTCCCACAAAAGTTGTGATAACAACACATTTGTTGTTGCTGTTAAGGTGTCTGCGACTACTATTGTAAATGTATACAAACCACCAAACACCCAGTGGTCAGACACAGTTCTCCCAACTTTTGAACATCCTGTGGTATATGTAGGTGACTTCAACAGTCATCATACCCAGTGGGGATACTCGTCTGATGATGACAACGGCACTCGTCTTTCAAGCTGGGCTGAAAATAACAACCTTTTCCTGGTATATAATGCCAAGGACCCACACACCTTCCATTCAGCCCGATGGCGTCGTGGGTACTCTCCAGACTTGTGCTTTTGCTCCCGTGAACCATCAGCAACACCCGTGCCTACTTCCAGGATGGTCCTTGGTGCATTCCCCCACTCTCAGCACAGGCCTGTAATAATATCAGTAGGAATGCAAATTCCTCTCGTAAGATCTTTTCCTCGGCCTAGGTGGAACTTTAATAAAGCTGAGTGGGAGGCCTTCTCATCAAGGCTTGATAGCGGCATCAGGTTCATCCCCTCTAAAATAAAAAACTATGATCGGTTCACTCGCCTTGTCCTGTCTTCCGCTAAGGCGACAATCCCAAGAGGTTTTAGAAAAGAATACATACCAGGATGGAGCAGAGAGTGCGAAGATCTTTACAGTGAGTTTACAGACACTGCTGACAGAGATGTAGCTGACCAACTCCTTAACTCTCTCGACAACTCCAGGAGAGAGAAGTGGGTGAAAACTGTCGAAAACCTGAACTTCACCAAAAGTAGTCGGAAAGCTTGGTCTCTGCTCAGGAAACTCTCCACTGGTAAATCAAGTGAAAAACACGATGCCTCACAGCCTAGCCCTCGTGAAATTGCAAAACGCCTCTCCGTACTTTCAAAACCTGTGCGTACGTCTGCAGACAGAAAAATTAATTTCAAGCTTAATGAGATAAAGGAGAGTCGGCAAGCACCCTTGGAAGTCTCTAGACCCTTCACTTACGACGAGCTGGAAGTGGCGATTGATGCGATGCCAATTGGCAAAGCAGCAGGTTTGGATGACATTTTCCCGGAGTTTATAAAACACTCGGGTAACAAGGCTAGACAGTGGCTTCTGGAAGTTTTTAACACCACTCTGAAAACCGGCGACATGCCTGGGATATTTAGAAAATCCAAGATCATAGCTATCCTGAAGCCCGGAAAGGATCCAAAACTGCCTGAAAGTTATCGGCCTATAGCTCTTTTAAGTGTTTGTTATAAGCTGCTAGAGAGGTTGATTTATAACAGAATCCTCCCTATTCTCAATGCCAGCATTCCTGTCGAACAAGCTGGATTTAGGCCTGGTCGCAACTGTTGTGACCAGGTTTTAGCTCTGACTTCTTTCATTGAGGATGGGTTTGAGCGAAGACTGAAAACCTCTGTGGCTTTTTTAGATCTGACTGCAGCATATGACACTGTCTGGAGAAAAGGCCTCCTAGTTAAATTTTACGACCTTATTCCTTGCCCTTTCTTGTTGCGTCTCCTCAACTCAATGCTCTCCAATAGGATGATAAAAGTATATCTGGGACGCAGAGAAAGTACGTTTAGGCAACTAAAGGATGGCCTGCCACAAGGGTCAGTGCTCGCCCCACTGCTCTTTAATGTGTATACTGCCGACATTCCTGTAACTCGGTCCTTAAGGTTTATATATGCAGATGATATTGCATTGGCATATCAACACCAGCATTTTCGACAAGCTGAGGAAACACTAACAAATGACCTCACGACCCTCGGTGAATATTTTGAAGCCTGGAAGCTAAATCCAAACCCAACAAAAACTGAGGTTGCTTGCTTCCACTTGAATAATAGACTGGCCAACCAAAAGCTTAAAATCGTATTCAACGGAGTTGAGTTGAAACATAATGACCACCCACAGTATCTGGGAGTCACTTTAGATCGGTCTCTCACGTTTAAAAGCCACTTACAAAAAACGGCAGCTAAGGTGAGAACCAGGACTAACATTGTCCATCACCTTGCTGGCTCCACATGGGGAGCTAACGCACAAGTTCTGCGAACAACTGCTCTATCATTGGTATATTCAACTGCTGAGTACTGTGCTCCCGTGTGGTTAAATAGTGTGCACGTTAGAGAGATCGACGTCCAGCTAAACAGGACCATGAGAGCCATTAGTGGTACACTCATGGCAACTCCTGTACCCTGGCTCCCAGTGCTGTGTAATATCGCTCCTCCTGAAATAAGACGAAGGGATGCACTCATTAGGGAATACACAAAGATCTTATCTGCTCCACAGCTGCCCATCCATGATTACCTACCCCAGAATGCGGGCCGATTGAGGTCCCGAAAACCACCTCTACGAACAGCCTCCCAGTTGATGGACTCGAACTTCACCATCCATACAAACTGGACTTCCTCCTGGGATGCTTTTCAAGGTCGGAACCATTTCTTGATAGATGACCCGACCGTAGCGGTAGGTGGTATGAATCTTCCTCGGAAGCAGTGGACTATACTCAATCGTTTCCGCACTGGAGTGGGAAGATGTAATTATTGGAAGCACAAATGGGGAATGACACAAGACCAGTCATGCGACTGCGGAGCAGAGTATCAAACTATGGAACACATAGTCGAAGAGTGCCCACTGAGTGCCTTCCCCGAAGGATTGGCCGGTCTGCATAGCTCAAGTGAAGCTGGGCTGCAATGGCTTAGCGCCCTGGATTTAGCTCTATAAAGAGAGATCTAATTTTTATTTTTTATTTTATTTTAGTGTTTAGATTTTTACTTATACTGACTCAGGTGCTCTGCACCGCAGAATTTATTTAATTATTCTCAAACCATGGTGGCTGGCTGAATGAGCCATACGATATATATATACCTAATCTTTTACATACAGATAAAGGATTAGAATTTATCAATAAAGAATTCAAAGAAATATTAAATAAATATGATATTAAATTGTATCATACAGAAAATGAAGAAAAATCAAGTATAATAGAAAGGTATAATAGAACACAAAATGAAAAAATGAAAATACAATTTGAAATTAATAAAAATTATAGATGGATAAATATTTTACAAAAAATTGTTAAAGAATATAATAACTCATATCATTCAACAATTAAAATGAAACCAATTGAAGTAAATAAAAATAATGAAAAGGATTTATTAGATACTGTTTTTAAATATAAACCACCAAAAATAATAACCAAATCAAAATTTAAAATAAATGATAGAGTTAGAATTGGAAATAAAAAATCAACATTTTCTAATAAATATAAAAATAATTGGTCTAGAGAAATATTTATAATTTCTAAAATTAATAATACAAATCCAGTTACATATAGTATAAAAGATCAAAATAATGAAGATATTATTGGAAATTTTTATGAATATGAATTGAAAAAAACCAATTTGTAAATTTTATTTTATATAAATGGAAAAGAAATGTTTAAGGTGTAAATTATATAAAGATATATCAAAATTTTATAAAGATAAAAATACTAAAGATGGGTTATATTATTATTGTAAAGAATGTAAGGATTTGTATTATAAAAAATTATATGATAATATTAAAGTTATTGAATTAAATGAAAAACAATGTCATAAATGTAAAGAAATTAAAGATATTTCAAATTTTAATAATTATCATTATAGTAAAGATAGAAAAAATGCAATTTGTATACAATGTATTAGAGAAATGTTTTTAAAACCACAATTTTGTGAATGTGGAAGAAATATTAAATGGACTAATAATTATTTAAGACATTTAGAAACTAAAATTCATGACAAAAATATAACAAAACTAGAAAATTTAAAAATATGATAAAAATAATAATTTTACTTGTTTTAAAAAAGTTTAAATTTTATTGAAAAAATACTATAGAAAACTTAAATTGACTTATGAAAATACAACTATTAATTTTATTGAAAAAATACTCTAGAAAATTTAAATTAACTTGTGAAAAGTTGACTATTGATTTTATTGAAAAAATACTCTAGAAAACTTAAATTAACTTGTGAAAAGTTGACTATTGATTGAAAAAATACAATTTAAACTATAAATTACCTAGAAAAAAGTGGAAAAACTTCTCATATTTTTAAGAGTTTTATTTCTAAGTAAAAATTATTTCTAATAAATGGAACGAACAAATAAAAATATTAATTGTCCTTACTGTAATAAAAATATATTATATAAAAATTATGATAGACATTATAATTCAACTAAACATTTATTAAATAAACAAAAATATGATAATAAAATATTTGAATTAAAACATTGGTGTAAAAATAATAATATATATAATTATAAAAATAAAACTTTAGATGAATTAACAAATATTAAAGAAACATTTGATCTTACAAATTATTCATTATTTAATATAGAAAAATTAAATGAAATTGTAAAAAAATTATCTGTCAGAAATTATGAAAATTTATCTAGAGATGAACTAATTAAAAGATTAAACAAAATTAAAGAAAATCCAAATAATTTAGAATATAGATCATTAAAATATATTCAAAATTTAGCAATTAAAAATAGTATTAAAATTGTTAATAAAACTAGAAGAGAATTAATTGGATTATTAAATGATTATTTTAAAAATAGACCAATTCCAAAAGAAAATATAATAAATATTCAAGAAGCTTCGTCATTAAAAGGATATTTTCAAGATTATATTTTAACAAATTCAAATGATGATTTAGATATTAATGATTATTTAGAAACTCAAAGAAATGAAATAAAAAAATTGATAGAAAAACAAAAATTTAAAAATATTAAAGGACAGATGGCTTTAGAATGTGAATATGAAAGAAAATTAATAAATGGTGAAATTCAAAATAGTAATATGTATTTTTGCATAAAAAGTTCAGATATTTTAAATATAGATGATTTTATTGATGATCAATTTAAGAAATTAATAGTTAGAGAACAACTAAATCAACCATCAAAAGGCTCTGGTTGGTCATTAAAAAGATGTGTTGAAGTAAATCTAAAATTATCTAAAAATAATTCATTAAATGCTGGATCATATATAGAATTACCAAATGAAATTAAGAATAAAAAATGTTGTGTAAATTTTAAAAATAAAGATGAATATTGTTTTATTTATGCAATTAGATGTGCTATTGATAAACCAAATGAACATGCTGAAAGAGTTAAACAATATCAAAAATATATAAATGATGATATTTTTAAAGGTTTTGATTATCCAATAACATTAAAAGATATTAAATTATTTGAAAAAAGATCGTTTGACTCTAAATATAACTATCCATCAATGTCAATAAATATTTATAGAATTGATGAAGATGAAAAAATAGTGCCATTACAAATATCTGAATATTATAATGTAAAATTAGAAATTGATTTATTATATTATAAAATTGGTAATAATTGTCATTATATATTAATAACAGATTTAAATAAATTAGTGTATTCTCAATTATCAAAACATAAAACAAAAAAATATATTTGTAGAAGATGTTTGACTCATTTCTACAAAAATAAAGACTTGAATAATCATTTAGAAATATGTAAATCATTAGAACCTTGTAGACCTATAATGCCATTTCCAGGTCAAACTGTAAGTTTTAAAAATTATTATAAAAAGTTTGAACATCCATATGTAATTTATATGGATTTTGAAAGTATATTAGAAAAGATTGATAATTGTAAAAATAATCCAAATTGCTCATATACAAATAAAATTCAAAGACATAAACCATATGGATTTACAATCTATTTAGTATCTAGAGTAACTAATAAAATGTATAAACCTATTTGTTATAGAGCAAAAACTGAAGAGGAATTAATAAATGTACCGAATAAATTATTTGAATATTTAGATGAAATTTCAAAATATATAGCTAAAAAATATAATTCAAAAAATAAAAAGCCTATGAATTTAACTAATGAAGAAGAAATTAATTATCAGAAAACAAATATTTGTCATATTTGTGAAAATAGTGGTTTTGATAATGATAAAAGAATAAAAGTAAGAGATCATTGCCATTTAACAGGAAAATTTAGGGGTGCTGCACATTTAAATTGTAATTTAAATCTAAAATTCCCTCAAAATATTCCTATATTCTGTCATAACAGTTCAAATTATGATACACATTTGTTTATAAAAGAATTAGCTAAAAAATATGGTAAAATTGATTTGTTAGCTAATACAGATGAAAAATATATAAACTATTCAGTAAATTCTGGTTATGGTTATGAATTTGAAGGTGATAAACCTAGAAAATTTATAAAATTCTCATTTGTAGATACATTTAGATTTATGGCTACATCAATTGAAAAATTAGCTAAAAATCTTAAAGAATTTAAGCATATAAATAAATTTATAAAAGAAAATGATATAATTGAATATGATAATGAAACTTTAAAAATATTAACTTCCAAAGGTATATTTCCATATGAATTTATTGATAATGTTGAAAAATTAAACTATGATAAAATATTAGAAAAAGATCAATTTTATAGTTGTTTAACTAATGAAAATATAAGTGATGATGATTATAAAAATTATATAAAAGTTTGGAATAAACTAAAAGTAAAAACATTAGGTAATTATTCAGATTTATATAATATTCAAGATGTTCTTTTATTAGCTGATATATTTGAAAATTTTAGATCTGTTTGTTTGAAAAATTATCAATTAGATCCAGCACATTATCTAACATCACCATCACTAGCTTGGGATTCTATGTTAAAATTAACAAAAATTAAACTAGAATTAATAAGTGATTATAATATGTATTTAATGATTGAAAAAGGTATTAGAGGTGGTATTTCACAATGTATAACTAGATATTGTAAAGCAAACAATAAATATACAAAAAATTATGATAAAACAAAACCCGAAAATTATATGTTATATATAGATGCAAATAATCTATATGGATGGGCTTTAAGTCAAAAATTACCTTATAAAGATATAACATGGATGAATCCTAATACATATACATTAAATGAATGGGAAGAAACAATATTAGAATTAGATGAAAATGCTGAATATGGATACATATTAGATGTTGATTTAGAATATCCTATTGAATTACATGATGACCATAAAGATTTACCATTAGCACCTGAACATTATAATAATAAGCTTTGCACAACATTATTTGATAAAAAAGATTATGTTATTCATTCAAGAAACTTAAAATATTATCTACAAAAAGGATTAAAATTAAAGAAAGTTAATAGAGTTATAGCATTTGATCAAGATGATTATATGAAAAAATATATTGAATTAAATACCAAATTAAGATCCAAATCAACATCAGATTTTGAAAAAGACTTTTTTAAATTGATGAATAATAGTGTTTTTGGAAAAACTATGGAAAATGTTAGAAATAGATGTGATATTAAATTAGGTGATGAAAAGTTTTCATTAAAACAAGCAAAAAAACCTAATTTTAAAACATTTAGTATATTTGATAAAGACTGTATTGCTTCACATATGATAAAAGAAAAGGTTAAGTTTGATAAACCAATCTATATAGGATTTTCAGTACTTGATTTATCAAAATTACATATGTATCAATTTTATTATGAAAAATTAAAGAAGTTTGATCCAAATATAAGGTTATTATATATGGATACAGACAGTTATTTTATAGAATTTAAAAAGGATCCATATAAAATTATTAAAGAAAATATTAATGAATTTGATACAAGTGATTATAAGAAAGAACATGAATGCTATAGTGAAAAGAATAAAAAAAATAATTGGTAAATTTAAAGATGAGTTAAATGGTGAAATATTAGAAGAATATTGTGGTTTAAGATCAAAATTATATAGTTATGAATTTAATAATAAAAATCCTGTAAAATGTAAAGGAATTAAGAAAAGTGTTGTTGATAAAACATTACATATGGATGATTTTAAGAAATGTTTATTTGATGATCAAGAACAATATAGAGAAATGACTTGTATTAGAAGTTTTAAACATGAACTATATACAATTACAATAAATAAATTAGCTTTAAGTAATAGAGATGATAAAAGATTTATTTGTGAAAATAAAATTGATACATTACCTTGGGGGTATAAAAATAATTATAAATAAATGGAAATTTTAATTGTTCCAAAAGAATTAATAAATAATGATTTTGATATAAAATTATATTTATTTAAAACTAAAGTATCAAATAAATTTTTAATATATCTTTTTAAATATAAAAATTATTTTGTATATCATTATAAGTTTAATTTTATAATAGAACCATTTATAAATATAATAAAAAATTATGTTAAAGAAAGTTTTAAAGAAAATGATCAAAATTATATTAATAATTTATAACCATATGATATTGAATTTATAATATAATTTATGTATATTTTTAAATATTTTCTTTAATAAATTTAAATATATTCAATAATTTATTGAATATCTAACCTAAAAATATCTATAAATTTTACTTTATTATCATTATAAGTAAGACCCGTCTTTAAGACGGGTCTCAAATTTGTATATAATTTATTATATTTATGAATATTTTTGAATGTTTAAGAAGGGTAACATTTTGTTACCCTTAAGTTTTTATTGTATAAGGTTACCTCTTTTAAAAAAAATTAAAATAAATATTATAATTTATATGGGACCCATTTTGGGTCCTACCTAATTTTAATAAGTTTTGTATGTTTTTCATTATATGATAGGGGGGACAAATTGTCCCCTCTAAAAATATCTATAAATTTTAATCTATCCCTATTGTTTTCTACTTTTTTTATTTTAAAATTAATAAATATAAACCAGATTCATTAATAAACATTGTTTTATTATCTATTTTATTGACGCCCTGTTTTAGGGCATCTGAAAAACATGTTTGTACATCAATTTCTAGGGTGTCATAATTTGTGACACCTATAATTTTTATGTAAATTAATTTATCATTATTATGTAAATGTAACTGTTGGTTACACTTGATATATTTTAAGTTTTATATATTTTTCTTTTACATTATCAATTAAAACTTTTCTAGAATTTTTATATTTTAAAATATAACAAATATCTTTTCTTTTAAACCAAGGTTTATTTTGTTTATTAAATACAATTAATTTATTATTAAATATAAAATTATTGTTAATTAAATAAATTATTGTTTTTATTATTTATGTAGATAAATTTTATATTACAAATTTTGTTTTAATCTTAAATATACAATACTTTTAATATTTTCATTATTTATTTGATTTCCATCACTATCTTGAATAGATATTACAATATTTTGAATTTTATTTATATTTTTTAAAGGAATATAATCAATTTCATTTGGTTTTTCACTAATTTTTGATCCATATTCAACATTTGGATAAAATGAATATAGAATTTCTGATTCTTCATGTAAATGTGAATGATCTTTATGATTTTCAAAACTAGGATCAACTAAATTACAATGTATTTCAATAACATCAAAAGGTCTAATTTTTGGTAGTTTTATTCCTTTTGTTAATACATTTCGTTCAATCATTTTATTATCTAATCCTAATAAATCAATTATAATTGTTGTTACTATAATTTTAACAGGAGATTTTATTATAATATATGGTCCATCATTTTTCAGTATAAAATCATTTTCATCAAATTTATTAATTTTCTTTTTAAATTCTTTTAAACTATTAATAAAAATATTTTTTATTTCTTCAATTGTATAATTTCCTTTATTTATATCAAAATATTGATCTATAATTTTATCATCTTCATCTTTAATAGAATATCCATAACAGTTTTTATAATCATTTGGTATATTTGATATAAAATTATCTGAATAAAATCCACTTAAACCAATACTATATTTTCCATCTAAATGTATTGGATGTTCTAATCTTAATTCTAGTTTGGATGAATGACCAATTATTTTAAATAATTTCATCTTATTTAAATGGAGAAATTTTTAGAAAACAAAGATAATATAAAATTAGAATCATATGATAAAAATAATAAAAATGATCAACCTATTAGATTATTAATTATAGGAACAAGTGGATCTGGTAAAACTACATTATTATTAAATTTTATTTACAAAAGATTAATTCCATATTCAAATTTATATATTTTTAGTAAATCATTAGAACAACCATCTTATAAATTATTACAAAAAAGATTTAAAAATATAGAATCAAATATTAATAAACAAATTTCTTATTTTTCATGTGATGATATGATTCCACTAAATAAATGTAAACCAAATTCATTAGTAGTTTTTGATGATTGTATTTTAGAAAAACAAGATAAAATTAAAGAATATTTTATAATGGGTAGACATAAAAATATATCATGTATTTATTTATCACAATGTTATTCAAAAGTTGATATGCAATTAATTAGAAATAATTTAAATATGTTATGCATCTTTAAACAAAATGAACATTATATGAAAAAAATATATAATAATTTTGTTGGATCAGATATGAAATTTGATAAATTTAAAACTATTTGTAATGATTGTTGGAAAGAAGACTATGGATTTTTAACTATTAATTTATTGAAAAAATCAAATGATGGAAAATATATGAAAAATTTTTCTGATATTAAATAATGATAATGGCTTGTTGTATGTTTGATTCAATAATTGATAGAATATTTATTTTATTAGTATTATTTATTTCATTAGTATTTATATATTTAATGAAAATTACAGAAATAAAGTAAAATAAATTGTGTTTAACATAATTAGTGTTTATGTTAACATGATTTGTGTTTGTGTTAACATGATTTGTGTTTTGTGTTAACATGATTTGTGTTTTGTGTTAACATGATTTGTTTTTATGTTAACATAATTTGTGTTTGTGTTAACATAATTTGTGTTTTGTGTTAATATGATTTGTGTTTATGTTAACATGATTTGTGTTTATGTTTTGAACCTAAATTTTTCTTTGTAATAAATGGATAAAATATCTGTTAATGAAGCTAAAAAATAGATGATATTGAGAAAAAATTAATAAAAGAATTTAAAAATCAAATTAAAATTGAAGATAATTATGAAAAAATTAAACAAAAAGCATATGAACCTATAACATCAGCAATTGGTAAAGTTGAAAATAAAATTGGTGAAGTCTTAAATGAAAATAAAAACCTTATGGAATTGGTACCTATTGTTAATAATTTTGCCAATATATCAATACCAGAAACTGAAGAACTAAATTTACCTTCAAGTACTCCATTTAGACCAATCAGACAACCAATAATTCAAGAAGAATCGACATTTATTGACCCAAATTTAATTTCACCTCAAACATTAGATAGAATTATTGGTCCATTAGCACAAAAATATTTACCAAGAACAAAAGATGATAAATTTGGTTTATATTGGAATAAACATAAAAAATCATTTATGATTGGTGATAAAATAACTGTAATTGATAATGATGATTTAATAATTGATGATAAAAAATATAATGGAACACATGGATTATGGAGATTGTTAACTTATGAAAAGAAACCAGATAATAATTTATATACACAAGATGATTTAAATAATTATTCAAAGATTTTATGGGAAACTAATTCAATTTATAAAAATAATGATCCAAATAGTAAGAAACCAAAATCTAGTAAAGGTGATAAATATATTAATTTAATTAAACATATTTGGGAATTAAAAGGTGAAATTGAAGGTTCAGGAATCAGACAATATACAGAAAATAAAATTGAATATAGATTTATAGATGATTTAAATAAATTAGATAATATTATTAATTATATATATGCACAAGAAAAAGCTGGCAATAATAATTTTTTAAATGAAAAGAAAGCAATTAAAGACTTTATATCAAATAAGTTAGATGAATTAATTGAAAAACCTGAAGGAATTAAGTATTTAAAAAGAATTTTGGCAAATATTTCATCACCATTATTAAAAAATGGATCAGGTATTTTAAATAATGTTATAAATAATTTACCTTTTGAATTACATGTACCTGGTTATCAATATCTAGGGCCTGGAACTAAATTAAATAAAAGAGTTAAAAGAGGTGATCCTGGAATAAATGATTTAGATAAAGCTGCTAAAGAACATGATTTATTTTATAGAGATCATAAAGATACAAAATCTAGAAATGAAATAGCTGATAAAATTTTACAAGATAAAGCATGGGATATAGTAACATCAAATGATCATGGAATTGGTGAAAGATTAATTGCATTACCAACATCAGGTGCTATGTGGATGAAAAGAAAATTTGGTATGGGTTTAGAAGTAGGATTAAAATTTTAATAAAATTAATTATATTAATCTATATTATAAAAACTATAAATTTTTTTCTTAATAAATGGAAAAAAACAAATATAAACTTGACAGATAATCAAAAATCAAAAATAAAATTAGCATTTAAAAATAAAAAATCAGTTATAATTCAATTTAATATTGATCAATTTAATGAAAATGGAAAAGATATTATATTATTATCTAAAAGACAAATTAATAAACTAAATGAACATAAAAAATTAAATAAAGGATTAAGATTTGAATTTTCATATAATCAATTAAAAGAAATAAAAAATGGTGGATTACTAAAAGAAATTTTAGATTTTGCTGATAATATACCTATAGTTAAAAATTATACACCAAATGTTAGAAAGGGAGCAAAAGTAGTAAAAGAATCTATAATTCCTAAATTTAGAAATTTTGTTGATTGGTTAGATCATGAATTAAAAAATGTAGAAGGATCTGGTTTAGATAAAAAAACATTAAAATATATGAAACAAAATTATAAAAAAATTTTGAACCACTAACATTAGGTGAATTAGAAAAATTGTGTAAAAATATAAAATATTTTAGAGGTGTATTTATGAGAGATATATTACCTAATAAAGTTAATAAATGTGAATGTGGAATTATAAATTTAGATTCATTTGATGGAAATGGAACTCATTGGGTTTGTTATTATAAAAAAGATAAAATTAAATATTATTTTGATTCATATGGAAATATGGTTAATAAACCACCAATAGAATTAGTTAAATATTTAGGAAAAGATAATATATTTTATAATGATAATCAAATTCAAAATTATAATGATCCACCAATTTGTGGTCATTTATGTATTTTTATATTATATGAATTAAATAATAATAAAAAATTTGATAATATAATAAATAAATTAATCCTTAATAAATATGGATTCACAAAATATATTTGATCTGTTTGGAAGACAGAAAAAACATCCAATTAATATTAAAGAAGATTATATAAATTCTAAATTAAATATATTTTTTAATAATTTTAGTAAAAGTTTTAAAAGTCATGTAAAAAAGACTGAAAATATAGTAAATGCTATTGGTTTATCAAAAAATTATATAAGTATTAATGGTAAAAGAATTGTTAATGTTAAACCAAGTATAAATAAATATGATGTTGTAATAAAATCAGAATTAGATTAAGTTTTAGATTCAATTATTAAAATTGGTAATGATCATTCAGAAACTAAAAAGGATTTAAATAAAATTACAGACTTTCTAATTAATATTGGAAAATATGTTGAAAATTTAGAAGAAAAATTAGAAAAAGAACTAAAATTTCTATTTGATGGAGTCAATGAATCCATAAAAGAATTAAATGCTGAAATAATACTAATTAAAGATGATATAGATAAATTACAATAATTATTTTATATAAATGGAGTTGATTTATTGTCTTAAATGTAAACAAAAAACTAATTCTAAAGATCTTCAGATAATAAAATTGAAAAATATAAATGTAATTAAATCAAAATGTTGTATTTGTAATTCAAAGAAAAGTTGTTTTACAAAATTTTCTCCCTAATAAATGGCTCTATACAGTTCATTTGATTTATTCATTATCAGAAACCAAAATCAATTAAACAAAGATGATTGGGATGATATTTCTGAAAAATATGAGTTGAGTATTAATATGATGAGATTGTTTCAAAATAAATTAAATTGGCAAAAAATTGCTCAACATCAAAATTTAACTATAGATTTTATTACTGAATTCATAAATTATCAATTAAAAGATTATATTGATTTGATTTGTAAATATCAAGATTTAACTGAATATTTCATTCATGATTATGCATTTACATTAAATTGGGAATTAATTTTAGAACATCAAAAAATATCAGCAAAATTTATACTTGATCATGCTACTGAAATTGAATATTTTAAAAGTAAAAATGAAATTGATACATAAAAATTATAAAATTTGACATCATAAAATTATAAAAATTTTACTTGTTTTAAAAAAGCTTTTGATTTAAAAAATTTATCCTTAATAAATGGCTGATTACAAAAAATATGTAAATGATATTGAAAGAGCTGAATACAAAAATTTCTATCCATTATCTAAATTACATTTAAATGAACCTAATAAAAAAACTGAATTTAATATAGATTTTGGAGATGGATTTTGTACTTCTAAATTTCAATTTTATATATCTGGTAAATTGACTAAATCTGATGGAAATGCATATGATAATGGTGCTAATATAAAATTAATTGATAATTTTGTTCCATTTTTATTTTCAAAAATTGAAGTTAGAAAACATAATAAATTGATTGATGAAATTGAATATCCTGGTCTATTAAGTACAATTAAAGGTACTATAACTTATTCAAAATCAGAAATAAATCAGATAAATAATGATTTTGAATCAAATTTTAAAAATAAATTTGAAGCAATTGGTAATTTATCTCATTTTGGATTAGGATTTTTTGAAAATGTAAATATTCCAAAAAGGAGGTTTTAATATAACATTTATTAGATCAGAAGATAATGATGCAATTTTTAGATGGAAAACTAAAAAGGCTGATGGATCTTATGATAATGCTACATTACCAACTGAAGGTAAAATAACAATTGATGAATTTTTTATTAGAGTTCCTATAATTGAATACAAAACAACAAGTAAAATTCAATTAATTAATGAACTAAGCAAATTTGAAAAAGTAAATTTTCATTTTAATCATTGGCAATGCATTGAACAAAAAAATATTACAGGAAAGAATTTAAGTTTTGATATAACAAATATCTATAGAAATATTTATAATCCAAAATTTATTATAATTGGATTTCAAAAATCAAGAACAAATGATCAGTTATTTGATACTTCTAAATTTGATAGTATGTATGTAAAAAATATAAGAGTAAAACTAAATGGTCATTATTACCCTGATGAATTGGAAAATTTTGATATAAACAATGAAAAATTTAGAATTATGTATGAAATGTATCAAGATTACAAAAAAGTTTATTATATTAGTAGTAAAATGTATTATAGTCCAACAGAATTTCTAGATAATAGACCAATTTATGTAATTGATACTACAAAAAATCCAACAAATATTTCAAGTTCAAAAAATGATATTATTATTAATGCAGATTTTGATTATGATATAGTAGCTACTAGTAAAACAAATTGTTATATTATTATTGTATCTGAAAAATTACTTGAATATAATATAATCAAAAATGATATTACTGAAATTAATTAGAATGAATTATTACTATTTTAGTCAAATTTATTGAAAAAATACTACTAAAATTTTAAATTACCTTATGAAAAGTCGACTATTAATTTTATTTAAAAAATACTTATAAAATGTGATAATTTTACTTGTTTTTAAAAAAATTTTATTTTGTAGAAAATTTAGGCATATTTGTTAAAAATTTCATTAAAATTGCATATTTTTTAAGACAATTTGACAAAAGCTGAAAATTGGCCAAAAAATGGCAAAAATATTGCATAATTGTATTAAAAACTATGAAATTTGTTTGATTTTTGATTGTCTCCAAAAGTGTCCTAGGAACCCCATAGTACTATCTATTTATATATATATATATATATATATATATATATATATATATATATATATATATAAATGCGAAATTCCGATCAACGCACAGGCCAAACCATAGCACCTAGAAGCATGAGATTTTGCATACATATTCCTCTCATAGCGTAGGCAGACAATAAGAAGCGATTTTTCAAAATTCCCAATGGCCTCTGCACCACAGAAGGTCAAAGTTAACATGGAGTTCGTATAGGAAGAATAATTTGTTTTGTGGTTTTGTTTACATTTTCGCAGATGAGAACTATTTGAAATTACAGTACTTGTCTGCAATTTATTTAATCATAACCAGCTGTTCTCATTTTAAGTATTAAGGGAAGATTAGTAATAAACAACTAAAGGATATTACAGACTTAAAGCGAGTGAGCGTAGCGAACGAGCTAAACGTGATAGCGAGTGAACGCAGCGAACGAGCTCATCTGAAGTGTAAAAATTCCTCAGGATGGCATTGCTATTTGAGCAGATTACCGTTCTACCGTTGCGAAGCACGGGTAAGTCAGCTAGTATTATTCTTGCAAGAATATGCAAGAATATATATTCTTGAAAATAAAATAAAATAGAGCTACAATCATATTCTTTTAATTTTTCTATTTTCATAGAGGTTTTTACTATCAACTTGTTGATAAATAATTCAAATAATAATAGATTAGTAGGTATGACGAATGCTTGGTCAAATAACGATAAAACTTATAGAAAAACTGTTTCCAAATACCAAAAAATTGCTCTAAAGCATCGATAATGTTTTAAATTATTATTAACTTTGAAAACAACTTTTTCAAATCGGAATGTATTGAATATTCCAAGCCATTGAACTAAGCAACTTCAACAAAAATTAAATATGACAGATAAAAACAAATGTAAAGATTTTCTAAATTTATTTTTTTATTTTTTATTGTTGTTTTTATACCATCTTAATTTTTTATTTTGCTTTTAAATTGTTAAGTTAACAAACTTTTAATAACATTGTATGAGCTATATTACACAAAATTGTGTCCTATGGAAGGCGTGTCATAAGATACGCCTTGTTACATAAAGGATTTAAAATTTTAATTTTACAATAGATGTTAACCCTTTACTCATACACATTTCTGGAGACCAGTTAAAAATAACTACACGCTTCTTTTACCTTACATAAAAAGTTAAATCATAATATGATTCAAAGCTTTTTTTAAATTTAAATATCAAGAGGTAGTTACTTACAAAAAGTCTTGTTTGTTACAAGATATTTTTCACTTAACAGTTCGGAAGCGAGCAATATTTCCTGGTGGCTTCCCTTCAACCCAATCTACACCATGTTCTCAGAGACTTGTTTTTATTTCATTTTATAAAAAAAAAATAAAATAAAAATATAAATCACTAACCACATTCTGGTTTCCAATTACCGTAGCATAATAATCAAATATTATGTATGTAATATAGGTCTTTTTAAAACATAATTTATAGCTAATTACAAACAAAAACTTTTAACTGAACGTATCATTTAGGCTATATAAAATATGGTGATAAAGAAAATACCAAAGTGGAAAAGTTGTCGGCATTTAAACTACAAAGAACAATATGCCAGAGCCCACATATATCAAAACTGGTGACAGTTTTCCGTGTTATCGCATGACGAGTCCTAGTAATCACTGAAATCTTCCCCGTCACGCTACTGTTAGCCGAGAGCAAGGTGATTCATCGATAACAAGATTTTGAAGATGTGACTAGAAAAAAAAACTAGAAGATAGGACTACAAGACATGACCAGAAGGGTATAAAAGTTCGTATTCTCAGTCCCCGGTTGACAAGCTGTGGAGAAAAGTCTCGTGGGCGAAGAACCTTATGATTAATCATTAGGGTTCAACCTCTAGTAGACTGGCTCTATGCCGAATGCTTTTTTCTTTATTTTCTCGTGTGATCACGGTTATTAAAGTCGTAAATACATCGGATAAGGAAAATATCATAACTGGAGGGAAATTATTGCACTGGAGTTGAGGATGGCGGGTAGCATGTATGTCCTTTCGTTGCCCACATTGAGGACGATTGTTGCTTGAGGTCACAAGAGACGACTGTCATTAACCTGAATAAAGATGAGTACTAGGGGTTTGTATGTATTTAAGTGTGGAAATTCCATGAATGGTGATTTTCCATATAGGTAAAGTAATATTGAATGCTAAATTATTTTGTTGGGGGGTTTTTATTTTGTAAATATTTCTTACAAGCTTTTGTGTTGGTCTTGTCCGACACTAGCAGCTGCTGAACAACGATCGACTAAATGACAATTTTTTAGGTCCCCAGAAGCAAAAAACACAATTTTTTCATTTTTATATATATGTGTAATCTAATCGCCTAGTCTCCTAAATTTTATGTCATTTAATCATTTATTTGTGTCAAGTAGAGGAATAGGCGTCTTAACAATTAGTTAAATGAGGCAACGAATTCAAAATTAATGTAATCAACTTGAATATTAAACCATGGAAGTAAACGTTTCTCTAAGCCTTGGATCAGACTTGTGTCTACGTTTAATTAATTTAGGTTTCTACTTAATAATCTCTGAAGTGGTTAAGGAAAACTAATTTAGGAAGACTGGCGAGGCTGAAGATGCTCAAGTCCCAAAGTTAAGGTGGAACTAAAATATAGATCGACAAAATTTCTTGATGATATGGGATGAGAGCAACTTTTTCCTAAATTTTGCTATTTAAAAGTATTGAAGTACGTATAATAAGAAAATAAAATAAAAACTACATATAAATATAGCCCAACCATATGAATGTAATTTAAGAATTATATCATAAGACTTAAATTGTTGACAAATGATATTTAATTACACACTTGTGCATATACAAGTAAAATGAATAAAACTTTTACCAGGCAAATAAATAACATAGGAAAACGAGGACTTTCTGATCAGTTTATAGATTCCCTATAACCTCTAAGTTGACTTAAAAAAGGGTAGAAATGAATAAATACTCACAAAATTACATTTTCTACAAGTAAAAATCCACAAGTGAAATCTTCTCTTCTATACTGTTGATCTGTGTGCAATACAAATTTTATAAATTTGAATTTTAGTGAAATGTTTATTATATATTTGTGATATTGCAAAAACCTATCTTAAAATTTTTTTCTCATTCAATGATGTAATAAGTAACATATTATTAACAAAATATACCTGTCTTAAAAATATAGACCACATTCAGTCACTTGGTGTAGAAAATGTTAATTAAAATTTTCCATGCCAAAGAAGAGAGAAATTTGCAAAAAATAAATTCAATTCTTTGAAGTGTTTGCTTTATGTGAGGCTAAAATAGGAGTCGCATTGAAACTCTTTCCCGAGATGCCAAATCACATCCGTTGATAGGCCTGCTGAGTCAGTTTACAAATTATATTCAATAGGACCTCCTTAGAAAATGTGTTTCAATAAAATAATTTTTTTTCATTTTTACAGTTTGTTCAGTGCAAAATTGATACGGAATCCCCACCAGCCATATATATATATATATATATATATATATATATATATATATATATATATATATATATATATATATATATATATATATAATTTAAGTTAATTAAAATACCTTGATATTGTGGGACGAATTTGGCAACCACTTTCTCAACTAAGGTTGCAAATCTTTGAAATGGTTGCCTACCATTTTCATATAGTTTATTAATATTTGATTTTTGATTTATTTAAAATTAATTAGTTTAACATGGATGTAATTGAAAATGAATGCAATTTTATGCAGTTAGATAAAAAATGGATTGTTTATATGCTAAAAAACCGTTGTAATTTGATCTTGAACGAGTTAATACTCCTTTCACAGTAAATTGCCTTTAAAAGTTTGCTAGGCTTCTGTTTACGACACACAACACATGTTCGTGTGCGCAACACTTTGAAAATAATTTCAACCAAACATTATCATTAGAGGTCTAAGAACCTTTTGCTATTGGACATCAGTACAAGTACCCTAGCAGTTTGCGAGTTACTCACTAGTTATGAGAGCTTGTGATGGCCCATGATTTAACCAAAATTTTGTACGCTTATTAATGCTTCTAAAGTAAGTCACCTAATTCTTTTTTACTTTTCAAAAAGAATTAAGAATATAAAACTAATATTCATATTGTTTTACGATTTTTAATTCGATTGCAATGATAACGCTTTTAAGTTAATATCAAAATATAACCAAATAAAAAGAAATATATTCTACATCAATTTAGTATATGACATTATATTGTAAAATATAAATTTCATAAGATTAGTTATAATTATAAATTGTTGTCCATTTTTGTATAATGAGATATGTAACTGTTACTTTAACAATATTTCCTACACTTACACAATAACTCATAAAAATATTGTAATTTGTTACTCATATATGAAAGTAAAATAATAAATAACATTTTAAGAGATTTCTCAGAAACAAAAATTTGATACGAACTCAAATATTCATTTTAAATCATAAATAATAGTAAACACAAGTGATCAAAAACCAAGTGAACAGCTTTATGAAATGTTTTAGAAAGAACAGTTTATTTTTATTAGTCTTTCTTTTAAATATTGGGGTAGCTAAATTCCTAGAAAGTATACAAGAAGCAATAAAGGCTAGTATTCATATTTTTGTACGATTTTTAATTCGATTGCAATGATAACGCTTTTAAGTTCATATCAAAATATAACCAAATAAAAAGAAATATATTCTACATCAATTTAGTATATGACATTATATTGTAAAATATAAATTTCATAAGATTAGTTATAATTATAAATTGTTGTCTATTTTTGTATAATGAGATATGTAACTGTTATTTTAACAATATTTCCTACACTTACACAATAACTCATAAAAATATTGTAATTTGTTACTCATATATGAAAGTAAAATAATAAATAACATTTTGAGAGATCTCTCAGAAACAAAAATTTGATAAGAACTCAAATATTCATTGTAAATCATAAATAATAGTAAACACAAGTGATCAAAAACCAAGTGAACAGCTTTATGAAATGTTTTAGAAAAGGTCAGTTTATTTTTATTAGTCTTTCTTTTAAATATTGGGGTAGCTAAATTCCTAGAAAGTATACAAGAAGCAATAAAGGGATATACGATATCCGAGTTATATATTAAGTTTTAAAAGACATCTTCAGTATTAAATATTATGATCCAAATTCAAGATACAAAACACTGTAAAGCGCTAAACTAAATTAAGAGTAAACACTAAACTAGCGTCAGTTTTATAATATTATATCAGATTACTAGTTAGAAAATGAGTTTGATTTCATGATCAATACTTTCATCTAATAAGAGTAAGATTGATATGAATTGGCAAACTTTGTTCTGACACGGTTTTCAATAAAACTGACATTTTCCTTTAATTGGAAAACTGTCAAAATAAAACTCCTTACCTATTGTAAACAAGAAGAGATTTTTATTAAACTTAACTGATCTTAAATAGTAAACTTTTCTCTTTTTTATTTTGTGCTGTATTCTATAATTGTTGCATCTTGTTCAACTCTTCGTGATATATTATACTAAAGATATTGACAACTTTTTGCCTGATTTTTACCCCGTCCAAGTAGATTATTAATTTATATTTACACCTTTAAGACACCCTATAAAGTTTGTGCTGATGAAGTAATGGTTAATAGTATTCTAAAACTGCAGGGCAGAACGCGATTTCCAACTACGCATTGCTACCACCGTCCCCAAGTCTTGCTCGTCAATCACTAAACCACCAACTCGCCCAGGCTTGTACTGTATTTCCCTATAAATATATTTAAGATTTGTAAAAAAAGTCAATGAAAATGAAGAATACATAACTTGTGTTTCCCAAATCCATAACGGCGAACATAAACAACATGGCAGGACATCAAATGGCGAGCATTCCACACTCATTCGTGCTAACGGCGTTTGCAAACGACCTAGAGTATGGGAATCGGCGTCATCCTCGTTGTTTTTGGCCATTTTACAATGTTGGTCTTTAGTGGGACGTTCAAAAACCTCGAACTTATTTTCATGTCTATATATTACCTAACCAGCTGTCAATCTCTTATTAAAGATAATAATAATAATAAGTTTTAAAATCGAGTTTTAAGATACAAATAATTATGAATAAATATATAATTAGTATCGTATCTTGACTTACAGGTTTGTTCAATATCTTAAATTAAATATTAATAAATATACCCCCGTCGCAGCAGACCTGCGTACTCAGCGAATTTCCAAACAATCTTTAGATATCAAATTTTCCCCATAAACACCACAGGAATGGGTATGTAGGTTTGCTGCCATGGGATGTTGTTAGAAAATGTTAGTTTTGTTAGGAAATGTAATAGTTAGGTGAGGCAAATATCAAACTGTATAAATATTAAGCACTTTATAATTTTCCCCATAAACCCCATGGGAGTGAGTATGTAGGTTTGCTGCCATATGGGTGTTGTGAGCAAATATCAGTTAAACCCTACCTAGTGAATGTACATACCAAATATTATCAAGTTATGGTGGTTTTTCATTTTCCCCATAAACCCCATAGGGGTGAGTACGTAGGTTTGTCACCATATGGGTGTTGTAAGCAAATATCAGTTAAGCCCTACCAAGTGAATGAACATACCAAATTTTATCAAGTTATTCCAATAAATAAGCGAGATACAGGGTTTTGTTGATTTCCCATAAGATTAACATGGAAAACCTATTTTTGGCTTTACTCCGTAACCTGTTCAGCCAAGTTAAAATTCAAAATACTAAATTGTTTGTTTTTTTAAGCTCTTTTTAATGGTTTTAGTTAAAATTTTTGAAGTTTGAAAATTATGCTCCAAAAATGCCAAAAACCCATTTTTGACCCCTTTGAAACCCCATAAAACCCCGTTCCCATTACCCGATCATGCTGGTTCGCGAACTCATGAAAATAGACCTGATCTTATACCTTCATACCAAATTTGATCAAAATCGGAGGTCCCCTTCAAAAGTTATCGGTACCACGGACACATATATAGATAGATATATAGATATATAGATATATATATATATATACATATATATGAAAATGAACGAACAGTGGTTTTGGCTTCTGGGGACCTCAAAATGAAAAAATAACATGGTCCCGGGCTTAGGTCTTACCATGGCTACTACCGTAATAGCGTATTCCCTATAGGGAAATTCGCTAAAAATACGAACATTGTTACTTTTTTACTAATTCGTTATTAATTTTGGAGTTTTATTCTATAATCATATTACACCATTCACCTCCGCATTAATAATGATAATTCATAATTGTATTGTATTTACAGCAAAAATAGTTTTAAATTAAATTTCCCAGTGATTTCTATTTCTATTCTTCCCCCTACTAGAAATATTCAAGTGTAATGCAGTTAGTTTAACATAAGATAGACTTTACTTTTATTTTTTATGAAAAAAAAAATTTTATCCAACACATCTCTGTTATAAAAAAACTTGTGTTTGTTTAAATAAAACTAAAATAATCAACATTTTAATTGTTTCATTCCTCAATTGGGTAAGTGAGCCAAATACATTTCAACATTTGATAATTTTTTAAACTTATTATTCTGTGAATCAACCAGCTAAGGTTTATTCTATGAATTAACTGGCTGTAACATAATCCATGTTTGTTTACAGCAAGTGGCTGGATGGATTACAAACATCACTAACACGTCAGTCAGGGCTAGGATGTAGATACCTTTGACATATGCTAGGTCAACAAACTGACAATTGAAGGTTTAACAAGTGTTGGATTTGATCTTTTGTGTTGGAGGTTGTTTAAGCATACTTAATTATTTATATATACCTTAATTATATATATAATAAGATATATATTCCTGTGTTTGATTATTAGAAATACAAAGAAGATTGTATACCACTACATTTAATTGTTATTATTATACTTCCTAAACGAACAAAATTAAAGTTTCTTATAAAATTTGATACAATTTTTTGATTGTATCTTGAATGGTATTGGAACCTGATGTTAAAATAAAACCCCTAACTGTTATTTTTATGAATTGGGCATTCAATATTAAACAACTGGGTATGGAAATGGTTATTGTTGAGCCTTACAATTTAAAGCTTGGTGGTTCGATTCTCGACCAGGCCGATGTTAGACCCTAATTTGTCATTCGAATGAAAATTAACTTTGCGCTTGAACAACACGTCTACCATGGATACTTACAGGACAAGGACTTAAACTGTTTCCCATAAAAACGATTAAAAGGCCACAGACGATGTAAAACACAACTTTTTTTCTTAACTTGGTTAGAAAAGTCTAAAATGACATGTTTTCTTTATAATTATTATAATTTATGTTGGCCACTTAATGAAAGTCTCTCATCGTAATAAAATGGCAACAGGTCGAACTCTTTCGATAAATTTTCTTAGTTATTGATTTAGATTTTTCGCATACTCTGTTTCTTTTTACACAATCACGTTAACATTATCTATAAATATTTATTGACCATTTTTTAGGATTTTATTTGATTGTTCAAAGTAGCCCATAATTTAGTTCCATTAATTTTAAAATATACATATGCTAACAAACTCAAAAAAACATAATTGATTTTATGCAATATTAGGCTGTTATCATTTTTACTGCTCAATGGTGTTGTTTAAGTACAGCTGCAAAAGAATTTGTATAGTATCATGTAGGACTTCGATATAAATGCTTATCCTTATAAACTATTTTGAATTTGAATTTGAATTTAACCATTGTCAATTTACATTTTTTAACAGTATTGTGCTCTTTTCGGAACAACCGTTAATGAAAAGTGTTATTTAAATTAATTAGACGTTTTTTGGTAGAGTGTTCAACAATTTTTTAACAATGATAAAACTAAACTAAAAAAAATAAATTGAAACAATAAAAAAAAAAAAAAAAAAAAAAAAAAAAAAAAACTGGTCGATTACAATGTTTACCAATCAAGAAATTTATTTTTAAATTGAGAGCGTAATAATATAGAAAGTTCACCTCGTATTGAAATATATCAAAGTATTAAACTAAAAAAAGGATCAAATTACATCCAATTATAACTTAATCGTAGCATTTTCAATACCTATTTTTAAATAGGTTTTAGAGACATTTTTCTAGGCCGTTTATATCAACTAAAAATGTTAATACGTGACTTATTATTCAGTACAAGTCATGCAGCAAGTTTTTTCACTAAAATAGTAAGCAATTATACCCCCAGGTCATTATACTTTAACGATTTGGAAGTTGTTTTAGGGCTTGGGATTGTCTATAGTACAGGATGAAAATAATAAAGAACTGACTATGAAGAGTTAAAAATGAAAATTTCCAAGAACTGTGCTGGAAAACCCGGTCAGAGGCAGAGAAACGGGAAATACATCAAACCACTAGACATGTGATTGAAAATATGTTTTGCTTGGGGCAAAGATACACATGATTGAAAACTTTGGTTGCCCAATCTGAACTCAGAAATTATTTAGAAACACGTTTAATTTTTTTTATTAATATTATTCTCACACAGTTTCTACTAGTTCTAATTCTTAATAGTTATTTTTCCTTTTTCATAAAATACCATTAAATAAAAAATGGGTTTTACCGGAACTCTTTAAGTTTTTAAAGGATTTCAATGACATTGGTTTCATCGGATGGAGATCAGATAGAATTTTTTTATAAAGTAAATTGATAACCATCCATATAAAAGGAAGCACAGGATATAGAATTGCTGTAAAGCCTTGCACACTCTTGCACAACTTTATTACTTACAATAACCAGGCGATTACGTTTTTACAGTTATTTCATTGAATAAATCAATAAACACATTCAGTGAGGTCCAATTACTAACTATTAATAAGCTGTACAAATTTCTCAGGATGAAACAATAAAAAATTGTACCAAGCGAAATCTTTACCTACAAAGTTTTATTTTCACATAAAAAGGCACTGAAATCAATCAATGTAAATAAATTAAAATAAACCATCATTACTCTTTCTTGTGAGTGACTTAAAAAATGGCTTTTACATCAAAATGAAGATCACTGGACGGCAGGGCCGTATCGACCTACAAGGGAAGTAGAACGGTGCCGGGAAAATGTGGGATAAAAGAGGAACGTGATCATAGTACATTCCTAGTCTCTACTTGCCAGCCAAAAATGTTTGTTCTTGTCTCCCTTCGTTCCAATCTATTTTGCATACTGAATATGGTAATACAATCAGTAAATTTAAAACGTCCATGATATCTTTCGCTTTAAATGGGTCAAATAGTTTCCAAAATATAGTTTAGAAAATGTCTTACTCTAATGAATGTCTGCTGGAATACCGGTAATATAAAACAATATGTTAATTAGCTAAGTGGTTATAGTGTATGCCTTGGAATCAATAGGTTGCCGGTTCGTTTCTGAGAAAAGTTAGTAGCTTTTTAAAAGTTCGATTCCGGACCCAGTTGCTATTTGTCATTGGGCTATTGATTAATGATGCTTTTTTTATGGTTAATATTAGATAGTAACCAGACTGGGGTTTGAACCATTTCCCGTAAAAACTTTAAATAATACCACTAGCATAGATAAAACAAATATTAATCTAATAATCAATATCGATATACTCAAGTGTAGATCCTCAGAAGGAGTAGAAATGTATGTTTTGCTTGGTCAATTTAGCGGCTTATTTATCTTCTCTAATAAGAAAAGTGGGAACGCAAATATTGTATCACTCATATCCACCACGTAATCTTTTTTGGCTTAGGCGAATACCTTAATGTGCTTGTTGATGTTTAGAAATAGATGTTTTTTTTTTTAATTAATTAATTTATTTATTAGCGTATAAAACACCTTTACAATACATAAGATGTACATAAGGTAGACATTTGTCAAAGTCAAGATTGTGTACATACAACTTATCAGCTAGAAAAAATAACCATTCTCTCTTCTAAAACTAAAATAATATAATTACAATTTTTCCAACAAAGAGGAAACACTCTCGACTGAAAAAACTCGTCCCAATGAGGCAGTGTTTTTAAGAAGGAGGCACCCTCACCCAGATTACGTATTCCGTCCTTTTGCCGCATTTAGAAACTCCCTAACACTATAAAAACAATTTGTCAAAAGATAATTAAATAATGAACTTTTGAAGGATTTCTCAACTCTGTCATGTTTAATACTATCAGGTAGGTTATTGAAAAGCGTGATGCAGCTATAGGTCTAATAAGGAGCTTTCTCAAAAAAAAGTAGTTTTATGATTGGGATATTGCAACAGATAAGTATTTCTGGTAAAATGTGAATGGTGATGGTTATTATTAAGAAACATTTCAAAGGTGGAAAAAACGAACATTATGCAACGGAAAATATACAATGATGGAAGTGGAAGGATTTTGAACCCTCTGAAGTATTGTTTACAAGATGCGTAACATTTTGCGTGGGCCATGACCTAATCAATATTTTAAATACCTATCAATGCATTTAAAGTAATAAAAATATTTATGTGTGTTTTGATAATAGTATAAGTTGAGTGAATAATAGTTCATAAAATATAATTTAACTATGTTAAAAAATCTGAAGTTGTATAGTATATGAACTTAATGAAAAAAGTTACATTTACTTATTAAATTAAAATAATAATTTATACATCCAAAGAAGTTAATTTTCCTAAGGTAATTTATTGGTTTTATTTTAGAGTATTAGAAGGCTGTTGACATTACAAAAGTCATGTAGCCTAAATTAGTATTACTTTTATGAAAAAATAGGAAAACTAAAAGCATAGTGAAAGTCGTTGGAGACTTTTGTGTTCATTGTTCAATCAAAATTGCATCATAAAGCGTAATTTAGACTATACAATGAAAAAAATACTAACAAAAACAACAACAGAGAATGAAAATTGTCTCTGAGTTAGTTTTATAGAACTATTTAAATTATTTCATAGAATATTTAAATGTTTTTTAAATGACAACAAATCATATTTTTATATGTTATAAAATAAATTTCATTTTTACAATTTTGAGAGAGTCTGAGGTAAACATACATACTTAGCTAACTCTAGCATCGCCAGTTATAGTCGTAAAAATCTCAGAATGATTTATGCGTACACGCAAAAAATTGAAACAAGCATCATACATCACACGTTGTCTTGTAGCAAAAATCCTATTTATGCAATACTTTATTATTTAAATATTTAAAAATTATAATATTTTATGTTAAATAATAATAGATTTACATGCCATGAAAAATGTGAGTTATTCATTTATTTTTTAAGCTTTTATTAAGTGCTTATAGGCTATGATTTTTTTTCATGTTAAATATTTCTAGATTTTAGTTTTAAACAAGTTTTTGCAAAAAATCGTTCACTATTATATAAATAAAAGTAATGATCAATGAAAAACTATTTTTATACTTGAAATACACAATTTATTCAACATATTAAATCATTATGTTTAAATAGTGATCTGATCCTAAATTCCTTGACAAATAATGTGATTATAAACAAGTGAATAAACACTTGATTTTTTATTGTTGAAGAGGTAGATTTATTTATTTGTTTAAAAATTTTAGTTTTACTGCCAATACCTCTTAATACAATGTCAGTTAAGCAGGTCAGGAGGGTTGCTGATATGAATCTGTGATGATGAAATGCAGACTTGAGGATAGCGTGCGGCACGGCAGCACGGAAAGGTAGGGCGGACCTGCATCAAGACTGATTGTATTTATGGGATTTTGTCTTTTGTGTGTATTACGTTCCTACAAATACAAATAAAACATTGTATAAATGCATATTTTATCAATATCGATTTAATAGATATATTTTTTATACTTACACGTTATATAAGAGTAGTGGTTTTTGGCCACTTTTAAAACCGACCACGTGCCCACCGAGCCACGTGCCGCGGCAGCTGGCGCCAGCTGCCATGTCACATAGCTTCCGGTGGGGGATGGAGGGTATATATGAGATGCTGTAGTTATATTTTATGCCATATAGGTTGGGGTGGAGATGGCGATAGTGTTGGCGTTAGGGTGAAGTGAATTTGCGCATAAAATTAAAATTAAAAGTTAGTTCAAAATTGAAATTCGTCGGTGTTAACGAAACTCTAACAGTTGAAGAAAAATTAAGAGTTAGTTGAAAATTGAAATTCAAACTTATAACTGAGATGTGGAAAATATGTCAAGGTCATCCAGAGTAAGTTTTAAAAATTCTATCCAACTATCACTAGAAATAGTTTTAAGTTGAAGTAGTTGGTGATAGCGGGATAATTGATTCGTGCCATGGGAGAGGTGTTTCTCGTTTGAAAGTTGGCGATCGAATGAGAAGCGCCGCCTAGGGAGAGGGCTTATAAAACGGCAACCTTCCCCCACCACCCCTTCCCCCACTCCTTTAGACCAATAACCGGTCGCCGACTCTATGTGGTGAAACTGAACTAGACATGGCGGCCGCAATGGATAATTCTAACCTCAAACCTTAGTTTTGCATTGGTGAGCATGAGCCACCCCCACTCCTTTACCTTTCTTTTATATTTTTAAAACCGAACAGATGTTCGGGCAGGTGTTGGGGGCAGAAATGTTAAAATATTGGGGTGGAGATGGCAATAGCGTTGGCGGTCGGTTGAACTGAATTTGTGAATAAAGTAATTAGGGTTGAACTAAAAGTATACATAAATTAAAAGTTAGTTAAAAACTGAAATTTGACGGTGTTAACAAAACTCTTAATAGTTGAACAAAACTAAAAGTTAGTTTAAAACTGAAATTCAAATTTATAAATAGGATCTGGAAAGTATGTCAAGGTCATCCAGAGTAAGTTTTAAAAAAGCCTACCCAACTACCACCAGAAATAGTTCTAAGTTGAACTAGTTGGTGATAGTAGGATAGGTTGAAGTAACTTTTGAATTTTATTAGTGAACATACAATTAATGTGCAACAGCAGAGTTTAAACAAGTTGAACTTTTGTGATGAATTACAGAGTTGTAAATGCAAACACCGACGACGATGAGAAGGTAAATGCAGAGTCCCCAGATGATGTATTTGAAAAGCTTGAACAAATGTAACATTTCAAGTTGGTTTTCCCGTTCCATTTCCAATCGTTTAATTTCCAATTTCAATTTATCCTCTTCCATTTTAGTTACGAAGGGAACTTCATCCATCATATCCATCATGATTTTGTAGTGTTTGAAATTTTAAAACAAGTGATGTTGATAGTTCAAAAGTTGAAGACGGAATGAGAAGTGAAAGCGAGAAATGTTAGTTAAATAAAGAAGTGGTGGGGGGAACGAAGAATTACAAAGAAGTGGTGGGGGAAATATTTTGCTGTTCATTATTACCATCAGTAGTGTCAGATGGTGCAGGAGTTAGATTTAGTAAACTGTCTTCGTCCGAACTTTCAATCTTATCACAAATAGGACAATCGTATGTTATTTCCAAATTCATTTTGATGGTTGTAAAATTATCTACAAGTTCTTGTAAAATATAAAAAATGTCTTGTAACTCTTCTTTAGAGTTTATTTCAAAACTAGAATTCATTCGGGCCAATGGAGAGTTGTTCATTATTGGAGAGTCGGTGATGGAATGAGGATCGGCGCATAGGGAGGGGGCTTATATAATGGTGACCTTGAGCAGGCGTCTAGGGAGGGGGGCTGTCTAGGGAGGGGGCTTTAATATAGGGAACCTTGAGCTTATGATTGAATAAAACGTTTAGTTCTTCTTCTCCATCTTTTAATTCAATTATTTGAACCGAAGTAGTTGTTTCATCTTCTTCACTTGATGAAGAAAACAATTCACCAGGATTTAAATATTGAACTACAATTCTGAACCATCTTATAGGATATTCGTCAATGACAGAAAGTAAGTTTTGAAACAATTCTTCCATCTCCTCCCTGTCAGTTATTATATGTTCAAATTTGATAAATTTGTTTTCCATGTTGTTAGTTAGAGTGTTGGAAGTGGAATGATTTAATATTATATAAAAATTAGAACTAGTGGTGGGGGAAATCTCAAGGTCATCCAAATGAAGTTTTAAAAAAGAGTGTAAAACTGAAATTACACATTTGATGGTTCTACAGGATCGGAATACCAATCTGATCTGTATTTACATCTTTTTATCATATGTGTACAAAAATCATCTTGATGAGAATTGGTGCGTTGACAATGAGCAAGATCTAGAGGGTGAAATTTGAAACATCTTTGAGGACAACATGTATGAAAATATCTTGATTTGTAAAATTTTAAAGTTCGCAATTCCGGTGGTGGTAGTTGTTTTGTTTTGCATTTGCAATAACAAGATCCGAAGAATTCACATTTAGTACAAGCTAACCCATCCACCATCATTGGTCCTAAATCTGTACACTGTTGTTCACAACAGTAACGAGGTTTGTACTTGTATTTTTGCTCTTCCATGTTGACGCTGCGGAGTCCAGTGAAAGAATAAGAGTGTATAGTGTTGAATAGTGAGTTTTATGTACTGTGAAAAGTGGTGGGGGTAATTTCAAGGTCATCCAAATGGAGTTTTAAAAAATTATACCTTACAAGTGTAAGGATTATTAAAATTTAGGAAGTTTGTTTCTCTTTGTTTTCTTCAGACTTTTTCTCTCTCTCCGCCTTAGCCATAGCAACAAGTTCTTCTGTTGATAATGGATGTACTTCAGGAAATTTTAAAATTAATTTAGCTTGATATCCTTCTTTAGTTAATACATCTAAATCTTGGGTCATTTGTTCAATGGTGTCGTAGTCTTTTCCATAGATTTTTCCATCAAGTTGAATCATCATTCTGTACAACATTTTCTTAAATACGTCTTGTCGTGGTGAGAGCTGAGAAGCAAATGATTATTTATACAAGTATCACATCCTTTTTATTAACTCATATTGATCATGTGATTCTTTAGTTGTAGTTTTTTCTGTCAAAAGTTATTCAACATTGGTAATACTTCTGGAACTTGACGTTATGTTGACCAGCTGGCGATGAAGAAGTTGTAGGTTGTGTAGAAAAAAATATTTCATCATCGCAATATTTTGTTTTAGTGAACATCCTTGTATTAGTAGCACTAACATCAACAGTTAAGTGATAACCACCGGTAAGTAAAACTCGCATTTCGTTAGTTAAATCTTCAAGTTGTTCAAAAGTAGTTATGGTGTTGGTATCATAAGATGCACACTTAACCTTTAGGGACATGTTGCAGTTTTATATTCAGGGATTAAGAGCGAGATGTGTACGGTATGAAAGGTAGCAGTAGACTGATGAATTTTGCAAGTACATTTCCCCTTTTATAATTATACAAAATTGGGTCAAGGTCATCCTGTGGAATTTTTAAAAAAAGCAACATATTGTAATGTACAAAGACATTACAATATGTTGCTTTTTTTATTTTTATTTTTTGTTTTGTTTTATATCATATTTATTGAAAAAACAAATACAAAGAAATATTTACAATGTTATGTACAAATTAATCAGTAGTAGGTGTTACATGAATTGTAAGTTCAGTAGAGTTGTTTCCACTGGGTCCATGTGATACCAAATAGAGTGCGCCGGGTTGAATTATACGAAGATCTTCATTTTGAAGTAGTTGTACGAAGCGCTTTGGTAAGAAGATCTGAAATTTTGCTTCATCACCAATTGTATAAGGTGCCTCGCTCAAAGTGCAATTTATAGCATCACCTACTGAAGTTTCCATTTTCTTAATAGTATGAATGATGTAGTGTTTTTCTTCTTTTAGTTCAGAACATTTCTTTGTAGGTAGAATTGATGATTTAGAATGAGCGTTGAACTGATCAACTAAACTTTGAAGTAAGTTTTGTGATGCCATATTGATGTTGTTGTTAATCTTCTTGTTAATAAGAATGTCCGTCGGAGATGTTGTCTCTTCGGAGGTTTGAGTAATACTCATGCTGTGTCATGGTAGCGCTCTCACTTTTATAATCGACACTACCCCCACCACTGACACTACCCCCACCAGTTTGTTGAAGGAAATTATTCAAGCGGTAGGCATTCTTTAAAGCGCACTGCGACCTTCGATGTTTAAAACTTTTTGATGAAATACAAAGTTCGTTGAAGTAGCATTGGAAATCTTTATCAATTATTGCATTAATCACTTCGTTGCTTGTAAATGATTGTATCCAATTTGCTTTTTCCAATCCCCTTGTGTAGATAATTTTAAACTCTTTGCAATAATGATTCATAATATGCGGCATCATGTTATAATTAATGAAACCTTCATCCCATCTTAAGTTGTGAAAATGTTTGTTCAACCATTTGTTTGTAACTTTCGCTTTAGTTGTTAGTCTATTAAATGGTACTGGAGGTTTGAACAAATAATGATAAACTACTGATGTGTTCATGTCCAAGATTACTAATTCTTTAATAATAAAATTACCATCATTTCCTCGGAAAGCTTGAAATTCAATTATACCTCTTTTAACTTCCATTATATGTGGCGCATTAGAAAACGAAACCCGTTTATTCATGATGAAGTCTTACTAACAACTGACTTAAAAATTGAATGAGCCGATGTTTATAACAGACAGGATTGTTCTTCTTCTTTCACTTCTTGTGCCACTTCATCAATATTAAAATTGGTGTGATAGTTGTTTAATTGTCTCCACATTTCAACTTCTTGAGGTATTCTATTAAAGATTGAAGTATCCACGGGACCGTATAAAATTGGAACAAAAGGTTTTTTGTCCAATGTATCAATTAGATAGTCTTTAATTATTGCACTTGAAAATATTAGTTGTTTCAAATATCTGGTGACGGGACCGGTAGTACAACTTAAAGTGTAAAATTCTTCTTTAGTGAAATATAATTTAACATTATGTGTAGTTAAATCTCTGAAGCGAACAATTTGTCCTCCACGATGTTTTACTATATCAACTTCAATATTTGATTCCAATAAACTTAATCTTGTTCTTCTTCCAAATGTGTTGTTACTTAAATAGCACTCCAAAAGATGTAAATGTTTCATGAGAGATTCCCAAGTAGTTTCACTGAAAGTAACCATTTTGTTTCCATGATTTAAAATAACAATTGGTGAATAATCCATTGATTTTAAAATTCCAACTGATATACTTTTTGTCATGCATGAAGAAATTGGGTAGATAATCCGAAGAAATACTTCTGTTAAAATATTGGTTGTAATGTTAACTTCAACCTTCTTCCTTTTTACTTCTTTTTCAGCTTTTTCTTCTTCTCTCTTCTTATGTTTGTTGAATTTTAGGAACTCGTCCATTTCTCGTTCAACTTGTTTTTCTATATCTGAACTATTATCATCCATTGGAGGTGTATTTTCTTCTCCGTTAGTAGAATTCATCTTGCGAATGATGTTTCCCATACGACGGTTGAAGATAGAATGAAGTTTCTACTAATTATTTTCTCGCTTTTATATTTTTCGTAAATCCTTGAAATTTATACAATTACATAATTGTTTGTTTTCAACTTGTCTTTCACAAATGAAATTCTAACCTCAAAAATTAAAGCAGATAATTCTAACCTCAAAAATTTGCAGTTGTTGTACAATTCTTCTTAAAGTACATTCTTCACAATTCCGGTCAGCGGTGTGTAAGTAACTATTTTATCATGTAGAATTAGACAGTATGCCGAAGTTCCATCCGCTACTGGTTCTTCAAATTCCATTTCAATTTTTATATCCACACTTGATGATTTTACCGATTCATTTTGTTTTGAACAATCGATTACAATTATTGGAGCCTTGGAATAATACTGGTCAGGTGATAATAGTGGTGTATTAGTCTTTCCATAATATGATGATTGAAATCTTGCATACATATCGTATAAAATGGAAAAACGTTTATTGCTGAACATGACATTCAAATTGTCATAGGGAAAGAATTGAGAGTTTAGGAAAACTTTACAATTCTTTATTTTACAGTGATCAAATTGACCAGCATTTGCAGTGATAACATCTTTTCGCTTAGTTTGAAAACCGAGTATTATGTACCTTGCTCGTTCCAAGTAAGTTGATGTCTTGACGGTCCATGTTTGTCGTTCTGTCTGAGGTAGTGTAGGGTATTCATGAAATTCCCAACTTCGGAATGGCATCACAATATCACGGTCAGATTTCAACTTTCTCAATAATAGGATTCTATGTTCATCAGCCAATCTTACATGAGGTACTCTCCAAACAACTTTATCCAACTGTAGTTGCCATTCCAGTTTATCTTCCGTAGTTGCAGGGTCTGCAATTATCAAGTCCTTATTAGTTGAAGATCTGAGTAATACTAATTCTTGTTTGACATTTATTATTACCCGTTTGTAATCTTCAGCGAATCCCAAAAGCAATCGTAAAGGTACATGAAAATCAAAGTGACCGTTGGAAGCTGGTGTTATAGTGTCTTTATCGGGGGCAACCCATCCGGCAGTGACTATTGAATTCTTCTCATGCGGTGTTAATGATGTTAATCCTTTCAATGTCGTTGTTAAACCAACCTTTTTTGTTGAATCAACCGTCACCCCTGATATTTCATATCTTATTTCATCAAAAAGATATGCCATCGGGTTATTTATAAAAGGAACTGTTGAAGCAGTTTTTCCATCCAATTTTAATACCCGTCCTTCGATGTACAAGTAACTTTCACACGGTAAAGTGTAAATATCTTGTTGTTGAATGGGGATCCTTATTTCATCGTTATTGTTTAATTTTGATGAAGTGTAAGGGTTGTGCGTGTGATATTCCTTCTCCCATAGTGTTTCGTCGAACGTTGGTCCTTGAGATATATCCAGGATATCCATCGCTGTTAAGTTTCAATCCAATCTTCTGTAGAAAACGAATGTTTTCCGATGTTAACTCTTCCAATGTCGAGGAGCTACTGAGCTCCCGACTCTTCCGTTGCGGTTTAAATGATAATCCCATGTTGACTTTTATGTTGCTGCTCTGATGTGTATCCGTATAGTAATTGTTTCTCCTCTAAAGTTAACACTATGACCGTCTTGATCCAATATGTTCAGTACGATGTCTGAAATGAAACTGGTGTTTAACGGTAGGTATATCAAGTTTTGTGGCTTCTCAACAATTTTAAAACCGGGAGCCACTGTTGGATAAAATGTATGTAAAATATGTTGATTAACTCCATCTCTATACGATCCGTGTATAATGTTGCACGTGACATCAATACTATTTACTTTCAATATTGTTACAGTTGAATCACCTGAATGAGTAGTTCCAGGAGTTAAGATTTTCTTTTTTGTATCTGTAAATCCAAGTAAACTGCCAATCGACTGTTCCAAGCTGACATCAATATAATATTTTGAAGTTATTTCTGCTTTTAAAGTATTATTGTTTCCTTTAACGGTGATATTGTCTTCTCCGAGTTGTTTCTGTAATAATTGGTTTATATCATCAATTTCATAAGCTCCAGTAGGAAATGTAATTATTTTCAATTCTGAGTATTTTCCTGCAGCATCCTTAGTTTCATAATAATGTAGTAAATTGTTCTTCCCTTCCGTAACATTAGGAATTGAGTTGTAGGTAGTCAAATCAAGTAATGCCGCTTCCCATAATCGTTCCTTGGATAGACGCAATGCTGGGAACAGCGTACTTTTTAATGTGGATGAATTTCCACTCAATGACACTGTATACGATGACATCTTAAAGCTGACTGACACTTTTCGCTAGAAACTCCAAACATAAATGCCCACATATTTCAGTATTGTTAGGTTGTTCTCTTTTGTAATTGTAAAAAATGTTTTTTGAGTTTCGAAAATAATGTTGAAGTTCTTTTGGCGGTGGTAGATTGCCAAAACTGTCAAAGTAGTAAATGGTTTGTCCGAGCTTTTTATAGCATACCCAATGAGTACCTGGACCATAGGTGGAATCCAAATTTACTATTCCAGTTTCATTTTTCCATATTTTAGTTGGTAATGCATCTTTCATAAAAACTCCTCGAAAGAATGGTATTTTCAAACATTTTACATAATCATTTAACTGATGATTTGTTAGGGCTTTATTTGGAATTATTAATTGATTCTTCTTATTTAGTACACACGGTATGGTCTTAGGTATAAACCTGCTCCGTTTTTTACCATTTGCCAAACAGAAGTCTTCTTTATACTTGCTTTATGAGTTCTACGACGTCCTTTTTTAATGTTTCCACCTCTTTTGGGTGTGCCTCTCTTTGCAGGTCTTCCTCTGCGACGTTTTCCACCACCTAACTTTGCTTTCGTCTTCATGGCTGTAGTTACTGCCCAAGCCGCTGCTTTTTCTGCAATACTTGCGTCACTTGATTTTACTCTTTGCCAAGCTTTTTCTGCTAGAATTTTATCTGCTATTGATCTATTTGTTGAATCTTTATACTTTGAATATGCTATATCGTGTTCTTTGCAAGCTTGATCTAATTTATTAATTCCAGGATCTCCTCTTGCTAAACGTTTTGCCAACTTAGTTCCAGGTCCACAATATTGATAACCTCCGGGCAGATGTAATTCGTATGGTAAAGCGTCTATCGCTCGATTCACAACAGCACCAATTGGAATCCGTCTGAGCAGGGATAATGCAGCTGATGTTAAACCACGTCCTCTCTTGCCGCTGTCTTGACGACGACTGAGCGATACGGTCTTCATTATGCTGTTTTATGTAACCAACGTCTTCACTCTATGAAATACTTTATGCTAATGAATCCTTTTTTGTATATTCCATACTTAAATATTCATAAGTTTTACTAGTATCTATCAATGATTTCATCTTTAATCCATTGGTTTCTCTGAGAATCTTCGATTTTATTGTGTTTCATCGATGCATTAATCAAATGATTATGCATATCAATAACTACATTACCTACAAGATTCATTACATACTCTACATTAGTAGCATCTTTGTTACGTGTAGGATTATCAAGATATGTGATACGTTTACCATTACATGTATACGCAGATGGATCGTTATTAGAGGTTGCTATAACTTGATTAATAGTAGCAACATCATTCGGAGCTATTCCTGCTGATATGTTAGATATTCTTTTATTTTTTCCATTATATACGTTATTTATTTTATCTAAAACTATAGTTTGTTTTACAACAACACAATCCTGATCATCTTTACCAGATTTAACTTGGGTTAATCGTCTACCTTTACATATAAAATTAACACCAGTAGCTGATAGTTGTGGTACTTGTGTTAAAATAACAGCATCATGTTCTTCCGTGCCTAAACTTATATTTGACAATCTTTTATTTTTTCCATCCCACTTGTCATTTTTTAGTTGTAGTAAGGTAAACTTTTCACTGCCTTGCATAAACTCATCACCTTTCTTTGACACCACCTGATTCTGTTTAACAAAAGCGGATGTTCCTTTTTTCAAGCTTTCATTCATTTGTCTCACGGTAGCAGCATCAGATGGAGTTGAACCATCTTCCAGATTGGACAACACTTTTCCATGACAATCAATAACAGCACTATTATATAAAATACAATTATCTTTAATGTATTTTATATTAACACCATCACTTTCTTCTTTAGGATATCCAATATCGTTTATAGTATATTTATAGAAGGAAAATCCATCTTTTTTCTTTTCTGGTATTACAGAGTGCAAATAACGCTTATTAATTGTATCTGTATCCTCGGTTGGATCTGCCACATTAGTTATTTTATAATTTAAAGCATTGTACTTTTTTCCACTTTTAGTCTTTTCCAACAGTAAAGCATATTCCATCGCAGATAGAAAATAGCCTTTATTAACAACATCTCCATTGTTGACTGGTTTTGCAACGTTAATAACCCTGTGAGATTTTGCATCATACAGTTGGTTGTTGTCGAGTTTTAAACTTGTAGATGTTTCCTCCTTTACTGTCTTTAAATTTGTTGCATCTCCATCTTCTTCTGGATCTTTAACAAACTTTAAACGTTTATTATTTATGTTATAGTCACCTTCGGGTGTTTGCGGTAATCCACTTCTTTTTCTGTTTTCTCCAACTTGCACTCCTAACGCGGAGTAGCGTCCGAACTTGTCGACGCTCATGTTAGAACTGACACATTATACACCTGCAACTCTTATATATCCGCGGACAATTATACAATTATGTCGCGATTCCTGAGTTCATCAATCAGAGCTACCCATTCATTATTTAAACCTGTATGACCAGCTTCCATGGCTTCATGCAATAGTCTCATTCTATCAACCAATTTATTGATGTCATTGTAGTAAATCACATTTGTATTGTATAGATTTTTCATCAATCCTTTACCAGATGTTGAAGTATCTCCTTTACTCTTTTTACTATGTTGTTCAAGAAGTGATAAATCCATAAGTGATAAAGATTTTCTTTTCAGTGGTTGTCTTACCGCTGGTGCAGTACGTAATGTTGGCAATTTTCGTGGAGGAAACAACTTTTTTATAACGATGTTATATTTTGTTGCACGTGAACGATTAATCATTCCATCCTTTAAGTAGTTTCTTTTATGAGCGCTAGTATTTTGTAGAATCTCCTTAAAAACACTTAAATCTTTGGATGAATATCTTAGTGGTATGTTTTTAAAAATTAATTCATATAATCCTTTTGTTCCTTTATATCTATGCTCACCAATAATGATGTAATCGTCTTGTGTTATTTCAAGCTTTGAATCGCCAATCTTCAATTCATTCCCATCAATTCTTGCTCCGTATACGTGTGATCTACTCAAATTCGGGTTTGATTTCATGTCATGTAGCATTTTCATTATATATTTTCTTCCAAGAGGTCCATGTTGTAATATATCGCTACTCAATTGAGTTAAATTTGGAATAGATTGTTCAGCTTCAGGTATTGGCTGTTCTTCTTCCTTTTCAACAATAGGTTCTTCTTCTTCTTTTGTTTCTTCTTGCTCACTAGCACTTGTATATGAATCATCATCTTCTTCTTTTTTTAATGCTTGTACTTCTTGTTTAGAAACTGGTAGTAAAACATCTCCTTCATAACGAGGTTTACCAATAGTTTCCGATATCTGTTTTAAAGGTTCCGTAATAGGTTTAAAGGTAGTCTCTAGAAATTCTTCTCTTTCACTTAAACCCATCCTCAATGCACGATTCTTCATCCTAATAGAATCACTGAGTGATTTTATTTCTTTCAATAGTTTTTCTTGATTCACCATGTTTACACTGTGAAGTTCAACGTGTAACTAGATGTAGCATCGGTAGTTCAACGCATAAATACAAATTTATCCAACCCTATACGATATCTACCATTTTTAATATCTTCTTCCTTCATAATAACGAGAAAGCTATATTTCTCATTCCATGCTTTGCCACACATCTCTTTAAATTTTTCAAATGGCATATCCGCATTTACATGATCATTATATATATGCTTTAAATTTGTTTCATCTTGCTTGAAGATGATCAACATATTTGCATTGTCTCTTATAAGTTGTTTTGGAATTTTACTGTATGTTTGACCAATATAAATGCTATCAATATTATGATGTCTTCCCATAGCAAAATAATTCCTTATTGTGTCATGATTTTCACAAGAAACATCGTCAAATATAAAAATAGAAAATGGTTTTGCTTCATTTGGTTGCATAATTGTTTCACTGGCATTAAACTTGTAAAAATTCACTTCAGGTACACTTGCAAGTACTTTATCCAATAATTGATATTTTGGTTGTTGCAATGATTTTGAAAAAATGTATATATTATTAAAACGCAATCCTTTAGGATTAGTTATAAGGTTAAAAACAACATTAGTTTTTCCACAATTTGAAGGACCAGTTATTAGACATCTTATCGTATTTGGTAGTAATTCACCATGTTTTCCATGATTTAACTTATCATTGTCAACTGTCAATTCATCAATGTTATTGATATTAAATCGGTCTTTTTGTTGTACAATCTCCATCTTGTATAAAGGTTAAACACACAATGAGCTATTAAACAACTATACTAAGTCTTTTGAAGGAATCCAAGAGTCTTCACTTTTATCAAACCCTAACCACCGGACTTTAACCATATCCTTTTTCCTTTGTAAAATCTTCTCGACAAGATATACATCACCGACTGTTGATTTCAACAATTCGTGTCCGTAAAATCCACCTTGAAGTAATTCACCCTTGTTATCCTTTAATAAATAGGTTTCAGGTATAGTTGGTTGCACTTTATAAATTGTAAATACTTCATTAGTCCAATTTGGTAGATATCTTTTACTAAATACACCTTTGTATTTGCTTATACGAACTTTATCGTTGACCTTGAACTTCTTTGGTTGCAATTTTTCCAATTTCGGTGTTGTATTATTTTTAATGCGTTGTAATACAATTTTGGCATTAGCACTATTTACCTGGATAGGTTTCATTCCAATGGTACGATGATATTTGTTGTTATACTCTTTTATAAGTTGTGGTAATATGTCATACCACACGTATGATCCTCTTTTTGAAAATTGTTTATACATCGCACCTTTTAATGTTCTATTGAATCTTTCAATTATTGAAGCTTTAACTTCAGAATTTGTAGAATAATGATTTATTTGATATTTCTTCATCAAAGCTCCAAAGTCTTTATTAAAATATTCTTTTCCATCATCGGTCTGTAGATGTTTAATTTTAAATTTATTTCTTTGTATTGTGGTTTCCATAGCTTTTGTAACACTTTTACCAGTCTTATCCTTCATTGGTAAAGCGTCAGCTATTTTAGTAAAACAGTCTATAATTGTTAAAATATATTTAAATCCTTTATTTAATTTACTGTGCGGTATCATTTCAATGAGATCAGCTTGATAAAGATCATTCATTCCTTTAATGATTGTACTTCTTCTTGGAAATCTTCTTCTTGCTGGTTTATGTAGTTCATTTACAATCTTGTCCTTCACACTTTCCATCTTCAGATGTTGCTTGTACACTGCATGTAAAAATACTGATCCATAGAATAGTTTATTCTCATTTATATAGTTTGAATATAGGTCAAGGCCATTTCATATTAGTGTAAAAAAGAGGGAACATGGCATTGGGCTTGCCATGTCCCCTCTTCTTTACGGAAAGGAAAAAGGAAGAAGGTAGAGGACGAAGAATAGGTTTACTGGTCGATAGGGTTTAGAGAGTAGTGGCCGAATGGTAAAGTATTAATTTTATCTTCTAAAATATGACGCTTGTCATCTTTGTAGCTTAATGCCCACTTTGTTTGTTTGACACTAAAAAGTTGATGATTATAACTTCTAATAGTGTTGAACGTTGCAGTTGTTTCAACATTTTCAAACAAACATCTTTTATAATGTTCAAACTGTACGTTCTTCTTCAGGAAAGAAGTTTTTATTCCTTTGGCCTTTTTCGTGACTTGATGTTCGTTCCTTTCGTTTATGTACAGTTGAAATGAATACAGTTTGGACATTAATGCTACAATTTCCATCATCGGCACACCATTTGTTTCATCTTTAAATTTTCCCAATACTTTCTTATTTCTGTCATAGTCGTAATTTGGATGATCCTTAGGATAATCGGAAAAGTCGAAATCATCTTTATATATAAAGGTGCGTAGATCTTCATACATATCATTTGTTTTAATCCAGTAAATTAGTGCATCCGTGTCCATATATGCAATACCAATGTTCTCTCTTCCATAATAGTTAACCATCTTCTTATAATGAAACTCGTACATATGTGTTTTTGAAATATCCAAGATTGACATTCCAAGATACAAAGGACGATCCATTGTAACTGACTTCTTGTTCATGGAAATAACAACTAGATTTTCATTAATAATTATAGATGAACCAAAGTTTGGTTGTTGCACCAATTTCTGTAATTTTACTGGATCAGTTACCAATTTGATATCCTTATGTTTCCTTTTGTTTTCCAAAGTCTTGCCAAATATTGCGTTATTCATTAATTTGAAAAAATCTTTTTGAAAACTTGATGTAGCGGTGGCTCTTCTTCTTGTGTTGTTGTCGATGTAAGATTTTAACCAACAAGATTGAGAAAATTGTAGTACTCGATTAATTTTTGTAATTCTCAATCCTAAGTCTAAAGCTTGTTGTATCATCCAGTAGTGTCCAACATATCGAGACTTGTCGGTTAAAGTCATCATTAATTTTGGCCATCTTCCAGTAGGGGAAATTTCAGTCTTTGGAAGAAGTGGTAAATCGTAATGATGATCGTGAAGATGTTCAGGATATTCAAAATCAACATCAAAAATGTAACCAGTTTCACCATGCTTTGGTAAATCCATAATGTTTCCAATCGATTCTGGATCTATCCATTTAAAATTATCATATGGAAGGGGATTTGACATTGCCCATCCGTATAAGTTATTTGCATCGAAATAACCTAGGAATGTTGTTGGTTTTGATGCATCATAATCTGGCAGATACTTGTTATTCGCCTTAACATGTCTGGTTACACTTTGTGTCAATCCCCCTCGAACTCCTGATTCTAACATCAAAACCATATCTATATCAGTAAGAAGTTGTAATTTACAATTTGTTTCTTTCAACATGGCTTGCCATGCTAGTCCAGGTGAAGTGTATGAATGAAGAGGGTCCAATCCATATGCTGCAAAACATGTATTTCTAAATTCTTCCATTATATCACATAATAAAGTTACATCTAATTTAACATAAAAATCTGAATATTCTCCCAATGTTGTAAATCCTAATTCATTCCATACTTTACATGCATGATCATAATCCTCTTGAGATATGTCCATGTCGTATAGTTTACTTTTGAATTCTTCTTTTGGCGGAAGTGATGTTTCATTAAATCTTTCTAAACTGTCTATATAATCATATGGGAAAACACCTTTTCGAAGTACGAGATCCAGTTTGTCGTTACTTACAATCTTCTTTGTTTCAATAAAATCTTGTTTCCTTAAATTTTCAGAAAGTTTAGACAAACTTGACGGCATAAATCGGTAGGAGTCTAAGAATCTTAATTTTACATTTCCAACTGTTTTAGAGAAACTTATAAATTTTTCTGAAGTTTCAGCCAACACATCTATTGAACCATTGTCTCTTCCTAATTCAGGTATTATAAAATGAGCATCGTACCCACTGAGGTTATGCAGAACCACAGGAATAAATAGTGGTAAACGATAGCTCAAATTGCATTTATTACAAGCAGCACCCCTGTAATAACCTGTAAGGTGGTCATGATCTTTAACTTTATAATTGTCAACGGTAAATTCATTTTTACATAAGAAACAATGAGTTGCATTTTCATGTTGAATTTCCTCTTCTTCCTCCATCGGTTTCATTGGTACGATATTCGTATATAATCTTTGTACATTTTCAGCTATTAAATATAAATGGTCAAGAAATATTGTTTCCACATTTTCACCACGATATACTAAAGGTTCTGAAGTTAATCCATATTGGTTTAAATGTTCTTCTGATAATGTTGATTTAACCATTAAACAAAAACTATTTGGTTTGTGCATTTGATATTTGACACTTTTTCTAGCTTCACAATTTTCATCTTCTATAGGAATTAGTGTTGATTCAAAGTCCGCATATACAACTATAGGGATACGGTATTGATGATGAACCTTTTCAAATGTAACAAATGCTCTGTTTTCCGAAGGTAAATTAATCTTTGCTTCATAATTATTGTTACATAGTCTTTTGTGCTCTTGTAACCATTCTCTTCCTTGTCTTCCTTCTCGTTTAAAATTAAAACATCTCTTGCAAATTATCTTTCTGTGTCGATCTTTAGAAAGCTGCTTGTTAACAAGAGAGTCAAATTTTTTTATGTACACATAATGAGACACATCTCCTCGCGTTAGTAGTAGTAAATCCGTATGATCTGGTAGCTCTTCTTTTACGACACGTAAAGGAAACACTTTGTTTGAACTATCTAATGCAAAAACATTGATAGATGTACCAGGATTTTTCTTCTCAAATTTTGATATATCTTTCAGTGATACAGGGTAAGTAATTCCTTGAAAATTGTACCTATGTCTTTGATTTTCATAGTGTTGGTTAGGTTTATCAAAATGATTTGGTACAAACTTAGATGTCATCGCATATCTAAAACATTCATTATCTTGATTTTTCACATTAATACATGATCTTGTATCCTTAATTCTTTTGGGCAAAGGAATGTAACTAGATCCCATTAGTCCATATCCATGTTTGTGAACTCTTATATCTAATACTTCAATACTTGTAAGACTCCATCCGGATCCTCTTCCTTCGTGTTCCTGAATTTTGGTTAATATTTCTTCTATACAGTTTTCAACTATTGAATCAATGTCTGAACTTTCCATGATAGTTCGGTTTTTTGTTATGAATCCTCTTGGTGATAATTCTTCTTGTACATTTATAAACATAGCTTCTAATAGTAAACCAAATTTAAGAAAGTTTAATCTTTTTAATTCTTCTTTTAAAGTTTTACTTATGATTGGTTTTGCTTCTCTAATAAATTCTTCTAGCTTCAAGTTTTCATTTTGAATCTTATGATGCATTACTACTTTACCGGGTAATGCAAATACTTGTAGATTCGGTAAAGTAGTTGAAGATGTTGCAGTTATTTCATCTTGTTCTTCTTGTTCTTCTTGTTCTTCTTGTTCTTCTTGTTCTTCTTGTTCTTCTTGTTCTTCTTGTTGTTCTTGTTGTTCTTGTTTTTCTTCTGGGTTGTTGTGAATTAGTTCTTTATGACAGTCTAATAGAATTTCATCGTGAAACGATTCCGAACATTTATCGCAACGATACATGTTGAGATGTTTACTCTTCGAAATTTCACCAAGAAATGAAGTGGGCTCTCACGTTCCTCCTATTATAATGGTTCCCCCACCACTATTTCATCCTCTTCACTATCCTAGAAAATCAAACATTTTCAACAAAATATTAACCTTCTACAAACTAATTGTTCATTCGTGTTCTTTATTCCCATTGGAGTTTTAGTATATACTTCTTTATATTCAAGCTTTAACGAACTTTCCCCCACCCAACTAATTGTAGTTACTTTTAGGTGAAAATGGCTACAGCACAGACACTTGGTTAAACTAAATTTGTGCATAAATTAACTAAAGTTAAACTAAAAATTCGCATAAATTAAAAGTTAGTTCAAAACTAAAATTTGACAGTATTAAAAAAAACTCTTACAGTTGAACAAAAATAAACGTTAGTTCAAAACTGAAATTCAACAGTGTTAACCAAATTCTAACAGTCGAACAAATAGGTCAAGGTAATCCAATTTAACGCGAGAACGAGGAATAGAGCACTAAGTGGCATGTTAGTCCATTACCACAAAGTGATCTATTCCTCGCTCTCTATTCTACATCTACTTTTTTGGGTTTACTTATTGATATTAAAATTTTCAAATTTTACTATGTAGAATGTCCATTCTTGCTCTTCAACTCTTCAATTGTTTTTAGCAATTGTAACAAATATTCGTTAGTTTTCACCAATTTTGCTACATCCAATTTCAATGGAAGGAATTATAAGTTGTAATTTTATAAGTTCAATCTTTTCTTTCTTGCGAATTTCTCTCTTTATTATGTTGTTCCTTATTTTTGCTGAAGATTTAAACTCCATGTTGTTTCTGCTAAAGCCACAATAATAAAAGTCTCTTCAAACAACCTGCATTTATACACATTCCCCCACCATTTTATAATCCCCACTCCTTTCCCCCTTCTTTATAGGATTTGAAAGGGATAGGGTGTAGGGTGGGGGAAGGGTAATTTTGTTATTACACTAGTTGTGCAAGAAAATAGCCGCCAGTGTCCACACCTTGTTCATAGCACTCCATCATAGATTGTGCCCACTGCAACATGCGGTCTCTATCATTTGGTGTGACAAGGAAAGAATGACTATCACCATACAATATAAAAGAGTCAATTCGTACATAACATCCTGAGTCCAACCATTTATTAGCTTCAGCCATAAACTTTTCTATTGTATCAAATGGAAATTGTGGATCAATTGCTATAACTTTACGTTCTTCACTAAGTTCAACAGTATAATCATCATCGTCCTCATCATCTTCACTTTCACTGTTGTTACTTAAAGTGTCTTCAGATTGTTCAAAAACATCAGAAATTTCAGAAGAATTAAAATTTTCATTCAGATGAGGAGGCATTTTGAAGCAAGAAATATTGTAAACAGCAGAGACGAAACGACAAGAGCAACATGTAGAAGCAAAATGAAGGAGTGACCAACGCTCGCTCCGCTTTTATAATAGTATGCAAATGAGGGGTAAGAGCTGACCGTGACCAGACATCCACCCAAAGGAGTGGGGGGAAATACTTTTCTTACTACTCGGATGGAAGTAGGTTAGTAGGTCACAAGACTTAGAGTATTAAAAAATAATGGGGGAGAAACACAACGCTATAACGCATTGTGTTTCTCCCCCATTATTTTTTAAACAACAATTTGGAAAAAAACTATGTGAATTTACTTTCTACGCCCCCACCTTGTAATACCATCCACTTTGTGTCTGAGGAGATAGTCTTTAGAGTCTAACTCATAAACAGATTTCTCTTTGCGCAAGGATTCAATTACTTTAATATTATATTTTTCGCCATTACAACTTGCCAAAATGTGTTCGTTGTCAATAACACTTTTAAAAAAATAAACACAACCTCTCTTAAGCCTATTTCCTTTCACACCAATAATTTTGGATTGGTATTCAATAGTGGGGGTTTCTGTCAGTTGTGGTTCAGAAAGGTGTTTTACGACATGTACATGGCAAAAACTTTCGTTTTTAACACATTTCCTACCACAAGCTGATCCTTTCTTAATTCCCCTAGTGAGCACTTCAGGGCAAGTAGTGGGACGGCTAAATGCCCTACGACGCTCTTCTTGTAATAATTGAAATTGCTCTGAAGGAGCAGGCTTCGGAGCAGGTTTGGGAGTAGGCTTAGTGGATTTAGTTTTATGATATGTGTGGTCTTCAGGCATAGTAAGTGGTGGGGTAGGAGGCAATGGTGATAGTGGGATGATGGGTGTACTAAGGCGATGAACAATAGTTTCAATTAAAGGGGTATTAAGACGGGGAACTGGCTTCTGCGGTGGCGGCATCATAGTTGATGGTGGTGCGGAGTCGTTTGAAGGCGAAGGTGAAGGTGGTGAAAAAATACTGCGAAGTCTAGAAGTGTTAGTTGGCAGAAGAATAGCTCCAGAAGTTGAAGGTTGGGATCCAAGTTGCTTCTTGTACCAGTCAGGAGGATTTTTCAGACGAAGAGTTTTCTTAGGTGCAGTAACAGCCGTAGTAGAAGTTGAAGTAGAAGTAGAAGTTAAAGTAGAAGTTGTAGTTGGCAGAGATGACATGGTTGTGGCTCCAAGTTCGCAGCGTAACGTCTGGAATCAGAATGAAATGTTAGCCGCAGTCGGCGCGTCTTTTATAACAATATGCAAATGAGAGGGGTAGCAGCTGGCCGAGACTGATTATTGACCTGGGAGGTGGGGGAAAAGGGGAAAGAGAAGGTATTTATTTAAAATAATTCGCATAACTTTTGACTAAAATAAAATAACCAAATTCTTCTTTTACCAAAATGTTTGTCTTACATAGACTTTTTCAATGATGTATCGCTTGTCCAAATCCGTCAATCCGTTATCAAGTTATAGCCATTTTAATTTTTCAGGTCATGATCGGTCATTCACCCGGAGAAGTGGGGGAAGGAGTGGGGGTAGGAGTGGGGGAAGGGGGGGGGGCTCCATTTTTTCGGGGGGGGAGGGGGGGGGGAGGGGGGGGGAGGGGGTAGAGGGGGGGGGAGGGGGGGGGTCATTTACCCTTCCGAAAGTGGGTCAAGGTCATTCAAGATTTATAATGATCCAAGGTGATGGGAACAGTAATACTGTTCCCACCACCCTGTTTGCCTAACGGTTCCCACTCCCAACCCACTAGTTACGTTCTGCAAGGGAGGTCCCTGGGCCGTCCGCATCAAAGCGTAACTTCCCGTCCGCATCAAAGCGTAACCATTAATTTCAGGGAAACTGGAACAGTTAATGCAGAAACGCAACTCTAACCCCACCCAAACTAATCCCACCCATCATATTCCTAAACAAAATGCAAAAAAAGTCCGGCTTGCGGATGTCCCACCCATTTTAAATGAAGTTCAACTGAACTTCTGAATTTACAGTTAATCTACCCCCTAACATCTAGCTGTAAGGCAAAACAAACATAAATTATTAGTACCAACACATCATTATTAAAAACCAAATAATTCAACACAACCAAATACCATCATTATTCTTAAAATTAATACACCTTAATGCTAAACACCTCTTAAAATTAATACACCTTAATGCTAAACCCAACATATAACTAACATCGCAATGCGCAAATTATTTCTTAAATTAAATACAACTTAAAACTAAACACACACACACACACATACCACATTGCATTAAAAAACGCAACGTAGTAGAAGAAGTTCAAATATATATAGGCCTACTATATATTTGAAACCTCTTGCTGAGTCGCCAACAACCTTTCGCTATGAAAGTTTGTTGACGACTGACGCTAAGATCAGGCTCGTATTGCTCCTCGGATTCTCGAGTAGTGGGGGAAGTTGTTTCACTCCAGTACAGTGTTCAATCCAGTACAGTTCGCAGCAGTGTAAAAGGAAGGCAAAGGAGTGGGGAGCGACGCATGCGCAACAACACAAAACCAAGGTTTGAGGTTAGAATTATCCATGTGCAGTAGCGCTAAAGTGAGTAATACAGGACTAGGCGCATGCGCATAGCATGGACTGATTCCGGTCCGGAGAACTCGTTGTATGCGCAGCAGGTTTGAGGTTAGAATTATCCATGGCAGCTGCCATGTTTGGTCTGGTTTCACCACAAAGAGTCAGCAACCGGTGGTGACCGGTCATTGGCCTAGAAGGAGTAGGGAAAGGTGGTGACCGGCCATTGACCCAGAGGAGTAGGGGAAGGAGTGGGGGAAGGGGGGGGGGGGCTCCATTTTTTCGGGGGGGGGGGAGGGGGGGGGAGGGGGGGGGAGGGGGGGGGAGGGGGGGGGGGGGGAGGGGGGGGGTCATTGACCTTTCCGGTCGGTCATTGACCCCAAGGAGTAGGGATAGACACAGAACCCTACTTCTCTTACTACTCAGGTGAAAGTCGGTCAACCAGTCATTTGCTTGCCATCTGCCGCCATCTGGCTGGAGTTCTATAAAGGTGGGTAGTTTATCGCGCTACAAACATTCATTGCCTCGCATCCGCTCGGTCATCATCTCTCGTTAGTTTTTATGTTATGACTACTTTACTTACTAGGTTTGAGGTTAGAATTATCCATGGAATAGCCTTTGTAAATTCTAACCTATAAAATTACTACTCTGGCTTTCTGTTTCAATTTCTTTTACACTTCATTTTATATCTCAGTCTTCTTTTAACCTCTCAACTTAACACATCGGTTATGATGACTGCACAATGTTTAAAATTAAAGCTTTTGCGAACACAACACATATTACAAAGTACTTCTAAACCTTCAATTTCAAAGTGTAGAACTAATTTAAATAGAGTTAGGAAGAAGTACAGTTTTAACCCATTATACTCTTCAAAGACTTCGCAGGTTAATGTTGATGATAGTGTTATTTACAACATTTTGCATTCTATGTTACAATTCAACAACTTTGAACTTGTTACACCTATCGACTGTGTTCAACAAGTTTTTTTATTTTACCCCTACTATTCCTCATATAAGCGCTGTCACCACAATTCCTACTTCATGCTCCTCTATTCTCTTCAGCTGAGCTAAGATTTGAGGTTAGAATTATCCATTGCGGCCGCCATGTCTAGTTCAGTTTCACCACATAGAGTCGGCGACCGGTTATTGGTCTAAAGGAGTGGGGGAAGGGGTGGTGGGGGAAGGTTGCCGTTTTATAAGCCCTCTCCCTAGGCGGCGCTTCTCATTCGATCGCCAACTTTCAAACGAGAAACACCTCTCCCATGGCACGAATCAATTATCCCGCTATCACCAACTACTTCAACTTAAAACTATTTCTAGTGATAGTTGGATAGAATTTTTAAAACTTACTCTGGATGACCTTGACATATTTTCCACATCTCAGTTATAAGTTTGAATTTCAATTTTCAACTAACTCTTAATTTTTCTTCAACTGTTAGAGTTTCGTTAACACCGACGAATTTCAATTTTGAACTAACTTTTAATTTTAATTTTATGCGCAAATTCACTTCACCCTAACGCCAACACTATCGCCATCTCCACCCCAACCTATATGGCATAAAATATAACTACAGCATCTCATATATACCCTCCATCCCCCACCGGAAGCTATGTGACATGGCAGCTGGCGCCAGCTGCCGCGGCACGTGGCTCGGTGGGCACGTGGTCGGTTTTAAAAGTGGCCAAAAACCACTACTTATAAGGTGTATCATTTTAAGGAGAGGTGAGATTATTTGTGATTAAAAATTTTTTTTATATTTACTTAATTTACTTCTAATACTCTACATTTTGATTCGCGCTTTACTATAAAATGCTTTTTATGAAATAAAAATCGGATTAAATTAAACAAATTACTGATATTTTATACATTAAAACTAAAGCAATCCAAACTAATCCAAGATAAGACTTAAAGCAGAAGCTATAAAAATTATTTTCATTGTTAAAATTTAATTTGAATCATCTAATCAAACTTTATTAGCAATAAGAAAGCAAAAAGAGTTAGCGATGATTAAGGAGTTTCACTCCCAGTCATATTTCATTGTTAAATCTCTGTTATTACGCGAGAAAGAGCTTGAAAGTTAAACGATTCCATCAAGCTCGATTTTTTCCAAAGGAAAATAATATATTTTTTAGATAATGATTAACAGCTTTACCTTGATATAAGTATGTAGTTTTCAAAATTAAGTAACTTGATTTTTTTTAAATAAGTCAGTTAATAACATACTTAACTTTTATACATTACTAAGTTTTTGTTAAATAGTTATTCTACAAATGTTTTGATAAAAAGTTTTATCATGTGAAAACAATTATTATTATTCCTGTAAAACTCGCAAAACTGATGAGCAAAACTGTGCGTTGACAGGGATTATTTTCTCCGATTTCGTTGCCAATTCCTCATCAATATTCAACAGGACGGGCGTGCAGTTGTGAATTGGCTTGTCCTTGGTACATATTGAAACGTGCGATATACATTGAGAATGAGAATGAGAATGAGAATGAGAATGAGAATGAGAGAGAGAATGAGAATGAGAATCTTTATTGTCCTTTAAGCATTTACATGCAATTGGGTTCGTCATCTTAGGCTAAAAATACATAATAAATATCTAGCATATGTTCATGTCCTTATGCTATGCACACCATGCAAAAATAAAACCATGCAATCACAGCAAACAAAATAAAACAGAAAACCACTCAGATTTCAAAATAGCTTCTTACAATATTCTTTGGGATTTCAAAAAATTCCTCAACTGAATACAGTGGGTGTGCCAATAAAAGTTCCCTCACACTCGATTGGAAAGATTTTGTTAACTGGTTCCGCGCTCTCATAGGCAAATAGTTAAACAATTTCAGCTTTAAGATTTCCTGACTGGATTGAACTTTCTTTAATCTTACAAAAGGCACATCAAAACGAAACTTATTTCTAGTGTCATAACTGTGAACATCCTTTCTACAGACAATGCTGTCCTGTTCCTTTTTTGCTGAAAACAAAAGAAGGTTTACATAAAGACTGAAAACTGTCATTATGGATTCCCTTATAAACAAAGGTTTACAATGTGCAAGGTATTCAGCACCAGTCAATAGTCGAATGGCCCTCTTCTGCAGCAACAAAACCTTATGGACATCAGTTGCTCCACCCCATAGTTGAAGCCCGTACAGTAAGCTACCCTGGAAAAATGCACTATATGCCTGTCTCAGGTACTGTTTCGTTACCAGTAAGCTTAAGTTTCTAAGTAAAAATAATATTCTTGACAATTTACTACATACAACTGACACATGAGGATTCCAAGAAAGTTTCTGATCTAATGTGATACCTAGTAACTTTACCGGATCTTGTTTTAATGCAGTTTGCTTTAAAGTAAAAACAATAGTTTGGGTTTTGTTCCTATTTAAAAGGAAAATAGTTTGCCCGGTTTGCCCGGAACCAGTTATCGACCAAATCCAGAGACCGCTTCATGAGGTTGTTTAGCTGATCAAAATTTTGACTACGACAAAGTAAGGTGGTGTCATCAGCGTAGCAAACAACACCACCATTAATGCTAAAACTAATGTCGTTCATAACTACTAGGAATAGCAGGGGCCCGAGTACAGAGCCCTGCGGAACACCATGGATAATTTCTCTCTCCTGTGAATTTAAACCATTGACATGAACTATTTGACTCCTGCCCCCCAGGTAGGATCTCAGGAGCTCCAAAGAGCCACCCACCACACCATAATGATGCAGTTTTTGCAAAAGCACTGAGTGATCAACAGTATCGAAGGCCCTGCTGAGGTCACATAAGTTGGCCCCAACCAAGGCCCCCGACTCAAAACCAATCAGAGCTTCTTTAACTACCTTTTCCACTGCATCAACGGTGGATAGGCCACCATGAAACCCAAACTGTGAGTCGGAGAACAGTTCATTCGAAACAAAAAACTCCAACAATTGCTCCTTGATAATAACCTCAAAAATCTTTGAAAAAAAAAACTGGAAGGACAGAAACAGGCCTAAAATTCTCAGGAGAGTTTCTGCTTCCTTTCTTGTGAATGGGAACCACTTTTGCAATTGTAAGGGTGGTTCTGTGGGGTGTCACAGAGAAACACCTGTTTATGCCTCGGATAGCTTATAGCCAGGGATCAGTGAGAAAATGAAAACTAAAATTTTGTTCGGTGAGCACTCAGTGATGACCCTTACCAGAATCGGTAATCAGAGGCGGGTTCCACTCATCATCGTGCACACCGGTACGGGACCAATAGTTGTTTGGGGGTTTGTCTGAACAATTTCGCTCAGACTGTAAACCTAGCCTACAGATTTTAATGTTCAGATATTAAATTTTGAATAAGCAATCTAAGTTAGAGACTGTCGGCACAATTTCGCTCCGACCCTACCGTTCAAGGCGATACCAATAATATTTTATAAATACCTGATTAATACTAACAATTCAATTACAATGGCTTACTATGACTAATACCTGTCACTAGCCTAAGGTAAGTACCACCACCTGACTGAAGTGCTGCCGCACGAGTGGGTACCAATCCCCACCGCGTCGAAGGTAGGATCCGGGGTCAACTCCTGGCAATCTATGGACCTGTGAAACCAACTAAACACAAGACAAGACAAAAATGTATTAATTAACAGGCCAACTCGGCGCCGGCTGCAAGTAGCAATAAGTTTCTAACAGTTGGTGTGAAACGTTAGGGCCTAATGTTAATTGAACTACCGGTTAGATAGGCTATAGTAGTTAATGCAGGTTAGGCCCTAATCCTACTTGGACTATAATTGATTAGGCCCTAACTTAATAATAGCCAACACAACTTCGTACTGGCGAAACTCAACAAGGAAGGTAGAGATAATTATTACAGGCCTATCCTATTTGGGATGACACAACTTCGTATCATCCAGATTGACAAGTCGCCAATCTCACCAAATCCGATTGCTTATATTTAATTTAACTTTTAGGCCTGAGCCTATTACTAAAATGAAAGCAATTGCTTAACAAAGCAGTAAGGTCTGTCGACCAGCTTTTAAATCACCGGGCCTAACCTAACCTGCAGCCCAACTCCGAACTGCAACTAGATCCAACTCCGACAATAGGTCGAGTGACTTATGGTCAAAATTATTAAGGTTAAAACAATCGCTCGACAGAGATGAAAAGTGTCTAACTATCGACCCTAATAGCAGTCCAACTCCGAACTGACACTGACCATAGGCCAACAGTAATTAGGCTACTGACGTATGTCTGCACTCACGAGGTTAGCGCAATCGCTCGACAATAAGAAATGACTTAACGTTACCGGCCCTACTTGCAGCCCAACTCCGAGCTACACCTGACCATAAGTTAGCAATAACAATAAAACGAGTTATGGTCCGAATCAATTTAATAAACCTGAAATAATTTCTACACTGTAAATAACAATCAAGCTATGCTCAGGTAATTTAACTAAATAAATGGGCTCTAAATCAAATCAGAATTGAGTTTATCCTAATTCAAGTCCAAAAAGGAAAACAAACACAACCTAGGCTTCCGCCGAAAGTGAAATAATAATAAGCTTTAAAACGAAACTAATTAAAATCAAAACAGCTTACTACTTACAATGATAGAAACTAATATTTGCTACCGCAAATTCACAAAGTCCACGGTTTAGCTACCGCTAAGTCAGGACTCGATATTCAGTACTCTTCAGGAGCTTTAGATGAAGCAAGCACAACGCTCAGCTACCGAATGAATTTGATTTTGGGCCTCTCTGGCTCGTCGCCTTCGCCCCTAGCGGCCTTTCTACAAACTAACTAACCTAGAAACAGCTGATAGCATCAGCTGACTATGTACAGTCTGTGGGCGCGATCCGCCGACCCAACATTGATTTTTACAGCTAAACTAAAACCGTAACGGTCCCCAAAATGTGTCCGTTACACCCTCCTCAGACTCACCGGAAGGAAAAAAAACCAACAAAAAAAAAAAAGAACTCCTCACCTTCTCTTGAAGTTCGAACTTAAATGGGTCTTCTTACCGAAATCCTCTCGGTCATCATTTTTGAACATAACCTCCTCGCCAGCAACATCTTGTGCCGACATCAGCTCTCCTGCTGAAAAAATAAAGAAACATTCAAAACCGCTTAGTGGTTTGCCTTCTCCGTTCATTTCTGGAACCACTCTCCTCCGTACTGGGGTTTGAGAAACTTCTCCCTATACCAGGTACCGTCTTCCCTCCACCTTCGGACTCGGTAGTACTTCCTCTTCGGCCTAGGTAGCCAATGACTGGGCCACCGCGGGTCAACAGGTCTAGCCGGCCGTGGGTACCCTTGTTGCCACTGACGTCTCCTGGCTGGGGCAACTGCAGGGGCAGGATCCCGATGCTGGACTGGCATCTCTGGGACGGGGACAGGTTCGGTACTTCGGCCATCCGGAGGTAGTTCCCGGGCAGCCCTTTCTCCGTTGTGGTCCACCCGAACCACGATTGATTGGCACTCCATTTTGGAGGGATTAGGGGCGGCAGGCTCCTCATCGTCCAGGTCTCCAAGATCTACGTCTGCCATGACAGATAGGCAGGGCGAAGGAGATCTTTCTCGTCTGGAGGTCTCTACCTCCTCCACATGATCCACCAGGTCGTCCTCTGGATGGGGTGCAGGCTCCTGGGACCGCAGGACGAATTCAGGGTCGACTTTGCTTTTAGGGTACTCCCTAAAGCTGACAGGATCCTCCGTGAGGTCGATAGTTTCAAATCGCCCCTCTGGGGTAGACACTCGAAACAGGGATCTTCGGGCTGCAGTCCGCGTCCTCCCATATCTTTCAGCCTGCTCCTCCGACGGCTGCAACTCGAGTAGGGGGAAGGTCTCTTCTCCCAGTCTCCCGCGGCGGATGGCAGCGACAAGGTGCATTCTCCACAAGTGTGGGTCGATCCTCATGGTGCAGATCTGGGTCTGGGTTGAGATGGCATCGGCCAGGGCACAGACGAACACACCGCACGACACACTGTCTCTTTGTTTCGGGCATGTTTTCGGGGTGTCTTGGAGGCTCCACTCCCTAGGGTTGAAGGGACGTCCTTCGTCCGTAGATAGCGCTTGGAGAAAGCCGCACACCTGTTCCCTCTCTCTGCTTCTGTTGAATCGAAGGGAGTCGTATGAGAAAATGGTCTTTGCTCCGGGCCGGACAACCACCAACGCCCAATGTCCCTCACCGCTCGACAACGTCAGGTGCGCCGGGAAGAAAATCATGTCATGTTCGAGGACACGGGCACCTTCGGCCCTCTTCCGCGTCGCCGGGTAGCCACCCCGCTCCCAGTCTTGGAAGAACGCAGTGTCCATGCAGTGGACTACCGGCAGCTCCTCACAATAGCGGCTCCTCCGGTCGATTAGCCTCAGGTAGGCATTGATCTCCACGCCAGTGACTTGGCCCCCCGAACACAAACCAGACAGTTCCTGTGAACCTAACCTAATAATGGGTTTCAAGTTCGCCATGCTAGAAACACAAAGGAACACACACGCACTTATATACAAAAGCAGTCCTCAAGGGTGCACAAAGGGGGGTTTTCACGAAGGTGCAGCAGTGCTCACCTGCAACCAAAAAAAACCAAGCGATACTAAGTGCGGCAGGGTAAGCTCAATCAATTGTGCAAATTAAATGTTATAACGTTAATCATGTAGCAAATCTAAGCCAAAGCAGGTACAAGACACAACTGCGCATCTGAAAAAAATATAAAGTACAGGGGACAAGCACCTACTCAACACGTAATTTATTCAACGTAATCGTAACATGCATACATTAACTTAACTGGCTCGATAAGTGCGTGTTTTATAAAGTTTCTAGGTATACCATACTTACTCCGGTGATGGACCCATGCAACCCTTGGGCATGCAAGGTGACTTGGTTCACTAAGGTCTATGAAATAATTTTAAATCTTTCACATGCGCCCTTTCTGTTTTCCTTGACCCTGGCCTACGGATCACGTAAATGTTGTAGCCTACTTTCTTGACTACTTCAAAGGGACCATCGTACTTGGGTGCTAGCTTACTGGCTATTGCATTTGCCGCCGAAGACAGAACATGCGTTCTTCGCAAAACTTCTTGCCCTTCGGCATACGAGACATCGCGCCTCCTCAAATTGTAGTATTTGGCCTGGCGGGAATAAGCGTTGAATAGGTTTCTTTGGGTTTTCTGATAGAGCTTTTTGAACTCTTTCATCCGCTCTGAGTGGACCTCTTCATCTGTGGGTTCTTCTTCCCCTTCAACAAACTCAGGAACCCTTAGCGCGCTAGGAACTCGCAACTCTCGACCCAGGCAGAGCTTAGCGGGAGTATACTGAGACGATTCATGGACCGCTGTATTCACAGCGAATCCAATCTCTAACAACTTCTCATCCCACACCCGGTGATCGCCCTTTACCGATTGCGCTATCAGTGTTTTTAGCACCCGATTCCTGCGCTCGATTGGGTTAGACTGCGGGGAATACGGAGCTGTATTCATAGCGTCAACACCCCAGTCCTTCAACAAATTAAGGAAAATAGCCGCTCCGAACTGCGTACCATTATCCATGATTAAGACGTCTGGAGTCCCAAAGCGTAATAAGACCAACTCTCTAAACTTCTGAGAGATCTGCGCAGCTGTCGCTGAACGCAGAGGAGCTAACTCAGTCCATTTGCTATATTGGTCCTGAAAGGCGATGACGAATCGGTTACCTCTCTTTGACCTCGGAAAGGGCCCCAGAAGATCCGCTGAGACCGTATGCCACGGTCCCTTAGGGGGTCGAAATGCATTTTACCAGCAGGTTTTGCCTGCTCAACCTTATACGCCTGGCAAACCGAACAATTCCTAACATGTCGTTGGACATCCTTTCGCCAACCGGGCCAATAGTAACCCAACGAAACCTTTTTAGCGGTTTTCCTGAATCCGAAGTGACCGGCCGTAGGGGAGTCATGAGTCTCCTCTAACACAGTACGTCTATCTTTCAGCGGCACGCACATTTTCCAATTGGACTTATAACTGCTGGCTTGCATACCAGCGCGCCTCTTAGCATCCAGTCGATACAATTTTCCATTTCGCACGACATACGCCGGAAATTTACTAGGATTTCTGACAACCCGAGTGTACAAATTCTCGTACCACCGATCACTCTGATTTCCACCCTCATTCTCAGATTTACGGTCTACCTCACCATTGGGCTCTCGAGCTACGCTAAGTGGGCAGACTTCCTTTTCAGTAGGTTCTACAAGCTCTTGGCCTACAGGGTATCGGGATAGTGCATCAGCGACTTTGTTGGCAGAGCCTTTTCGGTAAACTACCTCAAAGTCATACTGCTGGAGTTCTAAAACCCACCTGGCAAGACGCCCAGTCGGTTCTTTTAGCCGCAGCAGCCACTTGAGTGCGATATGATCGGTCACCGCGTCAAACCGATACCCCTCTAAGTAGGGTTTAAACTTCTTAACTCCCCACACCAGGGCTAAACATTCCCTTTCGGTAACAGAGTATTTCCGCTCTAGTTCATTGAGCAGCCTACTTGCGTAACCGATTACGACTTCCTTGTTCTCTTTCTTCTGCGTCAGGGAAGCACCAAGGCCCTCATTGGAGGCGTCCACCTGTAAAGTGAATTTCTGGCTGAAATCCGGACACGCAAGGACTGGCGTTGAGGTAAGCTTTTGCTTCAGTTCACTGAAAGCTCCCTCTTGCTCCGCGCCCCATTGCCATTTTTGATTCTTCTTTAAAAGAAGAGTTAGTGGCGCCGTAATACGGGCGAATCTATCGACAAACCGCCGATAAAATGACGCAAGACCCAGAAAACTACGTAGGCTCTTGACACCAACTGGCCTAGGAAAATCAAGTACCGCGCGAATCTTTTCGGGGTCTGTGTTGATCCCCTCAGAATTTACGACATGGCCTAAATATTTCAGCTGGGTCTGGCAAAACTTGCATTTCTCTACATTTAATTTTAGTCCTGCGGACCTAAGGCGCTCAAAAACATCTTTCAGAAGTTCAAGGTGGGCTGGGAACGACTCTGATATTATCACCAAGTCATCTAAGTACGCGAACGCGTGCGGCTCCAACTCGGGACCTATGATTTGATCCAGCAGTCGCTGAAAAGTAGCCCCAGCACTGTGCAGGCCAAAGGGCATGACCGTAAACTGAAACAATCCTAAACCCGGAACGGTAAAAGCTGTGAGAGCACGGCTCTCTTTAGACAACGGCACCTGCCAATAACCGTTCGCTAAGTCCAAAGTGGAAATGTATTTCGCATTTCTCAATTTCTCAAGTATGGCATTCAACCTAGGTAACGGGTACGCATCTTTTTCAGACACATCATTTAGCCGCCTAAAATCAATACAAAATCTATACTTTCCGGAAGGTTTACGTATCAACACAATGGGAGAGGACCAGCCGCTAGATGACTTTTCAATCACGCCATCGTCCAACATTTTTGCTACCTCCGAATTAATTATTTCCTGCATTGCAGGGTTTCTCGGGTAGTACCTCTGCTTTATTGCCTCCACTCCTTTCTTTAACTTAATCCGGTGTTCAATCAAGTCAGTCCGACCCGAGACTTGTTCGAAGAGAGGTAGTTCAGCATTTAAAAATTCATCTAGGCTCTGTTTTTGATTGTCATCTAGAGGTAACACGGCATCTACGCCCACTGAATCCCCGCATTCCGTATCTTCACGCGACGTGGAAGGACGGTCTAAATCGATATTATACTCTAACAATCGCAACCTCTCTATCGTATCAACGCCTATGATCACATCACTCGTAAGCGATTCTAAATGCATCGCCCCTAATTCTTCAGTGTTACCGGCCAATAACACATCAAAACTATACAGCTCACGCGCGGTCGATCGCGTACCGTCGGCTAGCTGTACTACGATTTCAATTGCTTGTGGAGTGATCCCATTCTCTCTCAAATGTTGTGCAACTTTCGAATTAATAAGAGTGACAACTGCGCCACTATCCAATAATGCTAGAAACGTCCGCCCGAATACCTCGATTCGAACATGGGGCCGATTGTCAGTGACACATGCGCCACTGGAAAAACCATTGGGAAAATTTTTTATTTTGTCTAACCAATTTTTCCAATTTTGGGAGTTAGCCTTAAAACTTTGTTTGGGCCCAGCTGACTCCCTAACAACTGAGTCCCTTTTTAGTTTTCCGCCTTTCGGCAATCGCAATCGCGGGTTAAAACTCCCTCTTTTCGACCATTAAAACACTTAATTTTCCTGGACATACGGCAGTCCCTATAGCGGTGACCAGTTTTACCACAGTTCCAACAACTAGGCAGAACCTTGGGTTCATCTCTGTCAGCCTTTTTCGTCGGATTTCGGTCGGGATAGGCCTGGCGTTCATTAGGGCCTAAGGTGGGTCGCGAAGCAGCTGAACTGTCAGAGCGCGTTACATTTTCTCCTGCCTTGTTTGCAATCGCACTACTAGGCAACAGTTTGTCCTGTTTTCGTTTAGGATCGTAGGCCGTTTCGGGCACTAAAGCCATAGAAGGAGGTGGAGGGGGTTGGAACAAAGCTTTTTCACGAACGTAGCTTTCAACGTGTTCCGCCTGTTTTATCATATCCTCCAAAGAGAACAATTCACCCCGACGCATCGTTAGCTTGTAGTCGGGACGCATGTTGTTATAAATGATATCAAGTTTTTGCTGTAAGGAAAGGCCTCCTTTCCTCCGCATCAGCGTGGTAAGAGCGATAATAAAATCCCTAAAAGTCTCGTTCTCTCCTTGAGTGCGCCTCCTTATTTCCTCGTCCAGGTTCCTTTGATACCCTTGAGGTAAGAACTGGAGAGAAAAACTGTCCCTAAATGATTCATAAGAATTCCAAAAATCTTTTGCATTTCTGTACCATAGCAAAGCGGTACCGGTAAGCAACTCAGGGAGCGCCTTAAGAACTTCCGTGCCGGTGAGTCCATAAGCCTCCATTAGTTCATCTAAACGCTCGAGGAACGATATGGGGTCTTTGTAACCATCGAACCTAACGTTCCACTTCCGTACGGTAGTGCAAATCGATGAAATCGTATTTTCGTGGCGATTCGGCCGTGAAACATCCCCGCTCCACGGCATAGCCCTATTCGATGCTGAAGGCTGGGCAGACATTTTTGGCAACGAACTAAATACAAGCCCATCCGCATTTGGCAAGGTTGTCTCTAGGACGGACTTAGGCCTTCGAACATTTTCTGACACTGTAGCCGGACGCGACAAGTTAGCAACTCGTTTGCATAACTCCTCAAACGGAACTTCAGTCGGTAGCCCTAGAATTTCTTTAATTCTATTAACTTCAACGCTACCTTTGCTTTTAGCGCAAGACGCACCCCGCTGATCGCCATTTTCAGGGAAATCTAAAGAATAATTCCCTGCGGAACCCTTTGCTTCCGCATACGCAAAATTTCCTGCCCCTTCCATTTGATGGCCTAGGCCTAAGTCAGACTCCGTAATTTTGGGTTGGGAATATCTCTCCCTCCAGTACTTTGAAAAACGCTTACGCAGTTCCTCAACCGTACCCGAACTATCCAAACCGAATCGTTCCATTTCGATTTGCAACTCATCTTTATGCAATGACTTAATCCAACTAGTACGCGGATCATCGGTTGGCGACTTGTAAACTACCCCCGCAGTAGTAGACGGAATGTTCAAAAATGACGGAGCTGTAATCTTAGGTATGGTACCTGTAGGCTGAGTAACAGTTACCACTGTTACCGGTGTTGTAGTTACAGTAGTTTCGCTGGTAGCTGTCACCTTCACTGATTTTGGGGTTGACTTCCCACTAGTCGTGTCTTTACTTTTAGGAGGATCAACCACGTACAATCTACTATTTACTGAAGATATCCACCTCCAGTATTTAATCGCTGGGAAAACAAAAGTCGGGAGCATGTCCTCAAACATCTTAGAATTTAGTTAGGCCTAGCCTACACTTGACAACAACAATAATTTACCGGATTTTTCGGGCGCCAGCCATAAATGGCAAAACAAATTAATCCAAGACCTTTTAATCAAATTAGGCCTATTTAAACCAATTTCTTTGAGTCCCTGTTCGGCAGCGCCATTTGTAAGGGTGGTTCTGTGGGGTGTCACAGAGAAACACCTGTTTATGCCTCGGATAGCTTATAGCCAGGGATCAGTGAGAAAATGAAAACTAAAATTTTGTTCGGTGAGCACTCAGTGATGACCCTTACCAGAATCGGTAATCAGAGGCGGGTTCCACTCATCATCGTGCACACCGGTACGGGACCAATAGTTGTTTGGGGGTTTGTCTGAACAATTTCGCTCAGACTGTAAACCTAGCCTACAGATTTTAATGTTCAGATATTAAATTTTGAATAAGCAATCTAAGTTAGAGACTGTCGGCACAATTTCGCTCCGACCCTACCGTTCAAGGCGATACCAATAATATTTTATAAATACCTGATTAATACTAACAATTCAATTACAATGGCTTACTATGACTAATACCTGTCACTAGCCTAAGGTAAGTACCACCACCTGACTGAAGTGCTGCCGCACGAGTGGGTACCAATCCCCACCGCGTCGAAGGTAGGATCCGGGGTCAACTCCTGGCAATCTATGGACCTGTGAAACCAACTAAACACAAGACAAGACAAAAATGTATTAATTAACAGGCCAACTCGGCGCCGGCTGCAAGTAGCAATAAGTTTCTAACAGTTGGTGTGAAACGTTAGGGCCTAATGTTAATTGAACTACCGGTTAGATAGGCTATAGTAGTTAATGCAGGTTAAGCCCTAATCCTACTTGGACTATAATTGATTAGGCCCTAACTTAATAATAGCCAACACAACTTCGTACTGGCGAAACTCAACAAGGAAGGTAGAGATAATTATTACAGGCCTATCCTATTTGGGATGACACAACTTCGTATCATCCAGATTGACAAGTCGCCAATCTCACCAAATCCGATTGCTTATATTTAATTTAACTTTTAGGCCTGAGCCTATTACTAAAATGAAAGCAATTGCTTAACAAAGCAGTAAGGTCTGTCGACCAGCTTTTAAATCACCGGGCCTAACCTAACCTGCAGCCCAACTCCGAACTGCAACTAGATCCAACTCCGACAATAGGTCGAGTGACTTATGGTCAAAATTATTAAGGTTAAAACAATCGCTCGACAGAGATGAAAAGTGTCTAACTATCGACCCTAATAGCAGTCCAACTCCGAACTGACACTGACCATAGGCCAACAGTAATTAGGCTACTGACGTATGTCTGCACTCACGAGGTTAGCGCAATCGCTCGACAATAAGAAATGACTTAACGTTACCGGCCCTACTTGCAGCCCAACTCCGAGCTACACCTGACCATAAGTTAGCAATAACAATAAAACGAGTTATGGTCCGAATCAATTTAATAAACCTGAAATAATTTCTACACTGTAAATAACAATCAAGCTATGCTCAGGTAATTTAACTAAATAAATGGGCTCTAAATCAAATCAGAATTGAGTTTATCCTAATTCAAGTCCAAAAAGGAAAACAAACACAACCTAGGCTTCCGCCGAAAGTGAAATAATAATAAGCTTTAAAACGAAACTAATTAAAATCAAAACAGCTTACTACTTACAATGATAGAAACTAATATTTGCTACCGCAAATTCACAAAGTCCACGGTTTAGCTACCGCTAAGTCAGGACTCGATATTCAGTACTCTTCAGGAGCTTTAGATGAAGCAAGCACAACGCTCAGCTACCGAATGAATTTGATTTTGGGCCTCTCTGGCTCGTCGCCTTCGCCCCTAGCGGCCTTTCTACAAACTAACTAACCTAGAAACAGCTGATAGCATCAGCTGACTATGTACAGTCTGTGGGCGCGATCCGCCGACCCAACATTGATTTTTACAGCTAAACTAAAACCGTAACGGTCCCCAAAATGTGTCCGTTACACAATTTTGAGGCAATCTGGAAAAACACATTCTAATAAACAACTATTTAAACAATAAGTCAAAGGAAGTAAAATATAGCTAATGATAATCTTAACAAAAGAACTAGATATAGAGTAAACATCCTTACTCGAGGAATTTTTCATCCTTCGAACAACTTTAAGCACGTAGTCAGGCTCGACAACCTTTCAAGAGTTCAACCGGCCAGCCGCTGTAGGGGCCAATTCAACCAAATCATCAGACGATACATTTGATGTGAGAATACCATCTCTTGCTGTCCGAGCCGAATCAACAAAGTAATTATTGAAAGTGTCCGGCTCCACATTTGTAGTTTGTTGCTTGGAACCAGATGTGTTGTTTGATCGGATTATACTCCAGGCTGCAGCACATTTGTTTGTAGCCATTTCAATTTTGTTCACATTGAATTCCATTTTAGCTTGATTCACCTCCTGTCCGTAAAACTTCTTAAGATTAATGTAGTTCATTTTAAAATCATCTGTTTTCAAATTTCTGTAGACATCATAGGCACTCAGCACCCATCTCTTCTTTTCCAGTAAGGACTCTGTCACCCAGGCCGGGAAATCCACTTTCTTAGCTAAGCTAGGCCTAACTTTAATACTTTTCTCAGGAAACACATCATAGAAAATACTTAGAAAAGTATTAAAAAATGATGAAAATTGTTGTTCAGCATTCAATCCGTACAATAAATTATCTCAGTTCACAAAACTCAGTCTTTCCTCAAACAGAGCAACTTTGCTCTGAGTTATAGGCCTTATTAGCTTCTCCGTAAGTTTGTCATGAGCTTCATTATTGCATGTACACAAAGCCTCAAAATGAAGCACATCATGATCACCCAGTGCAGCCGAGTACACCTGGGTACTACATTCATCTGAAGATATATCAGTCGCAACATTGTCTAGACACGATTCGAAGCGTGTAGGCTTGAAATTTGAACAATACAAATCATGTGACTTAAGGAGATTAGTAAAATCCTCCACTTTAGCATTTTCTTTGTCAAGAATGTCATAGTTAAAGTCTCCGCAAACAACCAATCTACACTTGGTCCTATACTTATGCAGACACAAAATCAAGTTTTCCAAAGCATTGAGAAATAGGTTATGATCTCCATCTGGAGACCGATATACCACAATTAACAAAATATCTACTTTAGTAAAAAGAGAACAGACAAATTCATGGTGCAGTTCAGAACAAAACTGTTCCACGTTAATGTTCACAAAAAAATCAATATGTTTTCACCCTTCTTCATGAAGTTTTCAAAGGACGCTACAGAGACATCCGGCTGCACTCTAGACACAAAAAGCCAGGTCTTTTTCTCAACAGTCTTAATGCTATCTTCATCCACAGACGTAGGAACGGTCTTTGTCCCAATCATAGGCCTACTAGCAGCTCTTTTCTTCCCATTAGAGGTTTAAAGCACATCAGAAAAACAGTTCTTGTGAGATTTACCGTTTGAGAGATTAATCTTCTTGTTTTTATCAAAATTGATGTTTGACACTTTAGTTGAGTTTGTGTTCACCAACACTTCAGGTTTAGAAATCAACCTAGATTCATCTTCTGTTTCAACAACCACGTTTTTCTCACATCCATTTACACCTACACACGTAGGCTGAGGAGCAGATTTCTGATTTTCAATAAATCCGTCTAGCTTCTTATTTAATTCTAGGTTATCATTAACAACTCCCTTGACGAGAGATATCAAGTTTTCCACGATTGAGTTTAGATTTATGAACTCTTCAACACTACCAATACGTGTCTTCAACCTTTTTAGGTTAGCGTCGCACGATTCACAGAACCATTTAGAACGATCTTGTAATTGACTTAAGAGATCATAATCGTTCTTATTCACATTCATACATGTAATGTGATACCATTTATAACAAAAACCATCACATAAAAGCGCATTACTATTACTTTTCACTAGTTTAAAACAGGAGCCACAATTCGGATCTCCGTAACCATTCGCCATGACACTACCAACCTAAGCTAATTATTTCATTAAGTTATGAATTTTTTTTTTAAATAAAGAGAATACAACCTTAAATGCAACAGAGTTTAATTTAATACTATTATTGCAGTTTTAGTAATATACAATATGATCTTGATTGCTTTTTTTATATTATAGAACAATTAATTAGTCTAAGGGTGAAAACAATTTACTTGACATTTTTTTTATAAATTCAAGCCTAATTAATAATTTTGTTTTCCTTTACTGAGAATAGTTATAAAAATAAAATTAATTATGTACTAATTATGAAACAGTAAACCTATTGGAATTGTTTAGTTGATTTTTTCAATCGCATATATCTTATGAGTTGATTGGCTTAGTAGATCACATTACATCAAAACCGCCAATTCGTAATAATTGGTTCTCATTAGTAATATTATAATAATGTGTATTTACAATAATCATCAATTTGTTAACTGCACTCCATTATCTTGTGATTCGAATACTATTTCGAAAAAGTCATCTTACACATTGGTCTTCTTAACATGTCATAATGGGGCGGATTATATATCTATGACAAAATAGCAAATTGTTTCAAAGGTTATAAATGAAATTCAAGTTTAAATATTTTTTACATAAAAAGCTAAAAACTAACATTAAACGCACAGTCTAAGGAATCACTGCCTATTGTACTAAGGTATTGAAATAATACTTTTCGAAGCCCCTTAACATTAACTAAGTATTTACTGCACAACTTAGTTAAGTTGTAGTATCAAAAGTTAAGATGAACTTTTACGATGGAAAACTGTCTATAAGCATTTTACTCAAACAACCAGGAACTTGATCTTCTTGGGAACTTGTATTTAACCTCCATTTAGTGTTAATTTTCCACAAAATAATTAAGCTCTTTATCATAAAGTATGTAAACATTGAGAAACTAGATGCAATTAAAAAATTGTAGTAGCAGGTTTTACATGCTTGCCATAATAGTATTGGTCTAGTAATTTTGAACAATAATCAAAGAAACACATTTTTCTAAATCAGAATAATAGGGAAAGTTAGATATCCTAATTTACATTCTATAAAAAGTTGATGATGCACAGTGATCCACAGGTTATGATCCACAGGGGATGTGCACAACAATGGACATCCCCAGAGTGGCCTTATCTTTGTGCAACATTAAACGTCACGTGACACAATGGCAGCAGCTGGTGACGGGAATACTCAAGCGTGGACATTGGACTTACTGCTTATCAGCTACACGTTTGTGTCAGGTAATGTTGCGGTGTCGTGCCTTGTGTGATGTGCACAACAATGGACATCCCCAGAGTTGCCTTATCTCTGTGCAACATTAGACGTCACATGACACAATGGCAGCAGCTGGTGACGGGGATACTCAAGCGTAGACATCGGACATGCTGCTTATCAGCTACACGTTTGTGTTAGGTAATGTTGCGATGTCGTGCCTTGTGTGATGTGTACAACAATGGACATCCCCAGAGTGGCCTTATCTCTATGCAACATTAGACGTCACGCGACACAATGGCAGCAGCTGGTGACGGGGATACTCAAGCGTGGACATTGGACTTACTGCTTATCAGCTACACGTTTGTGTCAGGTAATGTTGCGGTGTCGTGCCTTGTGTGATGTGCACAACAATGGACATCCCCAGAGTTGCCTTATCTCTGTACAACATTAGACGTCACGTGACACAATGGCAACAGCTGGTGACGGGGATACTCAAGCGTAGACATTGGACATGCTGCTTAACAGCTACACGTTTGTGTCAGGTAATGTTGCGGTGTCGTGCCTTGTGTGATGTGTACAACAATGGACATCCCCAGAGTGACCTTATCTCTGTGCAACATTAGACGTCACATGACACAATGGCAGCAGCTGGTGACGGGGATACTCAAGCGTAGACATCGGACATGCTGCTTATAAGCTACACGTTTGTGTTAGGTAATGTTGCAGTGTTGTGCCTTGTGTGATGTGCACAACAATGGACATCCCCAGAGTGGCCTTATCTCTGTGCAACATTAGACGTCACGGGACACAATGGCAGCAGCTGGTGACGGGGATACTCAAGCGTAGACATCGGACATGCTGCTTATAAGCTACACGTTTGTGTTAGGTAATGTTGCGGTGTCGTGCCTTGTGTGATGTGTACACAATGGACATCCCCAGAGTGGCCTTATCTCTATGCAACATTAGACGTCACGTGACACAATGGCAGCAGCTGGTGACGGGGATACTCAAGCGTGGACATCGGGCATGCTGCTTATCAGCTACACGTTTGTGTCAGGTAATGTTGCGGTGTCGTGTCTTGTGTTACCTTATCTCTGTGCAACATTAAACGTCACGTGACACAATGGCAGCAGTTGGTGACGGGGATACTCAAGCGTAGACATCGGACATGCTGCTTATCAGCTACACGTTTGTGTTAGGTAATGTTGCGGTGTCGTGCCTTGTGTTACCTTATCTCTGTGCAACATTAAACGTCACGTGACACAATGGCAGCAGTTGGTGACGGGGATACTCAAGCGTAGACATCGGACATGCTGCTTATCAGCTACACGTTTGTGTTAGGTAATGTTGTGGTGTCGTGCCTTGTGTTACCTTATCTCTGTGCAACATTAAACGTCACGTGACACAATGGCAGCAGCTGGTGACGGGGATACTCAAGCGTAGACATCGGACATGCTGCTTATCAGCTACACGTTTGTGTTAGGTAATGTTGCGGTGTCGTGCCTTGTGTTACTTTATCTCTGTGCAACATTAAACGTCACGTGACACAATGGCAGCAGCTGGTGACGGGGATACTCAAGCGTGGACATCGGACATGCTGCTTATCAGCTACACGTTTGTGTTAGGGAATGTTGCGGTGTTGTGCCTTGTGTGATGTGTACAACAATGGACATCCCCAGAGTGGCCTTATCTCTGTGCAACATTAGACCTCAAGTGACACAATGGCAGCAGCTGGTGACGGGGATACTCAAGTGTGACCATCGGACATGCTGCTTATCAGCTACACGTTTGTGTTAGGTAATGTTGCGGTGTCGTGCCTTGTCATACCATCTGCCTGGAGGCAATAGATAAACTTTTAAATTAACAAATTTTATAGTTTTTATTTAGAGTTTTAAACCACATTACCATTTTTACAACATTGCATAAGAAATTCTATCCTATTTCAAATAATTGTTTTTAACAAAGTAAATTAATTACAAACATTTTTTTACGTAACATGCAATCAATGGGAAGTTTGATTGTTTGTTAGAGAAATTTATAGTTACTGAAAAAAAAATAATTAAATATAGCAGTTTTGGATGGAGGGAGTTCAGCAATTAACTGTCACTTTTCCTGGCCTGAAAGGAGTGCAATTTTAAATTCCTATGGCAGGTGGACCACCAGCTTAACTTAACGTGACTTTTGAACTATGGGAGTGGCCTAACAATCTTTTTTCATCAGAACCTGGACCCAGAGCCACTGACCTACGACCACTACCAAATAATTAATCATTTAAAATGATTAATGTTTTATATAAACATTGTTTGTACATAGAAACAAAAATTGAAGTATCAGTTGAATGTCGTATATGTGTTATTATGAGGAAATGCCACATTTAAAGTTTAAGGTGGTTCACTTGAAATAAAAGAAGAGAATAAACTTTCAATATATTAATATTTATAATAACCTTTAGCTACCTAACCATACATGTTAAGTATTTTTCCAGGTAGTAAATTAAATTTCCAGTTAGCGATTAAAGCAGTTATTTGTTCCATTATTTTCATAGATCAATGTTTTAAATTCTTTGTATTGTTTTTATGTGTGAGTTACTTTGCACTTCTTTACTCTAATCCATTACTTTATAACAATATAAGAGGAGTATTATGCTATACTACTCTTTTCTTCTAAGTTGTTATGAAAATATTGTACATATTCATTAACAACCACATCCATAAACGTCTTATTAAGGAGCATAAGTATTAAAAGCTGACAATGTTCAACAACATGCTGCAACGTTGTTAAGCTAAACGACATAAATAAAAATGCTTTTTTATCTTCGAGCGCTTCTCAGTTCATTTTAACATGACACGAGTCAGCAGCTGATTGTCTTACATTGTTGTGTTCAGGTTTGGGAATAGATTTGATGTCAATGTTACCACATTATCGCAATTTGACTAGCCAACATTAAAAAAGCTTTTTGTGGTTTTGTTGACAGTTATTGTCTGAAATTTCATAAAATATTAACTGTCATCAGATGCTTAATTCCATATTATATAAATTCTCAAATGCACTTCATAATTGAAACCATAATTGAAGTATTCGCTGTGGTACTATACTACATTTTCCTACAAAAAATGATATCACTATTAAAAATATATACAATCATTCCTCTTTTCAAACATAGTTGAATGACAACTATGTGTAATATTAGTCAGTTTAAACATAACTGTAAGGAAAAATTAAAAGCACTGTGAGTATATAAGTGGAAAACTAATTAAAAGCGGTATAAAGCGAGCCAATCGTGTGAGTAACGCAAAACACGAGAAACAGAGTTGGACTTTATAACATTACACGACTCAGCACTACGGACGGCGCTGATAAAAGCTTGGCTCGGGGGGCCTTTATGTCTCCACGCTGCTCAAAACTGACAGGCATTGAATGCTTTCTTATTCCTAAAGTATTATAAAATCCTAGATAAGAGCTGTTTTCTAAAAAATAAGGTAAATAATTAAGTTACTACTTCATTTCTAAAATTCGTTCCTTAATTTAATATTAAAAATATACCTGGTGAAAAAATAACGCTCACTTTTCTAGAGGACGAGAGAAAACGATCTAAAATCTATATATATATATATATATATATATATATATATATATATATATATATATATATATATATATATATATATATATATATATATTATAAAATATATATATATATATATATATATATATATATATAGAGGTGCATAGACACTTTTTACTCCACGATAGGCATACATAGACACAATTCACTGCAGCAGTGAAAAGTGTCTTCCATACTGAAATTTTAGCGATTTGTGATAGACGGCAAGGATATACGCAATTCGTGCATGAACACTTTCGTCCTCACATATTCAGTAGTGCCAACCCACGACTAATTACACGGGAAAATAACACGATAGGATAGTAATGAATTTAGAGGTGCATAGACACTTTTTACTCCACGATTGGAATTTAATCAATATTTTGTTTAGTTAATATTTAAATGAATTTAGTTAATATTTTGAAAACTACTGGAGCAAATCTTACATCTTATGACTCTTTTTGTATGTTTTCGGACCCGAGGAAATCAATAAACCTATTTCCAAAGTAACGAAAATGAATAGTTTAGCCGCTATGAATGAAAACTCGGAAATAATGAATTTAGTTAATATTTTGAAAACTACTGGTCCAAATCTTACATCTTATGACTCTTTTTGTATGTTTTCAGACCCGAGGAGTTCAATAAACCTATTTCCAAAGTAACGAAAATGAATACTTTAGCCGCTATGAATGAAAACTCGGAAATAATGAATTTAGTTAATATTTTAAAAACTACTGGTCCAAATCTTACATCTTATGACTCTTTTTGTATGTTTTCAGACCCGAGGAGTTCAATAAACCTATTTCCAAAGTAACGAAAATGAATAGTTTAGCAGCTATGAATGAAAACTCGGAAATAATGAATTTAGTTTATATTTTGAAAACTACTGGTGCAAATCTTACATCTTATGACTATTTTTGTATGTTTTAGGACCCGAGGAGTTCAATAAACCTATTTCCAAAGTAACGAAAATGAATAGTTTAGCCGCTATGAATGAAAACTCGGAAATAATGAATTTAGTTAATATTTTGAAAACTACTGGTCCAAATCTTACATCTTATGACTCTTTTTGCATGTTTTCAGACCCGAGGAGTTCAATAAACCTATTTCCAAAGTAACGAAAATGAATACTTTAGCCGCTATGAATGAAAACTCGGAAATAATGAATTTAGTTAATATTTTGAAAGCTACTGGTGCAAATCTTACATCTTATAACTCTTTTTGTATGTTTTCAGACCCGAGGAGTTCAATAAACCTATTTCCAAAGTAACCAAAATCAATAGATTAGTAGCTATGAATGAAAACTCGGAAATAATGAATTTAGTTAATATTTTGAAAACTACTGGTCCAAATCTTACATCTTATGACTCTTTTTGTATGTTTTCAGACCCGAGGAGTTCAATAAACCTATTTCCAAAGTAACGAAAATCAATTGTTTAGCCGCTATAAATGAAAACTCGGAAATAATGAATTTAGTTAATATTTTGAAAACTACTGGTCCAAATCTTACATCTTATGACTCTTTTTGTATGTTTTAAGACCCGAGGAGTTCTATAAACCTATTTCCAAAGTAACGAAAATGAATAGTTTAGCCGCTATGAATGAAAACTCGGAAATAATGAATTTAGTTAATATTTTGAAAGCTACTGGTGCAAATCTTACATCTTATAACTCTTTTTGTATGTTTTCAGACCCGAGGAGTTCCATAAACCTATTTTCAAAGTAACCAAAATCAATAGCTTAGTAGCTATGAATGAAAACTCGGAAATAATTAATGTAATCAATATTTTGAAAACTACTGGTACAAATGTTATAAATTTGCTTTGTTATAATGTTATAACTTATAATGACTCTTTTTGTATGTTTTCAGAACCAACCCGAAGGAAAAACTGTTTTCAAAGTAACGAATGTGCAGTTAATAAATTGAATAAGGCTTAACCTTATATAAGGCTTATGTAAAACTAAATGGAATATGTTCTTACCACAGTTATTGAATGTTTCAAGCAAATACTCTTTGAAACTGAAGGTCTTTGGGTGAAGTCCTGGGGACCGATTTGAATTATAATGTATTCCTGATATTCTACAGAATATTTACTTTTCAACGATATTCGCATGGTCTTCCGACGATGCATACAAACCGATAAAAGGATAAGAATCTTGCTTGCCAATTAATTAATTAATGTATTGTAGATAGTTGTGATAGAAACGTGGCACACACACAATATTGGAAGGCAATAAGAATATTATGGTTAAAACATTTGTAAAAGGGTGAAAAAGTTTGAAATGAAAACGCGATAGTGATGAGTACGCCCAAACAAGTGGCCGAGATAGCGAATGAGTATTTTTTTCGGTTCGGAGAAAAGCCACGGACCAAGGCGGCAGCGCCCCTTCTCCCTATGAACCTACACGTCTGCGTTCCGACCATATTATTTTTGTCGCACTTACGTCAACAAGGTGTTTATTAAATATATTCTTTGAAAATGAAAAGTTCACCGGTTTCGATAAAATATTTGCCCAAATTGTAAAATATGTTGCTGACATCATTGATCCTTTTTCAGTTCAAATCTGCAATTTGCGTTTCGAAACTCGCATTTTCCCTGATAAATTAAAATTAAGTACTGTTGTTCCAATACATAAAACAGCGTTCTCTTAAATTAGACAACCTCAGACCTAGAATTATGCTTTTATATTATGCTTTTATTATTTAAATCAATCAGCCAAAAAAATTTTAGTTACAGTCAGTATGAAAGAATTGTTGGCAGTTTCAACAATAGAAAATGCTTCCATAAGAATAAAATGGTAACTTTGAAGACGTGTGGGGCGGAGCCCTGTGGAATTTCTTGATATTTTCTTTCATATCATCCTTCTTACAATAACAAATACAACAAAAAATAATGATGAGAGAATAATGCGTGATAGAAACGTGTCACACACAATATTCAACTCGAACAAAATTTATTTAACTTTATTTCACTTGACCTTCACCCGCCTGTTCTATTGCCAATAACTATATCGTTAGTTTTCGTAGGCCCCTCACAGACCATCAAATCAATGTGGTTTTAAGAAACAAACAACAAATTATCTGATATTTTAAAGCATAATCAGAAATTTGTAAAACCTTTTTTGACCAATCACAATAGCTTTAACTGTTAAGCAAGGAAAAGAGGGTTAAGTGAAGATGGTTACCAAGGAAACGGCGGGAACCGTGGGTAAAATTTAACCAATAAACATACTGCATATAATTATCATATGTTTTCCATTTTATATCTAGTTTAACCTCGTTGATGTGCTCTCCTGTAAGTTTTATTTACTCCTTATTGTCGTTTCGCTAGTAAAAATGGCAACATATACGACCTTTGTTAAAAATTTCAATTTTATAGATCGTTTTACGTAAAAAAAGGAAATTACATAATTTTGAGGGGTCAAATAAACATAAATCTCAATTTCAAGCAAAATCTACTCGCGATTTTTGAGAAAAATGAAACACGTCGCTAGAGACAGTATTCAAAAGTATACGATTGTGTTGACATTTTAGTTCGATTGCTCCTATTCAGCATTTAACCACTGTTTTTCTGCTTTATTGCCAACAACAGTTTTATTTTGTATCTAGTTCACCCAGCATGCTTTGCAATGCCAACATGAGGAATTTTTTGTCCTAGGATAGCTCATTTGCTACGCTCATTCTATTCGCTGCAAGTCTATGATATCATCTATAGTCGTGGTCAGGCTTATTGGCGGGTGGATCAATCAGCTGATGCAACCTATTACCTTAGTAAACTGTTTCCAGAAGGTAATAGTAACTGTTTTTATTGGAATCATAATGTAACTGTTTGTAACCATTCATTTTAACGTCAGCTTCTCTTTCACATTTACGCTATTTTTTAAATACTTTTTATTTTTGCCGAATGATTTTATTGCTTGTTTATCAAGTGAAACAGATGGAAAGGATCCATAATCATTATATATACGTTAAACAAGGAAAACATTAACGTAGGCTATAGGAAACGTAAAAACGCGAGGAAAAGTGTTATGAGTTGTATAGGATAAAGGTAACCTAAAAAAGTTTTTCATCTTTCACTAAAAATGACAAAATGTTGTGTCTAATAAGACTACAACAAAGACAGAAACATGCTATATAGTTTAAGTATGTGGTGTGAAAAATAAATAGGCTATACACAAGGATTCAAACTGTATCATTATAAAAGAAGTATTCCTTAAGTATTATCCAAACTCAACCCTGGTTTTCAAATACAGTATTTTTCTCATATCAGTGTAACTTTTAGTAGGCTAACACAATGCTTCTCTAAGTCATAATAAATTGTCTTAGTAGACAAAGTCTGAATAGTTTAAACAATTACGTCGAGGCTTGTTCACACTTCTCGTCGAGCGTAAGTCCTATGCATGAGGTGCCTTCCTCTTTCATAGACGCATGATGTGTACATAAATTGCAACATTAAAGATAAACTTACTAAAATACGTGCGTAAGTTTTTTGATAAACTATAACTTTAAAAAATATAGTTTGTAAAAATGTATTAAAACAATTTTCAATGGTTTAACAATAACAACAAGTTAGAAAGAAGGTTGTATCTATGCGTAACAGCTGGCAATGTAATAATATGTTTGTAACCATTACTTTATGATTCTGGTTGAAGCTGCTACTGTTACGATCTAGAAACAGTTTACTAAGAAAATAGGTTGTAACAGCTGATCGGCCACCCGCCAATAAGCCTGTCCAGGACAACGAGATTAAATAGATATAGAGTGCTCATCACATGTTAATTTTGTGTCCCTTTTTGATTTGCGCCATTTTACCCATAATTCCCGCCGTTTCCTTGGCAACTATCCCACACTTTACTTTCGTTTCCTTGGTTACTAGTTTTAGCTATTCTAATTGGTCGCTACAAGCTTAAAAAATCACAGCTTGTACTTTTAAAACATTTGATTATTTGTTGTTTTGGTGTTTGTTTTTAAAACCAATTTGATTTGATGGTCTGTGAACAGGCTATTGAGATTGGTTACCATAGAAACGTGGGATAGCTGTGGGTAATATGGAAAAAACACATGGGGAAAGTGTAAACAAAGGACTGGTTACCAAGGAAACGGCGGGAATCGTGGGTAAAGTGGCGCCAGTCAAAAAGGGACACTTTTCCCTATCTGGTGAGCACTCTATATCTATTTAATCTCATTGGTCCAGGACTATAGTTTTTATCACCAATCTTCTCTGAATACTTCGAATGAAAACAGCTGTTTATTTATCTTCTTATTTCTATAAGTTCGTATGTTACGTCCCTTTTTCTCTCGACCTACTGAACCGATTTTTAAGATTGAGGTGTCATTTTAAAGCTTAGGATACTCTGCAGTGACGAATCGTAATTAAAAAGGTCATATTGTTTCGGGCTTCGCCCCCCTGGCCTTTAATTTATTTCTAGCGGGCGCTTTGAAATGTTGACCAACTTTTATTGCAAGTTCTTTAATGTGAATTGTAATCAGAGCCACCGTGAGGGGGGGGGGGGGAAGGGGGAGCAGTTTGTCCCGGGCCTCAAGAGATAGGGGGCCTCATCTTCAGGCGTTTTTTTTATTATTATTATTATCGTAGCAAAATTTAATCTCTGCATAGGCTAAATAGTAACACCACGTATTTTTGAAGACCTATAAAAATCTTCAAACCGTAACAAAGTATAGCTTATGACCTTACATACAGGCCTATCAGCCTGTATGAGTCTCCGTGGTTTTAACAATGTATACATTGGTTTTAACCTCTTCATGCATGCTATATGAAATACCACTTGAAAAAAAATTTTGACACAATTTTTGTATTCAGGAGGTTTAATTTAGTGGGTGTACACTTTTTTACTTTGATACATGCTTTTTTTATAAAAATAAATAGCTGGCCACAAATGTGTCTTGTATGCAAATGTGGATGTAGTACACTTAGTATATGGTCATACCCTATCTGCATAAAGGCCACATATGTTGCCACTTGTAGGTACCAGAAATACTTACACTAATGCATACTGTCCACATATGTTGCCACATAAGTTAGATCAGTAAAAAAATTAATGTAACAAGGTAAACAGATAACAAAAACCATTGAATTAAACACATTGCAATTTTTTTTCATCGATTGAAAACGTAAAATTATATAAAATATAATTATCATAATAAATAAGACATTTTAATAACTTCTAATTTTATCAGGCCTAAGTTAATCATCCCTATCAAAGTGTCAAATAAATCTTTTTCATCAAATATCTCGTTAATTAAACATAGATACCTTTAACAATATTAAAAATTAATTCACTTTTAACTTAAAAGTATTTTCTTGATACAGATTTGCATGGGAGCCACAAGTGTGTACAGCTATACGTGTACACACATGTGGCTTCCATGCAGAATTGGTAACAAGTAAACACAAAGTAATTTTCCCTATCTGAATGGAAGGCACACTTGTGTACGGATACATTTTCACTCAGTAAATCATAACTATATAAGTAATCAACATAATTTATGTATCAAACTGAAGCCTAGGAGTAGCACAATAACAACATATTTTTCTTGCCTTCATAACTAACATGCGGTCATTTGTAGGAACACTTGAAAACCCAGTTTTTGACAGAACTCATTTTCACTGCCACCTGACACAAAAATGGCGGGTAACAAACAAAGAATGAACGGCTATCTGGTGGCGACTGCTCGAACTAGTGCATCCGGCCTCAGGTGAGGCCTCCATGCAGATCTTACATCAAGTTTATAATTTCTTAAGTATTTATATGGCTTTGAATAGCCGTACACGTATGATGCCGTCATGCACGAAGAGGTTTTAAGCTCTATGTCTGTGAACAGACACCGCGGCACCGCGCCCGCCACCGCCTCGTGCTGTGCCGGTATTTGACAGCTTATATTAGCTATACCATTGCAAAAATATTATATTTTGCAACCGACCTTTCACGGCTTCGACTAATATAGTCGTGTCTGCGTTTGTTGGTCCAAGTATATAAGATAGAAGATATATATAAGATAAAAGTAAAAGTATCTTTTAATAATTTATAAATGAATTTGCCATATTAAGGCAAGAAAGAAACGTTTGCGAATTGGTTTGTTTTTGTGATCGGTACTTAGTTTAGCTTAAGAACCAACACTAAATTATCTAATGGCTTAGGACAGGCTTATCTAAGCAAAAACAACTAATTATAAGTTCAAAAAGTGTTTAGTAAAAAAAATTCAATTAATTAATTAATTTAAAATAAAATGCATTTTTATAATTTTCTCTGTAAGCTTAGCCATTAAAAAATACCTAAGTTAGGGCCAAAACCACGTGGTAGCTCTCCAATAAGCACTCTCAAACCCAGCCAAAGTGCAAGTTTGATCAAATTATTTCACGTAGGCCTACTGTAAACCTAGTATCCTATCCATATCTTAAAATAATACAAATAGAATCTTTATGAATCGCTTAAGAAAAGGAGGCAAATTGTGTGCATAGATAGAAGATAAATACCCAAAGAAATAAAACAAAAAATGTGTAGCCTATATTGCATCTGGTTCGAACACAGACGGCGATGGGCAGGGATGCGCCGAGCGGGGGGGGGGGGGGGGGCTCACACCGGGACCCTGCCCCGGGCCACAAAAATTCTCTCGGCGGCCCTAATTGTAATTTAAAAGCTGATTACCTTCAGATGAATTTTAAAAGCCAGATAGTAAACAAAAATAGATCTCTGTCACTTCATAATCAACATTTACGTACTGTAGATGAGTTTCACTCATACAGAATCATAAAATGCGCAATTTGCGCACGGGCCACCTCGTAGAATTAATATTCCTAAATGTAAATATATTATGTTCCAATAAAATAATATTGCTTCCATAAGAATAACATGGTAACTTTGAAGACAGTGAAGACAGGTGTAGTTTGTGGGGCGAGTCCTATGGAGGAATCTGGATAAGAAGTATATTACCGTAAATGATCTTCCTGGTTCTAAGCTATCTCCCCACCAATTTTCAGCCAAATCGGTTTATCCGTTCTCGAGTTATAGATAGTGTAACACGCCTTTTTGATATATTTTGTAATATAAAAATTATTCTCCATGTTATTCTTACTGGCAAAAAATTAACTTTAAAGGCTCCCCGTACCCTGCAGAATAATAATATATCAAATCTTAAATCTAAAACCCTAATGCAAAGATACTAACTGAGACAAATATTTCGACATCTCAAACGTTGAATTTGGTCCAGAAATAAAGGAGGATTTGTGTAATAACAAAAAAAAAAAAAAAAAAAAAAAAAAGGCTCCACGTATTGTTAATATCTATCTATCTATATATTAATACGCAAGCATGTTTCATTTCCTCATTTTTTCTCAGCTCGTGTGCATCGTAGGATAAATCTGCGCATACCGTTAGAAAGGTATAGCCCTTTAGATGAGCAGAATCACATTCTAATTCACATCGGACTCCAGGGCTACGCCTCTCAGGCTTTCAAAGTTCCAATGTTAACTTATGGAGAAAGGAAAATTGAATGGATCATAAGACAGCTGTGGTAAAAACAACAGCTAGAAAATTAGGAAGAACAGATGGTTTAGTTCTAAAATGTTTTTAAGCTTCTTGGGTCCAGATCAACTACAATTTTGATCGAATTTCGATCAGGAGGCGATCTCTAGTACTTATTTAATACGCTAAGGGTTTTTTTGTCTTGAGAACTCCTCCTACAATTTTCAACCGATTTTAAAGTTTTTGGTGTCATTGGATAGGCCTTGGTCTGTAGTTGTTTCCGCCAAAAAAATGATGAAAATCGGACTTAAAATAAAGGCGCTATCCACAATTGAAATCTCAAAATTTCCCATTTAAATAACATTGGGATTGAATAAAGCATTTTAAACATCTGTTAATAATCAGCTGTAAATACGTGTAGTTTTATTGATTAAAGATATTTACAATATTGGATTGGTCGGATGCCATTTATTGACAGCTAAAAGTAACATTTATACCGTATTAAAATAAATTGCTCGATTTCGAGCAACACGTGTACTAGTACTTATTTAATATGCTAAGGGTTTTTTGTCTTAAGAACTCCTCCTACAATTTTCAACCGATTTTCAAGTTTTTGGTGTCATTGGATAGGGCTTGGCCTGTAGTTGTTTCCGCCAAAAATTGATAAGAATCGGACTGAAAATAAAGGCGCTATCCACCATTGAAATCTCAAAATTTCCCTTTTAAATAACATTGGGATTAAATAAAGCATTTTAAACATCTGATAATAATCAGCTGTAAATACATGTTGTTTTGGTGATTAAAGAAATTCACAATATTTGATTGGTCGGATGTAATTGATTTAGAGCTAAAAGTAACATTTTTGTAATGTATTAAAATAAATTGCTCGATTTCGAGCAACACGTATACTATTCGATATTAATATTTCACACAGATGATTGTCTACATTCCATAAAATACGTCAGGCTTACATCATTTGGAACATTGTTACGATAGATTAAAAAACGACCGAATTTTAACGGTAACCTATTTGGCTTATACATTTATGAAATGACAAAATGAAGAATATAAACATAACTACCGGACCAGATATCTATACTTATTTAATACGCTAAGGGTTTTTTTGTCTTGAGAACTCCTTCTACAATTCTCAACCGATTTTCAAGTTTTTGGTGTAGTTGGATAGGGTTTAATCTGAAGTTGTTTCCACCAAAAGTTGATGAAAATCGGACTTAAAATAAGGGAGCTATCCTCAAATTAAATTTGGAATTTTCCCATTAGAATAACATTGAGATTGGTTTGAGCATTTTAAACGTATGTTAACGTACAGCTGTAGTTTTTGGTGATCTTTGATATTTACAATATTGGATTGGTCGGATTTCATTGATCTAGAACTAAATGTAACTTTTTTATTGTATGAAAATAAATTGCTCGATGTTGAGCAACACGTGCACTAGTTCAACACTAATTCCCAAAAAATTAGGTCTACATATAACAGTTTTATATGAAAAGCTCCTTATGAAATATCACGGGAAATATAAATTTTATCAAAGCAAATTATAAATTGAAAAAAAAGAAAAACATTGAAAGAATTAACAATATTAAAAAATTTACTTGAGGAAGAACCTCTATATTACCTTGAAGCATTTTATGATAATGTGAATAAAATTAGCATACTAAAGCCTGTGTATTGTAAAATATAAGTTACCGACGCTTAAGATTAAGAAGTTAAGATCGACGCTAGGACCTCTTTATTTCTTATCTATGTAAATAATGTTTCCAATTAAATATCCAGGGCTCACTTTTCCTGTTTGCGGATGACACGGCCTTGGCCTCAGCAGACAGGACTTAGGATGCGGTCAGGCATCCTCGGAACTATCTGATATCAAGCGATGGTTTGGCCACAACACACCGGCCTGCGGCTGTTGTGTTGTTGAGCGTGTTGAACAATATAAATACTTGGGTGTAGCTATGGACCACAAAATGTGCTGGGTTCCACACGTTCAATACATTAATCAAATTCTTTGAAGGATACTATATGCCTTTCCAAGGCTCGGTAGGGTGCTTTCCGTACAATCATGTACACCATACTATATTCTGAAAAGATTTTCTATTGATATTTCGAAACAAAGTTTTAATCACCTAAAAGTATATTTATGAAGTGTATTAAATTCTACTCTAAAAGTTTTTGATCTTAATCGATTTTTAACACCCTGAGACCATTACTGATAATAAATCTATTGACTGGGACGGTGGTGACGTCCTGTAATCCAGCTACTCGGAGATGACTAGCGATGGCTTGTGGATGTGATATTCCCTAGCGGGGATTAACGTCAGCACTAGTGAATACTAGTTCATCCATAAAGACCATCCTCATAATTAGACCAATTCGTATATAAGAGGTCAAAATTGTGTTTCGGATCCCACGTTAAACTGTAGGTCCCTAAATACCATTGGCTGTTGGGCTATGAATTAAAAGTCCTGTCTAAGGAGAATGTCGGCCTTAGTCAGTAACAAGACTTCAAGATAGCGCCACAATCATCCTACTCTCGTCCCTCATTCATACTCGGCTTTAAACTACCAATTGAGTTAGGTTGCAATTTCAGTAAAGGTATTGGTATTGATACTTCACAGGTTTTAGACAACGCTTCCATAAATCTTCAACTTCCCTTTTAAAGTTTGCCCCTTGACCCCCTCTAACCCTTTCTTATTAACTTTCAAGTAATAACAAATTCTTTATAATCTTTATAATTATTATAATCAGGGCGGAGGAGCGGCGCGGCGGCGACCGACGACGGTCATTCATTACCTGCTGTAGCCGCACATTAATGAATTTGTACATTGTAGGCTGGGTTGGGAGGTGAGGGTAGTTGACCATGCATGTAATAGTGACATAGTGACATTAAGTTTAGATGTATGATAAGTTATTATATACATCTAAACTTAATGTTACTATGTCACTATACCCCACCTCCCAACCCAGCCTACAATGTACAAATCCATTAATGTACGGCTACAGCAGGTAATGAATGACCGTCGGTCGCCACGCGCCGCTCCCTCACCCTCACACAATAAAATTGGCGCGCAGTTACAAGGACACCGTGTGGAATGTCGTCCTTACGCGGGTCGTCTCAATGACTCTTAGTGAGGGAGAGTATCTAGTAAGGGATGGTACGTTATTGTAGTTTTTGAGGGTAGGCCTATCGGGCAAGGGTGTCTTTATTTCATTGACTACCCACCTGACATCTGTCATTGTATAATTTTACTCACAGTTACCGAAGTTTCTATACAGTATCCAACCACAGTAGGTTAGCTTGCAGAGGATTGATTTGGGTTGCGGGTCCCTAGTGCTATACAGCGCAAGTGAATTTGTTTATCGCTTATAAACTTATTTATTTTATTGCTTATTACGTTATTATTTATAATTAGTAGATTCTAGGGAGAGGTTCCAGAGATAATTATTAAATTTAATTTTTCCAAGTTTTCGTTAATAGCGTCTAAACTATCCATTTTCGCATAATATTTGAAAATTCATTGAAATCCTTAGGTCCGAAAACATACTATTGGACTCATTAATTGTAAGATGAAAACATTTTTATGGACACAGCTCCTTTCTTATTTCTACACCAATTTAAACCGTACCGTATCAAAATATCTTCATAGTTTGTAGTTTTGCAATAATGTTTTTATATTTTGACATCCTTATTATGAATGGCGTGGGCTGCTCTTAAAATTCGTTTCTTCCCATTTGATAGACACAGAGAATAATATTTATCGAATTGCAAAATAAAACATCTCTTGAAAGTAAACATATTATTACATTAGAACACATGATATAAGTAGAATAGGATCAATCAAACCAAGGTAACTGTTGGCGAGCCACGACTTTCGCTATTTTGCAATGCAACCATGTATTTCATGCTGTATGTTATTTTTTTAAAGCACTAATTAAAATAAGCCTTTTTTTAATATGTTTGAGAGTCGAGATGAGTATATTGTTGTATTTTACATTGTTTATTTTGCTTCCATACTTTTTAAATAACTTTCCTTTGAAGTCTTTTATTTAACTTGTTTTACTTACAGTTTGCAAACTCCTGATTTGCAAACTCAAAGAAGAGTCGACCATGCCTGTATCAAGAAGCCCACATTCCGCTGAGTCTTTGTGTTGTGTTGTTACAAATTTACGGCCCCAACACTTTGTCGGCAGCTGCCCGACGTCGCGTCGCCACCGCCCAAGGACATGCTGGTATTTCCACGTGTTGCAAAACACCTTTGACAGGAAGTGCAGAGTTTGAACGCAATAAATTTGTTGTCATTTTAGTTTCACAATGAACACGATTGACCTAACCATACTAACATTAAGACGAATGTTCTATAAATAAATTATAATTACTGCCTAGTAATTATTACTTGGGGGTTCGAGCATTTACTCGCTAAACTTAATCAAGTTTTATAATGATACTGTAGCGTTGTCTAATCCTCTATCTATAGTTCGTCCGCTTCGTTCACTCGCCTGCTAGACGAGATGGTTCGCTTCGCTCTCTAGTCCTTAATTAATTTAAAGTTTAAACTCTGGTAAAAATATGTTAAATGTGGATCGCTAGTTTTATAAACACCTCCTTTTTATAAATAAAAGTTGATTTTAAACTTCTATCGTAACTAAATGAAGTGTCTGCATTTACTTATGTTTGCCTTTCGTTGTTACGGTATTTCCGCTGTGGCAACCGATGAGACCAATGTCAACAATTTCCATTTCCAAATAAATGAGATTTTAGATAAATACGTTTTGTCGTGGGGTCTAGACTGTTATGAAACAGTGTTTAAGGGGGCGCTCTACCTGAAGGCATCATGGGGAAACAGAGGTTCGCGTGGTAACAAATAGCGCGTAAACCACTAGATGTACTTGATGCTAAATTATTATTTTAAAGGCAATAAAATAACCTACAGGTCATTTTAATTAGAATTTTTAAATAGCCCTTATTTTTTAACTATAGTTTAGTAAAATATACAAAAAAGCTGATTTTCAACTGCTATTTTAAGAGAAATAAAACAACATTTCCAAAAAGTAAATCCCACGCCATGTTGATTTGTCCTAAAAAATGGCATAAACATTAAGTTTGTAGTTAGTAAAATTATTTTAAAGCTATAGTTTGGGCCCTCCTAAACGTCTGCAAGCACTCTTAGCGGCCATGTTAAACTGTTGTAAAACCAAGTCGTGAGGAGATTTTCAGGCCGAGGCAGAGCACCCCCGACCAAAATGGGGCTCCAGTCACTAAAGATTTCGCGTTTATTACTGCTTTCCCCATAAGACCGATGTTAATTTTAAAACACTGCCTTTCCTTAAGGTAAAGTTGTAACTTGGTGGTCTGTGGCTAATTTTAAAGAGCGGAATAATACGGAGAGTTTCCGCTAAAAAAGAATTTTGAAATTTAAATTCTTTTATCCACAAAAAATAAAAAATATTACATTTTTGTGAATGTTTTACAAAACAACCTGTTTGTTTTTTTTTAAATTCTGCTCAGTAGAAGCCCTCCGTATTATTTTTTAACTCGAAAATGAGCTGTAAACCATCAAGTTACGACTTTCCGTCGAGGAAAGACAATGTTTTAAAACTAACATTGGTCTTATGAGGAAAGCATGTAGAAACGGGAAATCTTTAGTAACTGGAGCCCCTTCGAATATGTCTAATTCCAAAGTTTAAGCAAAATCAACCTGCTGTATTTTGTGAAATCTTTTTCATGTATCCCGAAAGACATTGCTCTTATGTTATATTGTAATGGTTGAAAACTTCACTGAAGAGTTAAATTTTACCAGTTACCATGACATTTTTTTAAAAACATCAATCTATCTTCTTATTTCTATAAGGGTTTCGTCTGTTACGTCCCTTTTTCTCTCGACCTACTGAACCGATTTTTAAGATTGAGATGTCATTTTAAAGCTTATTATATGCCGCAGTGACGAATCGTAATTAAAAAGGTCATATTGTTTCGGGCTTCGCCCCCCTTGCCTTTGATTAATTTCTAGAGGGCGCTTTAAAATGTTCACCAACTTTTATTGCAAGTACTTTAATGTTGAATTGTAATTTAACAGCCGATTACATTCGGATGAATTTTAAAAGCCAGATAGTAAACAAAAATACATCTCAGTCACTTCATAATCAACATTCACGTACTGTAGGTGAGTTTCACTCAATACAGAATCATAAAATGCGCAATTTGCGCACGGGCCACCTCGTAATATTAAACTTATTTAAATATCGATAACAAAGTTGATTACTATCTTTTAACTAACCGAGGCATTAACTCCCCGAGGAGTTTACATAAAATATGTTTGTAAAGAATAGTTGTTACAATTGGCGATTTTAATATGCAAATTTTTTGCGTAAATTATGACATATCAAGAAATTCCTTAAATAGAACAGAGATTTGAAGAATGTTAAAGATTTAGCTGTACATATGGATTTTAAGCTTTCACGTAATTAATTGCCATATAAAACTGCCATTGCTGTTAATGGCCATTGTCATCTGTTGCATCAGCAAGCAAAATTTTGGGATTTATAATTCTATAAAGTGTTCATTTTACAAATAAAGAAAGACTTAATGAGTTATATCATTCCTTGTTTTAGGTCTAGATTAGAAACTCCATCTGTCATATGGAACCCAAAATACATAACTTATCAGGAAGCAATCGAAAACATTTTAGGCTACCCGGTACCTAATTTTAGAAGCAGAAGTAGGCTCCTGTTTAATTTACCATACAAACAAACAACAGCACATTCTGATAAAAAATTCAAACGAATGAAGCATAGTTGAAATTTATTTAAACATGGTTGTCAGAATTTAGATATATTTCATGACTCACTAAAAGTTTTAAATTTAATTGCAAGCCTTTCTGAATACAAAAAAAATTGTTTAATGACTGATTGTTAGTTCCTTTGGTTGTTCAGTTTGTTATTGGTATTGTTCTGCTAATAAATTGTTGAGTTTCTATACAGTTTTAACTTTTCAGAATAGCCTATCTAATTTATTTATTTACTGTTTGCATTTATTACTATTATTTAATAGTTCGTATTTATCAAGTATGACTAGGGGTCGCCCACTGGTCGAAATTCGGCCAAAAACTCTATTCATCCTCAGTCAATTAGATTCAAAAGGTTTTATAACTAAAACATCTGTTCTTCCTGGTTTGCTAGCTTTATTGGCCTAACATGGTTTTAACCTAAAGCCGAAATAAAGAAAAAAAATTATTATTACAGCTGTCTAATGGTTCAATGAATTATCCTTCTCCCATAAGATTAACATTGAATCTTTGAAAGTCCATAGGGCGTTGCCCTGAAGGCCGATGTAAATTATAATGCTATTCTGATCATCTACAGGACACTACCTTTCTAACGGGATGCGCTACTTTCTCGTGCTGTGCATACAAGCTGAGAAAAAAGGAGGAAATGAAACATGCTCGCGTATTAATATATAGATTATGATTATGGTAATTGTATCTACAAATGTATGGGAAGATTTATATTACTATCCTTGTACTGGTGGTGTAGTCTTGTAATGTTGCATACTAATACTATTTTTTATAGTTTATTTCATGTATTGTTTTCCATCATGTAGGCCTAATAATAGAGGTTCACCCATCAAAAATAACCGTCTCTAAATGTGTTAAATTTATTTTTACTGACTTGTTTTATGATTGTAGCCATGATTAGGAATTGCAACAACCATACAATTAATATATTGCATTATTAATAGTACCAGGAGGACCGAGCGTTGCTCGGTGAAATATTATTAAATTTAAATATCAGAATAAACTTTATTGACATTTAATATGCAGTACATAAACAGCTGTTACATTTCTTTTTGAAGTTCTGAATGTACTTCTTGTTTATATGTTGTTAATTCGTTGCCAACATGGCAACCTATAAGCCCAATGTTAAAATTTTGTAATTTTAAACTTTAATTTTTAGCAAAATTAGATTTTCCCTGGGGGCGAGACCCATCTCAATCGTATTTTTAAGGTAAAACTAAGTTTATTCCAAAATTTGAAGGAAATCGTCGGAGCCGTTTTTGAGATAATTGTGCAAGCAAGCAAACAAGCAAACAAGCAAACATTGCTCGTATAAGAGTATAGGATTGTGTAATATATTACACAATATTAATTATTGCACAATTAATTATTGTGTAATATATTACATGTGTAAAAACTGTTGTCTGTTTGTTCATAAAATAAATTTTGATCAGCATTAGTGTTAAATTTAAAATTTAATAGATGGATCACCTGGGGCCTGTTTCATAAAACTACTAGACTAGTATTACTAGTCCCTGAACTGGTATTACTAGTGAATTTTACAAGTCTGTGTTTCATAAACTTACGAGGGTAAAATAATAGTTACTAGTGTAGGGACTAGTAATACTAGTGGTTTTTACCAGGGTAGACTAGTTTTTGTTTCATAAAACTGTACACTAGTATTTTAGACTAGTAAATACCAGTGAATTTCTAACAACCTCTCTAGGCCCGTAAACTAGTAGACATTTTCTACTAATGTTTTGTTATTCCCAATTTTAGGGATTTTTAAAATCCTTCTTCAATGTTTTGACAAAATTATTTTGTGGATTATTTTTAAAGCATCGATGAACTATTTCAGGATTTAATTATAGGGAAATAAAAATAATAAAAACATAAAAACTAAATTTATGTCAATTAAAAGTACATCTTAAGTTTTAAAAATTGGAAAAAGGTCAGGTATTATTTTATTCTCAGTATTAATTTTAGCGCACAAAATATAATTATAGTGATATTGTCTATTTAAGCTTCACATTGTCAAGCATTTTTGTGTTTTATGTTATTATTTACTTCCTTTATTATTGCATTGCCATTATTTTAAAGGGTTGGTATTAGACCTAAAATCATCGCTTGTTGAATCAAACAGGCCAAGTACTGTAGTTCTAAACAATAATATTTTAATAAAACATTTTCTTTCATATTTTAAAAATATTTCAACAAAAGTAATTTAAATAGATACATAGACATTATATGTTATATTGTTGAATATTTATAAAAAATTGTATTTTTTGCAGTTGGATATTATATTTTTTAGACATAGGGTTGTTCTACGATACCAGTTTCCTATATAAGCACAGATAAACGAATAAGCTGATAAAGGTAACACTGGGAAATGTCAGGCTAACAATGCTCTTTATGTTATGGGGGTATAATTTTTTCCTCAAAATACTATATTGGGCTATACGAATAAGCTAAACGAATAAGCTGATAAAGGTAACACTGGGAAATGTCAGGCTAACAATGCTCTTTATGTTATGGGGGTATAATTTTTTCCTCAAAATACTATATTGGGCTATATCGAAGTCCTGTATATAATTAGTGACTTACTTTTACTACCAAATAATATTTCAAAACTACCTAATAATGTAATTAAAATAGTATTGACTGTAATTGAATAATTTTCTGTGGGTAGGCTTAACCTTAAAAAAAACTTTATACGTACTTTTGATTTAACTGACAAATATTTGGAGTTCAAGTGAGTTTTATTCCAGCACAAATATAAAATCCTTACTCTATGCAGACTTCATTGTCTGAAAAAAGGTCAAAATGATCGACTAGCATTTTTAATATTTATATATTTCTCAATTTATTTCACCTTACTGTATTACTTTAGATGTTTAACATGTGAAACATAAAAATAGTATTTGAATGGTTAAATTTAATTAGTTTAAATAATAACTTATAGAAATATAATTATTGCAAATTAAGATAGAAAAGGTATGATCGTAAATACAACCTATAAAATCGTTAATTTATTTTAAAAGTCCTTGACAAATCTGTCATTTCTTGTAGCCTACGTACAATTCAAGAGGTTTATCTAGTTTATTTTCTTTGCTTTTCTTTTATAACTTGCCGATTTAATTTATACAAAATCAAAAATATAAAAAATCATTTTCTATTTATATACTCAATAAATAACTTAAAAACTAAAAGAATATATTAGAGGTTGAAAAAACAAACAAAAAACATGAGTTAAGTGCGTAGTCGCATGAACAGAGTGTAGCGGCACGGCGCGGCGGCGGCGGTGGCCACGTGGTAGCCAAAGTAAACAATGAAAACTTAGCACATTAAAAACTTTGTTGTACATTTAATAGGGTAATATATATTAATTAAAAATGAATATTTCGTGGTTTTTGAGTACTTATTTAGTTATAAAAACATCCCAAAATGTGTATTGGTTTTAAAAAAATTTTTTGTCCTATGTTAAACGGTAAAAACCCCGTAATTGAGGTTATGTCAACAATGCCAGAGCAGGCGATCAGCTGCGTCAGCTGACTAGTAAATTTGATCACGTGACTTGTAAAAACCACTAGTATTTACAAGTGTCTGGAAAATGTTTATGAAACAGATATGATTAGTACTGGTGAAATAAACACTAGTAAATATAATAACTTGTAAACTAGTAGTTTTATGAAAAAGGCCCCTCGGCCCCTGGAGTAGTAAACAATTATATAACATTGTGAAGAAGACGTGGACTTTTTTCTGTGCTGTTTGAAAGTAATCTATCCACCATAAACTGTTAATTATGATAGATAGTTGTGCTTCTATTTAATTTGTATTTTACTATTTTAAAGAAAGAAAATTAATGAATAAACACATAAATAGAACTCTCTAGCATGAGATCGTAGAGCACATTCACATAAATAGGTAATTGGAAGAGGTTAGTTTGTGGTGTGGTTAGAAGGTGGTATGTACATTATGTACAATTTATCCATAGTTTGGAGCCACTAAAAAATAAACCATTTTTTCCACCGAGGGCATCTAGGCCTGTCTCGCGCCATTACAGGACTGCGTTTTAAGCCTAGACATACATCATTGCTTACAATTTTATGACCATATCGGCACCCCAAAAATAATTCAATATTTTCCATTTTGTTATTAGAAAAATTTTCCTTGCCTAAAAAAAGGAAGGTGTCAATTATAATATTTTCAACCATTAAATATTATCGATCCTAAAATTTAGCAATGTGCTTCATGTACTAGGTAAACTCAGGATGAGCAGAGGGTAAAAGAAGAACTATCTCCCACCATGATTCAGCAGCAACAAATTAGAGAAGGCAGGTTGATTCCTTTACACAGTCTTCTAAGTTCAAAGTTCAACTGGGGCATGTGCCGATTGAAGAAAATTTGTTTTTCTTCTCTAACGCCTTCAATGTTTTTACACAAAATGTTTAACTCTCACGTTCGACGGGGCTTTAGCAATTGCAGGCGCACCTTTGCATGGTTCAATTTGGAATTACATGTTTTATATACACTACTTTATAGATATGACAAAATCATAAACTTGTAAACAAATAAGAAATAAAGTATTAGTTTAACTAGGGTTACCTTCAAACATTCGCGTAATTCGATGAGCGAACTGAAATTGTAACAATTACGTACCGGCATGTTTATAACTTTCAAAATTATTGTCATCATTATGAGAATAAGCAAGTTTTAATGACCTTGGTATAAACAATTGATCAGACCTGTCAACCTGAAAAGATGCCGATGAGGGAGTTTTCCTAACCTTATCTTGCAAAAATGCGTCAGAATGCGTGAGATGATGCTGAAAAATACATAGTCTTTAGTAAAAAAGTTGTTTTTATGTTTTTATGTCATAATTACTAATGTTACTATCAACAATGTGTAAACATATTATCAATCATGTAATTGCAAATCATATTTTACATTAGTTTTGAGAGAAATTAGACGAAACAAAATAAATCTTCCAAGGAAATAAACCGGCTGGTAAATAATACACGCTGTACCATACAATCTTTAGCCCTCGATAGGACAGGCTATTGGCGTTTGATGTTCTATTACAAACTCCAATTTTTAATGGAAAAGCTGATCACAGCACTCAACAATTAGCCTGTCCAGGGCCATAGTTGACATCTCCATAAAACAAGCAGAAGCTCTCTAATTGGTTCAGGAAACCGTATTTTGTGTAAAATTTTACATATCAACCAAATATGATGGAATGCAATAATATGATGATTGTGCAGCACTATCATCATATTATTGCATTTCAAAATACCAATCGAGAAGGCTGTTTGGATTTTAGTGTCGTGTTTCTACCAAGAGCGCCTCTGTCAGGCTTAGTTTACGTGATTAAGAACGGATAGCTTTAGTTGCATTGAGCAACAATGCGTGAGTTTGCGGGTGCTTGTCGTTAGAGCGTGAGTCGACGATTAAATGCGTGAGTCTCGCGCATTTTGCGTGAGAGTTGACAGGTCTGAATTGATAGAAATGTTAAACTATCTTTACTCAATGTAGCAGAAAACATATCATTTGGTCAGTTTTGGTTTTGAATAATCACCTGACCGGGAAAAACAATGATCTAAATCCCTCCATCCCATACTCTAATACAAGGAAGGTTTGTATGTATGCTTGCAAAACGGATTACAAAAATCCCATACTCTAATACGGGGAAGGTTTGTATATACTTGTATGAATGCTTAAAAACGCATCTCGAAAACGACTCTAACGATTTTCTTTAAACTTAGGAAATAATTTAGTTTCGGCTCTAAAAAAACATTTATACAGGTCTCTCTATCTCACGAAAAATCTAATTTCATTGTAATACCTAATAGAAATTTAAGAATTTTAACATTGGCCTTATAGTTTGCCATGGTAGCAACGAAAAAACAAACAGATGTAAACAATAAACAAGACAAGAAAAGTGGCTGCACAGTTAAACATATGGTAATGTATAGGTACAGCCACTTGCTACAGTAACAATATATGGGTTCTATAATAATGGCCAGTTACTAAGTGACACTATAATAAAAACAACTATCAGTTTTTGAAATCTTACTTTCTGCTGGTGTCTGTGATTGTTTAGTGTAATGTACATGGTGTTTCCGAACAACCTGGAAATATTTTGTATTTGTGTTCCTTAGGTCAAGACAGTAAAAAAATGTCGTATAAACATAAGTCCTAAAATGCTTTGTCTGGCCGCTAGCCGCCATTTTGTTTTTTACACATAATAATTTTTATTTACGTGACGGTTTGTTGTATTAAATTCATATTTGGCATGGACCTTTATGACACCAATGTCAATTTTCAGAAAAAATTATTCTTGTCCAATGAGTAATTTTAAAATGGCAGCCATTAGAAATTTTTAAACTCAAATATCTCAAAATCGGTAAATGTTATCAAACTACTATAAATAGCAAAAAAGATGAAAAATTAAATTATGTAACCAATGGTACCAAGTTTGTAAGGATATGACAACAAATAATGGAGTTATTTAAATTTTTCTTCTAAAGTAACCTAAATTTGCATGCATTTTAATGGAAAATCAACTATTTTATGCATAAAAATGGCAATAACTCCGTTATCTGTTGTTCAATCCTTATAATCTTGGTATCATTATTTAGATAATTTTATTTTCTAACTTTTGTGACTCTTGTAAAATTTTTATAAAATTTACTGGTTTTGAGATATTTGAGTTTAAAAATTTAAAACGGCCGCCATTTTGAAAATACACATCTGACAAAAATAACTTTTTTCCTAAACATGGACATTGGTGTCATAAAGTTTCATGCCAAATATGAACTCAATACAACAAACCGTCAATGAAATAAAAATTATTAGGTGTAAAAAACAAAACGGCGACTAGCGGCTTAACAAAGCATTTTAGGACATATGTTTATGTGATTTTTTTACTGTCTCGACCTAAGGAACATATATACAAAATATTTCCAGGTTTCATTTTAAGATCTTTAATAATAAAAAATACTCAATTATTGAGTAATTTTATTTTTAGTATTTGGTAGCAATGAAAAGTCCATTGTTCATTCTGTGGAGTGAAAAGTGCATCACGTGAGGTAGAAAGTGTCTTTTGTTTATACACGCGTGGAGTCAAAAGTGTTTCACCATCAATCCGAGGACACTTTTAACCTCGCACTTTTGCCTCCATACCGTGCCGTTGATTGTGTCTATGCTCGATAATTTGGAGGGAAAAGTGTCTATGCATATATCTATATATATATATATATATATATATATATATTACAGTCAATAACTAAGTTTGCTAGGGAAAGTAAATTATTAATCACTATACCGGTCGCTATTCAAGATTGACTGCGGTTGTCTGTCACTTGAACTAATTTGAGTTCTTAGTATTCAAAGGCAACCGTAGAACTATGATTTATTATTTATTTTTCCGAAGAGAGTATTTAGAATATCTAACTACTATTTGAGTTTATTAATACGAAAAATAAATTAATATCACTATTCATATTATTTAAATTAATAATTAATTAATATAATTTACGAATAGTAAATTAAAACGATTAATGAAAATTAATTATGTGATGATAAGTTAGTTGAAGTAACGAATTTAATGGCTTGGTCAAATATTAATAAAACTCTTAAGGTGGTTTAAATTACCAGAAAAGTTTCTGGAACGTTGATAATGTTTATTTATTATTATCGTGGAAAAAACTTAACACTTAAGACAATATGAGATTATCGACTATTCCAAAGTATTCGACTAATAATAAAATAAAATAACTTTATTTAACAAACATATTAAACAAATTAATGCCAATAAATGGCTTTAAAACGTAACATGGATTCGAAAGTTGGTGAAGAGATAGTAACTTCTTATGACTCAATAAAAGCTTTAATTTTATCATTTATATTTCTACGACAAAAATTTTATAAAGAATTCTATAACTAAGCAATATTTATAATAAAACCTGCTTTAATCATTATCACACTTTTATTGTATTTAATGAAGTGTTTAAGTAGTTTGAAAACTCATTTCCTAAGTTTTTGCAGTAAATGTAATTTTGACATAAAATCAAAATCAGTTCAGGATACAATACAGCTATGAAACAAAGTAATTAAAAACTTATAAAATGGAGACAATTATTCAATTACTTAGTAGTAGTAAGTAAAATTTAGAAAGAAAACCTATACATAACAAAGCATTACACGTCTTGGCATTTTATTAATTTAACAAGGAACCGCTGATGACATTTTTAAAACAACTATTCGACATTTTACTCAGTTGTTATATAATTTATTTGTATATTAATGCAATTTATATTACATATATTTTGTTAAATATGTTATGTAAAATTGTATACATTCTAAAAAATACTTTAAAGTTGAAAACGTAAATATTTTGATGGTGGATAAACTCCTTCTTAAGACATCAAATGTCTGTTTATTAGATGTTTTTTCTATATTTATTTCATTAAATAGTTTAATGTAAAGTTTTAAATATCCTTAAACATATTTCAATGTTAATAATTTGAACATAGTGGTGGTTAAAAACTTGTATCTGAATATAAATTCAATAACCTTAAGGTAATTGTAAAAATTGACACACCACAATATTTTTGATTGTTTACTACTTGATTATCACTATTTTTAATAACTTAATATACCTCTAAACCCATATTATTTTAAATTGACCAAAACAACCTCAAAACTTCAACAAAATAAATGTGAATGGAAAAAAAGGAAATTGTTTCCGTTTTCATTATTTTTATATCAATGTTTTTGTCTTACTTTAAAAATGATCTTTTTAGTTTATAATCTATACTAGCTGTTACCCAGCATGCGTTTCAATGCCAACCTGAGATATTGTGTCCATTCAGAAGAGCTCGTTCGCTGCGCTCACTTGCCGCAAGTCTATCTGCCATCAACACTTTCAATAAAAACTTCTCCCAGTACTTGAAATTTAATGAAAACAGCCGTTTATAGAATTAATTACAAAGGAAATTTGTTTGTCATATTTTATGTTTCAAAACAACTGAAAAAAGACATGGTTACGTTTGTGACTGTCCTGGGTCCAAGCCCTGAGGAATACACAAACCAATTGCTTCTGAACCTTCCCCCTAACAATTTCCATATATATGCCAAGTTTCTTGGCAAACGGTCCAAATATAGATAAAAAATCATATTCTATTAAAACAAGTCAAGGAATAGTTTATGTAGGATCCCTTGTATCATAGCACCTTCTTACAAACGTTATAAACAGTTTTATCATTCCAACAGAAAGTTGAAAAAAAATTAATATTGCTACTTTAAACATCTATAATAAGTTAAAATCATAATGTAACTTTAATCTTACTGTAAATTTTTAAGAGCAAATTTAATACATTTATTTAGGTAGTTTGCGACAACAAAAAAGCTTGTTTGTTTGTTAGAAGATGTTTTTCACTTAACAGTTCGGAAGCGAGCGATATTTCCTGTGGCTTCCTTAAACTCAATTTGCACCTGATTCTGAGACTGAGACTTGTATTTTCTTGTTTCCATTGAAAACTAAACTTCGAATCACTGAACAACATCAGATTTTGAATAAAATTTACCGAATGATTAAATTATATGTAACCATGTATACAATTTTAATTATGATTTTTATTATTCAAAAGAAAAAGTGAATTTTTGGATTTCAAGTTCAAGGTAATATAAAAAGCTAAATTTTGTTGATTGTGAAATGCCAATATTCCTTAGAAGGTTTTTGGTTGGACGAGTCCGACACTAGGGTTGAACCACGATTTGATGTTCTAAAAGTCTTTCCTTCTCTAGCCCTAAAAAAAGTTTCTTGGGACATTATTGGAGTGATTAGGATTTTTATGCTGCATTATCAGTTTTTAGCGTCATTATAAAAAAATGTTTATTATTTTATTATTATTTTTAGCGTCATTATATATTCTGAAATTTGTTGTAATATCAATATTATTACTGATAGTCTACTTGGGTAATTTATTTATCTATTGAGTAATATCATTAAACATTGTGAAATATAAATTTCGTTTATATAAAATAAATTATTTGTAATTATATAGTAAACTATTTAATTATTTTAACTTGGTGCAATTAGGCCATAACAAATAGTTAAATGTTGGAGTGACTTAATAAATTTATGTAATCAACTTGAAGATAAACCCTTGGAAGTAAACGTTTCTCTAAGCCGTGTCTCAGACTCGTGTCTACGTTTAATTAATTTTGGCTTCTACTTAATAATCTCAGAAGTGGTTGAAGGAAAACTAATTTAGGAGGACTGGCGAGGCTGAAGATGCTCGAGTTCTAAAATTATAGAGGAACTAAAATAATGATGGACAAACTTTTGTGATAATATAATATGTCATATTTAATATAAGAACAACTTTACTTAAATTACTATCTAAATGTTTTGACGTATATATTTTCCCAAAAAATTCAATTTACATAGAGTGAAATCATATAAATATAGCCTATTACAAAAAATATATCATAGAACGTAATTTGTGGACAAACGAGATAATCAACTATCTTTTGCAAATTCAAATAATAATAATAATAAATTTTATTCCGCTGACAAATTTACATTGTATGGGAATTTACAAAAAGTCTTTCTATCTGATTCACAATTTAAAACTCACAATTCCGGATTTTTCAACAAGATAATTTATTGTTAATTCATTTAATACTCCAAACTTTTTCAAGTCTTTTAATTAATTAATTAATAATCTTTTAATTAATTTCAATTGTTTTTTTCTTTCTTCTTCTTTTTCTTCTTTCTTCCTTCTTCTTTCTTCTTTCTTCCTTCTTCTTTCTTCATCTCTACATTTATTCACATTGGTTTGTTTGCCTATCCCTTAATTGCGATTGGTTTTTAATTATACTCTTCCTTCCTTGAACTTTCTCCTTTCTCTGTTGTCTCCTTTTCAGTTTGGGCGTCTCACCTAGAACAAAACAGACAAGGACGAAAGAGTGTGTAATATTTATGATTTTATTATTAAAGACAATTATTATGTACTTATTTGTTATTTATGAATAAGTTTATTATTATGTTATTAGGTTGTAAATTATCTATGAATATTTTTTTTCAATAATATTTTAATTAAATTTTATTTTACCTATCAATTGATGGGAAACAATCAGCATCACTACAGCTCGGATGCTTGGGATGCGTCATATTTCCCAATAAAATGTAAGGAAAATGAATTATTTATGAATTTTAAATTCTTATGTATGATTTTGTGGCATAATATTTATCTATTACTTTATTTTCATTGCATATTTAACATTGCAGAGTTTCTTTTTTTTACTTATTGTAAAGAGACCTTCAGCATCATACAACCCGGTTGCTTGAATGCTTTAGATCCCACAGAATATTAATATATCATAATTTAATCGTTCAATAATAGTAATTTAAACATATTAAACACTCTGACGGTCAGATGACACTGTGCCAAAATATTGTGGAGTTAATATAATCTGTTATAAGGTAAATCAATTTAAGCCGATAAGTTTAATGCTTCTATTTATTTTGTGATAAATTAGGGTTGGTTGTAATAGTGTTCATTAAATTCACTTATTGAGTAAAAAGATGCATCAATCAAGAACTTTTTTAGCTCGTTTTTAAATTTAGTTTTGTCTGTAATATTTTTTATTTCGTAAGGTAACTTGTTGAAATAAGAAGCGCCTATATTTTGAGCTAGATTACAGTTTAGTAATAACCTTTGAGATTCCTGTCTTAAATTATTGTTTCCCCTAATATTATGCAAACGCATAGTATCGGTAATGTAATCATTGTTGTTGAATCTAGCAAACATTAAGACTTCATATATGTACAATGAATATAATGGCAATATACCTAATGATTTAAAAGCTTGTCTGCAAGATGTTCTTCTCTTCAACCCTTGAATTTAGTCTTATTGCTCTTTTTTGTAAAACAAATATCCTTTTCATTAAACTCTGAGTTGCTGATCCCCATATTATAATACCATATCCAACTTTGATTCTATTACTGCATGATAATACAATTTTAGTAAGGGTTTATATCTGAATTGACAATAATAACTCAAGCAAAATATGCAGGAAGTTATGGTGTTGCATAGTGAGTCTATGTGAGGGGACCATGTTAGATTTTCATCTATTATAATTCCTAAATATTTGACTGTTTTAACCTTAGTTAGCTCAAATTCATCCATTATTAAATTACCATAAAAATGTTCATCTCTATTTCTCAATAAATTAAAACCAATATAATTGGTTTTTTACGATTTACATATAAATTTAAGTTCCCCAAGAACTGATAAATTTGTGTGAGAATAATATAACTATTTATTTCTAAACTTTCAACCAAAGGATTGTTTATAGTTACAGCAATATCATCTGCATAGCAAATTATGTTTTGATAGTTAACTTCTTTGATTAGACTATTAACGTAAATATTATAAAGTATAGGACCTAAAATAGAACCTTGAGGTACTCCATAGTTAATTGATTTATTTTTAGCTATTTGAGAGATAGGACTTTAACCATTTGTTGGCAATTCCTCTGACACCTAATTCAACTAATTTATCACACAAAATGTCAGAGTCTACACAATCAAAAGCTTTACTCAAATCCATAAAAATGCTTATAGTTTTGTTTCTCTTTTCTAAATTGCTTACTATTTCAGTAATTACTTTATTTATTGCGTTGTTTGTACTTTTACCTTTCCTAAATCCAAATTGATTGTCAGATAAAAGTTTGTTTGTTTCAAGAAAGAATTCTAATCTACTAAAATAAACAATTTCAAAAATTTTACTTAAGGGAGACATAATTGATACTGGCCTGTAGTTATTAATGTCACTTGCTGCACCTTTTTTAAAAATTGGTTTAACTCTGGAGATTTTTAGTTGGGAAGGGAAAACGCCTTCTTCTAATGAGGTGTTAATGATATCAGATAAAATGTCACATAAATAAATATTTATTATTTTAATTATTTTATTAGATATTCCATATATGTCCTTGGCACTTTTATTACTCAACGATTTTATAATATCATAAATTTCCAAAAAATCTGTTGGATAAAGCATAAGGCTTGATTTTGGAGAGTTTGTCATACCTGAAGCTAAAGGAGGGACGATTGAATTGTTTTTTAATCTTTCCGCAACAGTAGCATAGTGCTCATTAAAAAAATTGCTATTTGTTTTAGGGTCTTCTACAATTTGATCATCTATCTTCAGTTTAATGGTGTTTTCGTGATTCTTTTGTTTATTTTTTTTCTCCATTTATGATATTCCAAGTATCAAGATTTATATTTTTTGAATCTTTAATTTTATCAAACACAAATTTTGATTTTGCCATTTTAATAATTTTTCTATAAAATTTTTATAATTCTTATAGTAGTTTTGAAAATTGTCATCCATAAAAAATTTTTGTTTATCTAAGATTTTTAGTTTTTTTTTGCTTGAAGTAATTATTCCTAATGTCAACCATGGTTTCTTATAGTTCCTAGGTTTATTTCTTATTGTTCTGTAATTACAGCTTACATAGTATAAAGACTTCTAGAAACAAGTTAAATTTATTTTCTGTAGTTTTTGCATCAAATATACTATCCCAAGTTTCATTTTCTAAAGAATTGCACAGTTTGTTAGTGTTTTTAGATGAATAATTTCTAAGAAATATTTTTTGACTTGCATATTTTGTTGGTTCACCAGTTATATTTAAATCAATTACCTGAGCAAAGTGATCAGATAAACCAGTATCTATTACCTCAATTGTTACTAAATCTTTATTCAAATTAGTGAAGACTAAATCAATTATATTTTGTGAGGTTTTAGTTACTCTAGTTGGTTTATCTACCAATTGTTCTAGAAAATAACAATAAGTTAAATCTTTGATTTTATATTTTTGTTGTCATTAATATTCCATGGGATGTTAAAATCTCCAATTAATATGATGTGTTGTTTTTGTTTGAAAATAGTTGAAAGTAATTTATCAAGTGACTACACAAATATTTCCTTTGAACCAGATGGTGACCTATAAATTCCAATTATTTTTAAAGAGTAGTTGTTCGTAATTAAGTCAATCATACATACTTCAAAGTTAATTTCATTCGATACTGTACTGTATTCTAATGCAGTAAAATCAAGATATTCTTTACTTATTATTAAAATTCCACCACTTTTATGATATGAACGACTATATTTTGAAGATATTTTGTATCCTGTAAAACATATCTTTTGTAGTTCTGAGTCTTTAAGTCCATGTTCGGTTAGTATTAATATATCTGGGTTTTCATCGTGTAAAAAAATACTTAAAATGTCTATTTTTTGTCTGAGATATTGGATATTCATATGTATGATTTTGAGGTTGTTTAGCTTATTTAGGTTATTCCTTGTATGTATTGAGTAACCCCTAAAAATGATTGTTAGTGTTACCGAATTCATTAATTTCATTGCCAAGTGGCATTTTACTTGGTTTTCCTGTTAAATATATTAAGTTATTGTTTTGAACATAATATGTATTCTCATGTTTGTAGTTTTTTGTTAGTAAATCATATGGAGGGCTTTTTGTTTGTTTATATACATCAAAATTTCTGGGCACAATGTGGTCTAAGATTAAGTTTGTGATCAATTTTTTTCCTTTAATATGTATAGCTTGAGTTGTATAATAATTTCTCTTTAAATGAGAAAGAGAAATAAATTTGACATTATGATATTGACTTATCATAAATTCTAGTTGTTGGTTTATCTTGTTTATTCTACTTATTGTTGAAGGTTTGTCATATCGCAATGGTACTCCAAAAAATAGAACATTGGTTTTTACATTTAGTTTAAAGAACTCCTTACAGTCATTTAAGAAATTATTTTCATCACAATTGCCTATATTGTTTGTTCCCCCAAGAATTATCATGAAATCATTTTCATTCACGCTTTTCATTGTGACATGTGCAGATTTTAAAATGTTATATATCTTACCATTTGGTTTAATAAAACCATAAGTGTCATTACTATCATCTAGTTTGTTGCCTATTAATCTACTAATATCCCTACCATGGCTGTCCGATAAATGCCTTATTTTACGTTTATTTACATTATTGAAAACTTCTTTTATTTTAATAGGCTTAGGATTTGTTAAACAATTAGAACGTGTCATATTTTCAACATCTTTTGTTTTAGCATTATGTTTAGCATTATGTTTAGCACTTTTATGAGATTCTTTAGTGTTTTTGAATGTTAGGCCTATTTTATTTTCTAGTGCAGAAATTGTCGTTTTTTCTATAGGAGGGTATTCCCTTTCAAAACCTAACACTTCAAATCTATTTCCTGTTACATAGTTTACTAAATGAGGTTGATAGTTTTTAATTTTTTTTTTATTGTTTTTAGAACGCTTGTAAGAGCTAGTTATTTTCCAATCATGGTCAACTTCATTGAGCTTACTTGAGAATTCGAATTCTTTTGGTCTGATAATTTTCTCATTTTCAACATAGTTTATAGAGGAGGGTGATTCTTTTGGTGAATTATTAATGTCCTCGTTTGAAAGATTGGCATTACTGTTGTTATCATTATTGGCAAAAGTTTTTAAATACCACGTTTCAATAGGATTACCTTCATTATTTTTGTTTGAACAATACAAATCAAAAAGTATCCTAGTATTTATTAAAACATTCAATCCACACTCAAACCCATTGTTTTGTTGTGGACATGGGATTTCATTAATATTGTTAATGTCAAAAGAAAGTCTTTTTACTATTTTTTTTGCAGTTTCCATGTTACAACCGTTTAGTGAGTCAAAATGATAAGATTTTTTGTCGAGGTTGTTACATAAAAGAAGACTCCAATGAGTTCCTCCATCTTCCTCATCAGGGTATTGTCTATTGTTTATACAGCAGAAAACATATTTGAATTTAGGTAAATTTAAACTACTTAAGAATGGCTTAAGATCGTTTTCTTCACTGAATTTAATTATTTCAGTTGAAAAGGGACCTAAAAAAGTCGCATTGTTGTCATTCCGCCTATTGCTAAAAGATTCAAAATATGATTGAAAAACTGAGCCTTCTAACCACCTATTATCATTCCATGGATCTAAGGGGGAGACTTTACTTTTTAAATTTAATGTTTCTGATTTTATTTGATTTAAATCAAACTCATATTTTGCAATTGTTTGTTTAAGTTCATGTTTGTCATTTATTAAATTGTTCGCTTCCATTTCAAGTTTAGACAACTTAATTTTTTGTTCCAAATTCTCCTTTTTAAGTGTTTCATTACATATTTCAAGTTTGTGTAACTGTTCTTGTAAAACCTTTCATTAGTTTGATTATTTAAAATTGCAATATCTGTATCTGTTTTGCTTTTAGTTATGTTAGGCAAATTTTTTGTTTTTTGATGCTTTGGGTTCTTTATCCATATGAGAACCATTAATGTGTGATTGAATTCTTTTAAAAGATTTTCCACAAATGTAGCATTCTTTCATTTGATCCATTTTAGAATAATTCATTAGTATTTTTACAACGTTTATTATTTAAAAATGTAAATATGTGTTTTAGGTTTTTTAATCTAGAGGTTATGTTAGGGTATATTTTCCTATCTCTATCTTATTTTAGCATAAATATTTATAATTACTACTTAAAAATCTCAAGAGATGCTTACGGAATTTTTTCCTGTAGAATATTTTCTTCTATATGAAATTAAATTCGTAATTAATTCTTCTAAATCAATAGAGATTAATAAATTTACAACAATCTGAATTGTTTCCAATCAGCTCAAATTCAATTCAAAATCAAATTCAAATAAATTGAACAAAAGCTTTTTACTATGCAAATAAATAACTTGTAAAACCAGATCTTTCTGTTTAGTTTATTGATTTCTCATATCTTCTAGGTAGGTTGACCCAGAAAAGGGTAAGAAAGATAAATAAATGCAAGGAACATTATATTTTCCACAACATTTGACGATAGATGTGAAGTATTCTTTTTCTATACTGTTGATCTGTTGCAACATATTATAAAATTTGCAATTCGATGAAATGTACCCACCTGTGATATTGAGGAAACCCTATTCTAACATTTTTGTTTGATTTATAATGTAAAGCTGTATCATTTCGTATTATTACAAAAATATAAAGGGCATTAAAACTACGTAAACAATTCAATTACCTTACTTTTTATAAAAAATAAGAATTAACATTTTCCAAAACCAATAAAAAGTGGAAACATATATTTTAATAAACCGAGTGTTTATAAATTAATATCGGATTTTCAATTCTTTATAATATTAAATCCACTAAACTTACGGTTATAAATTATATATCACATGAAAAAAGCAACTCTAACAGATTTACCAGGAATCTTATAAATCAATGTGACTACCATTTGTCACACGGCTCACATCAAGTCCAAACGTTGTTGTCCTCAGGAATTGTAGCAACGGCTGCTTCAATTCGGTTTCTTAATTCAGGGAGGTCAACTGGTAACGGACCACATACACACAATCCTTGATGGAAACTTAAAGGGGTTTTACGCATTGCGTTAGGTCAGGAAAATGTGGACACAATGTCATAGGAGCCCTTGCGACTATTCTATCGCTCGGGTACACTAACATTCGACCAATCGCGCACTTAGTGATGCCAGTGAGGAGGCATCTCAATGGAAATGACGTTCTCTGGCTCATATATTTCAACTGTAAGAAAATCCATTGCTCTAGTTGCACGTTGCAAAGTAAATACAGATTTGGTTTTGCAAACTGCAAAACAAAACTCCATATGATCACTCGTCGCCTATATTGCTACTACTGCTGTCAGGCGAATTGCGACAGAAACATGGCACGCACATGTGCACTGGTGCAAACTAACAAACCTGTTTGAATCACTCTTTTATTTGACATATCATTTTTATAACTGTAAGTATAATTTAATAAATAATATAAAGAGTTAAATATTCCCCCAATATTCATTTATAATCAATCCTAATGTTTACTTAATAAGAGGAAAAATCAGAGTAGCAGTCAAACTCTTTCCAACGATGCAGATCTTGTGTTACGAATCGTATCTTGGGTGAACATTCTAATCGATGAGGCTTCCTCATAAAATGTGTTTGAATAAACAAACACTATATGATTCTTATAGTTAGTTCAGTACAAAAAGATTCTAGTTAATTAAAATGCCTGCCTATTATGGCAAGAGTTTAGTAATACTCAACTACGGTAAAAAAGCTTTGAAATGTTTTCAATCCACTACTATTTAGGAAGCCTGTAAGACCAAGGTCCAAAAAGTCTATGACTGAAGAGCTTTTGATAAAGCCTTTAGGAAGGCGATCTTTCACTGATGTCCTCCTAGGACATACTCCGAGGCATCCTCCTAGAAAAGAAAACCGATCTGGACCGCCAACTGGTCCAGATCTCTTGACCGCCAACTGGTCCAGATCTCTTGACCGACCCTTCTGGATAAGGAGCGAGCCCTACGGACGTAAGCCTAACTTACGTCTAGCCTGACTTAATGTGATAAACAATTCCAGGTTAGAATCTTAAAGAGTAGAGGATTTTTCAAGAGGTAACTCCGTTTTTTAGGGGAGTCCCACACTACAGGCTGGCCACCTGTTTGCGTAATTGCAATCCTCCTGCCTTCCCTTTAAAAAAAGTCTTTCGCTCATAAATATTTAATATCTAAATTACTAAATATTAATAAAATTTGATCCGTTAAAATAAACAAACATTATTTTAACTGGTTAAAAAACAATATTGTTTTTATTCCGTTATTCATATCTGAAACATTTTGATATTAACACAACAATTTCAGGGAACGTCTTAGAAACTTTTGGTATTAGACAGGAGTACAAGCACCCTAGGAGTTTGTAAGTTAATTTATGAGTTATAAGAGCAATGTCAGAGGATTTAACCACAATGTCATCATTCTATAAATGTGTTAAATGGTAAGTAAAGGATGTTATATTTTCGATCAACAAACATCGAAAACAAAAGCAGTCAACTGGTTTATTTTATCAAATCAATTCATCAAATCAAATATCCTTTATTGCCATAAAAAACATATTTACATGCATAGGCTTGCGTCAGAACAAATAAAAAAAATTACAAAATTTGGGAGAAACTTAAATTTAAATTAAATTAGTCTATTCTCAATAAAATCTTTAACAGAATAAAAAGACTTTTCAATAAGGAAGGCCTTGAGCTTTCTTTTAAAACAATTAAAATCATTTTCACACTGTATAATCTCAGGCAGGGCATTAAACAATGTAATGGCGGTATAAAAGGTATGACGTTTAAAAAAGGAAGTATGATGGAGAGGAATGTTTAGTTTGGTGGTATTTCTAAGGTTGTATTTGGACTGTGGAACAAGAGGCTGGAAAATGCTATGGTTCTATTGAAAAAAATATTACGGTTTGAAAGATGAAAATACTGTGAAATATAAGAATCTTAAGATTTCGGAAATGAGGCTTACATGACTCCCTTTGACGAACGCCAGCAATGATTCTAACGGCCTCTTTTTGAAGGACGAAAACTTGTTTTGTTTTTGAAGTTTCAGATCCCCAGATTGAAACAGCATAAGAAAGATAAGGAAAAACCAAGGCGTAGTATGCAGATAGAAGCACAGATGAGTCCATGAAGGTTGCAAGCCTACGGAGCACAAAAATCCCAGAACAAATATTCCTTGCAACATATTGAATATGGGTGGAAAAATTTAAATTTCGGTCAACAAATAAACCCAGAAATTTTACTTCTTGTTCGGAACGGACTTCAACATCATCAATGAAAATGCTGAGGTCATCGCAGATCCTTGTTGCGATTGAGAAGTTTAGCAACGTAGTTTTTTCGGCATTGACAAAAAGACCATTTTCTTGGAACCACTGGACTATTGAGTTTGACTCCAAAAAAGTTCTTATTTCCATGTCTACTCGACAGAGATCATCGATAACAATTGAGGTGTCATCAGCAAATAAACACAAATGAGCATTACCAAGACAAATGATTCCTGTTCTTGTATGTTTCACTCATGCTTTTGACTCTATTGCAATAACGTAAACAGTTTTAAGAAAATGTTTCGAGAAATGGTCAAAATGAATTTAATCTCTAACCTTTTAGATTCATACCGATCTAACCGTTTAGATTCTCTAACCTGCTATTTAGATTCATGCGTTTACATACAAGTATCGGCCTGCAAATCTTCTAAAAGTACTCGAAAATTGAGAAAAATAATTATATACGATATCCAAAAGAAAACCTATTTTCGTAAGACATTTCCAGGATTACACATGCTTCAAGTTAATGTTAAAAACCACTGAAGAACACGTTTGCTCTTAAACCATTCTAAGCTTTACATTATCTTTAACTACAAATGATCAGAAAATAGTTTACTTTTATTTTGATAAAGTTTTTTATGTGTTTGGCACGTGGGAAGACGTGTACGTCTTCAGTACAATTGACACTTTCCTTCAATGGGCAAACTGTCAGAAGCCGATTTAAACTAGGTATGATGTTTATTGAATTTGACTGTTCTTAAGACATGATCTTTTCTCTCTTATTTCATACGATACTCTGTAATTCGTGCTTATAGTTCCACTTGTCAAGAATATTTTATAAATACTCTGCTATTTAGTTTGTCTGCTTTTTCCGTTTTTAGACTATTCATTTGTGATTTTAACTTATTAGACACACAGTAAGGGAGTGAGTCACTGCATTACGCGTGAATGATTATGACAAAACTGCTGGGCAGAACTTGGACTTGAACCACGCAACTGCGGTACCGATGACTTGTTCCCTAATCTTTATGCTACTGACTTGCAAAAAATTGTGCTGCATTACACTGTCGCAAAACATGGTTTAAAGTTATAAAGAATCAATGAAAATTAATAAAGTAGCATTTGTTTTTTTTTTTTGTTTTTTTTTTTTATCCATAACAGCGAACATAAACATGCAACATGGGTACATTAAATGGCGCACATTCCACACTTATACTTGGTAATGGTGTTTGCAAACGAACTAGAGGGTGCTAACCGGCGTCATCCTCGTTGTGTTCGGCCATTTTACAATGTTGGAGCTCATTCGGGACATTCACAAACCTCAAATCTGTTTTAATGTATTTGTATTAGCTTTACTGGGTTTTATTAACCTATTCAATAAAGGAAATAGTTCTAAAATGTACAATTCCATTTATCATTGATTTTAAAATACATTTTTAAACATTGTTCACTTACCATGAATGTTTTGCATAGTATAAGTTGTATTTTAGCAGTAGTAAATTTAACTAGTTATTAAATTTGTTTACTGTAAAATTATCATTGAATTCATCTATTTAATAAAAATATACTGGTTCTGGAATATTTAGTTGAAAAGTTCGAAAAGCTTGTTGGTTTACTTGCCACTTTAGTGTTCAAAACCAAAGGTATCTCATAAATTTTACATAAAAAGTTTAAATCTATAAAATTTAGTGCATAAATATAAATGTAGGTAACATTATAGGTCTGTTAAGTAATAAAATAAATATACATTCTGAAAATCAAAATACTTATGAACAAAGACTATAATAATAAAAAAATATAGTGTAGCAACGTTCAGTAATACAAGATAAGACAATATTTAACCCGGTTCTATTAATAATCACTAAACAATGAAATTTTACATTAAATTTAATACTAAAACCAAAATCTAATAGTTGAGTATAATATAAATGATATTTTTATTCTTACTACACAATTTTAAGACGACATAAAAATTAAAATAAATTAATTGTTTTAAAGTTTTATTTTTTTTCGTACTAGGGAACTTTGTACTTAGTACCTTATTACTGAGGACCTTAGGATTCTTGTACTTCAAAATCAACTCGTCTTATTTTATACTAAAGTACATAGTATACTTTTTCTATAAGGGTACATCCAATGAATGTACATGGATGCATGATGGAATGTACATCCAAACAATGTTTCCTTGATAATTTTATTGTAATATATTCAGTCCCACATAACAAATAACATAACCTTATTTGGTTTTCATAATAAACTTTTCATTCGAACTAGACTGGTAAAAAATTTGATAAGTTTTCAAAAATAAGTAACATGAATATAAGTACTTTTTTGAAACCTCTCCATTTATTTATTTTATACTGCACAACAAATGGATTTTAACATTTAACAATTTTTCTAAATTGCTTTATGATTTCCTAATGTTATGAACCAACTCAACTGGTTAAGAGATGAGAGAGAATTTATTTTTGTTCTGGCTGGATGGATTACAAACATCGTTAACACGTCAGTCACGGCGGGGCAGATACCTTTGACATCTGCTACGTCAACTATCAAGAAATTGAAAGTATAAAAAATGTTGACTTGGCTGTTTTGTGTTTGTAGCTATCTGTTTTTTACTTTTAAATTATGCATCTAGTATTTATAAACATAGAAATATCTAGTATGATTTTTTAAAATTTCTTATGCTGACTGAACTAACTATAATGTCTCTTCTAAGTTGACTCCTACTTTAAATTGGAATTATTTTAATACTTGTCCTGAGTGTTTGTCCTGATCGTCTTGAATTGAGTTTATCCTTATGTAAAAATAATTTTTATTTAGTTTGATATAGTTTGAAATTTTGTGATTGGATAAAGTGATCACCTCGAAAATATAAATGTGTATAATGTCTTGAACAACATTAAGATATGGCAATGTTGGTATCGGTATTAGAAACAGGCTTCCTGTAAAAACGTTTTTTTTTTCATTCTGCACGAAATCAAAATAAGTTTTTTGGTCTCTCAGTATTCCTAGTACCAAAAACGTTTCTTTTCTGTCATAGGACTTAAAAATCAGCAGGAATATTTTGTAGGTCCTAGGACTGAAAAGTCAGCTGTTTGATATGTATTTTATATGCAGAATAGTGAAATTCAAACGTTATCAAAAGCTTTGTTTGTAAATAACAGGAACGAAAACACTGTATATTATTTACTTTGTAAATATAACCTCGAATATACAACGTTTTAGTTACTATTTTAAACGATTTAAAACATGGCAATGTTATTCACGTGGCGTTTTATAAACGTGGCAATTAAAACGACATAAAATTGGCAATTTCGAATTTTGATAAAAAGAACGTTGTTCATCACTCGGAGCAAAAATGTATTTTTAATGTTTAATCGTTTTTAAAAATTAAAAAATTTTACTCGGCTGTGCCTCGTTTTCAAAACACGATTGCGCACTAAAAAGAGCCACTTTTGCTCTTAGTGATAAAAACTACTATTTTGAAATAAGCCTTAGTTTATTGTTATAAATCAAAACTTAATTGTTTACTTTATTTGACCAACTACAACCAAACGTACACAACTACAAAACCATGAATTGGCTACATCATAGCATATCATCGTAATGATATGCAAATAAATTTTATATTTTTTTCGGAATCGTTTACATAGAGTTATTTGAATTAAATATAAAAGTATAGCAATGCCAACAAAAATATGAAAACTATTCTAAAACAATACTCGGTTTCAAAACTATGAAATAAATAAAGTAAATACTAACGCAAGTGAACCAAGCTGAAAACCTATCAAGTCAAATGTTTAAAAAGTAGAAAATATGCATTATAATTGGGAGCGCATGAAGAAAGAAAGTTCACTTCGTGGTAAGAAAATTTAAAAGCACTAACAGAAAAGGTACAAATTACCCCTTATAATTTAACCGTAATAGCTTCAATACCTATTGTTTGATTAGTTTTACACAGAGAACAGAGAGTTTTTAAGATGGTTTACACACACTTAAATTGTAATATGGCTTCTCATTAGGTAAAGGCCATACAACATCCAATGTGTGTGTGTGTGTGTGTGTTTTTTTTTGATTTTTTTTATTTTTTTTATTTTTTTTTTAATGCAACTATTTTCCTTTGGTAGTTTGGTTAAATAACCAATGCTTAATAACAATAGTTACCAATAGTTAATGCTTAAATAACAACAAAAAATATTTCATAATTGTTGAAGCGTTTGGATTCACCTAAAGGACTGGATGAAAATAATTCAAAAGTGACTATAAAGAGTTAGATATGAAAATTTCCAAGAAATGGACTGGAAAAGTTATCCGGCCAGAGGCAGAGCAGTAGGAAATCCATCAAACCGCTAGACATGTGATTGCCAATATGCTTTGCTTGGGGCAAAGCTACACATGATTGCCCTCTCTAAACTCAGAGTTTATTTTGAGAAACACATTTAAAAAATTTTATGAAAATCGGCAAAACCTTACGAAGCCTACACTACTTATGTCTGCTGATTCCTGAGTTTTATTTTTATACATCTATCTATACTTTTTTAATACGTTATGTGGTTTTTTATTGGAACGCCTCCTTCAGTTTTTAAATGATTTTTAATGATTTTGGTTTCATAGGATATAGTTTAGGTTGAAAATATTTCTAAATTAAATTTTACACCTCATAAACTATCCGCTTACATGAAAGGAAGCTATAAGACTTAAAAGGTATTTCTCTATTCGATTAACATTGGAAATGAAAATACGATCGTAGAAAATATATTTTCAAATTTAAAAACTGTAAAAAAAGAAAACAGCGAGAGCTTCTATACAGGGTGTCCCGGAACTCACTGGGACCCTTTTGTATATTTGTTCCTTGCAATGAGACAAGAAAATAACATCATCCAAATGGGGGTCTAAAATGCTTCGTTTAGCCACTAGCCGCCATTTTGTTTATTACATACAATAATTTTTTCTTAGCGTAATGGATAGCTATATTCAGTTCGTTTTTAGTTTGAATATTTATCATATTAATGTAAACTTTCAGGAAATAAATATTTTTTCACTTTATATTTTCAAAATGGCGGCCATTTTAAGTTTTCAAACACAAATATCTCAAAATTGGTAAAATTAATAAAGATTTTTCAAAACACAGAAAAGTTGCCAAATTAAATGATCTTAATCACAATAACTTCGTTATTTGTCCTCAGATCCTTCTTGGGTACAAACAGATTCAAATTTGGTAGTATTGGCTAAATAATTTAATTTGACAAAGTTTGTTTTGCACAATTTTAAGAACATGCACTGATTTTGAGATATTTAAGTTTGACCATTTTAAATGGACGAAATTTAGAAAAAAAAAAAAAACAGTTGAAAAATTATTTTGTTCTCGAAGATGTACATTGCTATGGTAAAGATTCTTACCAAAATGAACTGAATACAACCATTTGTTACAGAAATAAAAATAATCATTTTAAAATATGGCAGCTAGCGTCTTAACGGTAGATTTTAGACCCCTATTTGTAAAATTTTTTATTTTTCTTGTCTCGATGCAAGGAACAATACAAAAGGATTCTAGAGAGTTCCTAGACGCTATGTACAGTATGTTCACACAAAAGAGGTTTTGTGTTAAAGCAGGGGATACAGTTGTGATGAACAGCATTAAAAGAATGTAAGCACTAAGAGTTTTATACTATTCATACGTACTACTAGATGTAGTACAATATGTATATCTCCGCCCTTCATGAGTAGTAGAGTTACAATATATATAATATGAAGATAACTTTTTATCACCATCAAAAATATACTTCTCGGTTTCGAGTAACATATTACTAGTTTATTATTTATTAAGCTACAGTAAATAAATTAATTTATTGGTATACTTGACGTTTATAATTTAGTTTACAGATTTTATGAATGAAATTTCTGTAAAAACACTTCATTTCATAAAATGTATTTTCATTTATGATCTAGATAAATAATTTCTAAGGTTATTTGGAATGGGTGTAATCCCTTTTACAGCTTTGTTAGGTACTATGGCCAGGTAAATATTTCATAACTATTATCAAATAGATCAACGAAAGGTTCAGTTTCGAATTATAAAAATGTATACAATTTTCTCATCATCAAACTCTTAAAGTTACCAGAACTCTTTAACTAAAGTATATATAGGCAATTCGGAATGTAAATGAATATAATTAAATCATCATCAATCTTTGTTATGAGATAGGGTAGTGACTTCAAAAAAAACATTTGTTACATCAAAGTAATCAAGGGGTGGAAGGGCCGTATTGACCTACAAGGGCAGTAGGACGGTTCCTGGAAAATGTGGGATGAAAGAGGAACGTGATCATAGTACATCACAGTCTCGACTCGCCGGCCAAAAATGTTAGTCCTTGTCTCCTGTCCGGCTAATGTATTTTGCATACTGAATAGGGTAATAAAACCAGTGACTTTAAAGCATTCGTAATTTTTTGGTCTTTTAACTGTGCCCATTATTTGTTTATTTTAAACTTTGCAGATGTTTTGGTAAATTCCATGGACAGGGCCGCCCACGGGGGGGACTAATGGCGCAAGTTGCGCCATTGGGAAAAATTTTGGGGGGGAATGAGATTTTTGGGGGGGAATTGAAAAAAGTTTTTTTCAATGTTATAAGTACTAATTTGCATGAGTTAAATAACGAATCTTATGAACATGTCAATACAAAATTAGGAGAGTCTTTGTCTGTCCTGTTGTTCTGGATTAAAACACGTAGGCCTAATGTTATAGCCCCCCAATCTTGACTATTATTGCGGCATTGTCGGCTAGGTACTCAGTACCCCTCTCCATTGTTGACAGTTTCTCTCAATCACTTAAAGTTAAAGTCTACTTAAAGTTAAGTAAAGTTAAGTCACTTAAAGTCTTAGTGGTCTAGTGTCTTTATTTTATTTAACTTATTTTATTTTCAACGGCAAGCAGCCAATTACAAAAATATGTCTTCGTAAATGTTCAATCAGTATATTCCGCCGTTTCCGCGGTTCCGCGTCTCTGGCGACCGCTTTACTGTCAAAAAATCGTCATTAAGAGAACTGAAATTACAAACGGCTCGGCGAGAGTATAGACCTATTATCATCTCTGAGTAACGCAATGGGCAAAATCGACACTGGGAATTCCTAAACAACGTAGCCTCTTAAGGTCACAACAGTGTTCATGACGGTCGTCGAATGAATGAACTTATGATTATTTCTGGCTTACAAATCTTTTACGATAGCATGCATGGTGAGGTGCCGTGAACTTATAAACACAAACTTAAAATCAAGCCTCAAATCTAACAAAATAACGTTCATTAACTACTTTTAAAATCTTAGTTGTTACTAAACCAAACTATGTTTACAGTTTGAGAGAAACTTTAGGTTTCTAGGTTTCATAGTTATTCTCAAAGTGGCATTATAATAGCCTAAATTATTATTTTATATAATTTAATTTTGATTACTTGATAAAAAAACAAGCTAGGCAGCCAGCAAGTGAATGTACCGTACTCAAAACTGTTTTTCAGTTTGATGTTTTATTTCACTAAACACGTAGGCCTTTATATGCTGAAAAAATAGATGTCTTAAACCAATGATGAAACTTAAATTCATGCCATAAAAGAACATAGGCCTACGTATGTTCAGAAGGTAAGAACAAGCAAATACACGGTACATACAATACTAGGCCTACAAGCCCAATATCTCAATTATTTTTCAATCTGTCTGTCTATATGTAGGCCTCTGCATTTTTAATGAATCACTTATAAATTTTTATCGATTCGTGCTACGGAATTAAAACTTGGCACAACTGCTACATATTTTAATACCTGAAGACCACAGGAGAAAAAGGGGGAATGTCCAAAAAAAAATTTTTTGGGGTTTCAATGTTTTTGGATTCTTCAAAAGATTGTACATTTAATGGTATTACTATCAATGGCAAAAAGGTACAATGTCCAAAGATATAACACATTAAAGTATTAGCAAACAGGAGAAAAAGGAGGACTGTCCATTGTAAAAAGAAAAAAGGAAAAAAAACTTTGTTTGGACATTCCCCCTTCTTATCGTGGAAACACTGGAAATTATGGAACTTTTCTGACAATATTGTATGTTTATATTTTTAAATAAAATTGTGGGGTTTTCTATATCTATAACTCATAACAAGATATATTGGCTATAGTTTTGTGTAAATCTGTTATATATAATATAGCAAATTTTTGGTTCATAACGTTTAACAATGGTTTTTTAGAGTTTTCTCAAAAAGTAATTGTTGCGACATTCCCCTTTTTTCTCCTGTGGTCTTCACCTGTATTCGTTTGTTTGTTGTACATAAGCCAGCTATTTTTTATGTTTTTTGAACTGTGATCTTAAAATATATATAAATTGCAAGCAGACTATTTACTGAGCATTAGGTAAAAATTTCACGTTTTTAAGTTTTACTGTTTTTGAGTTCTGCTCGCTTAAAGTCCACCATCAGTGGACATCAAGACAGCTCGCGGTCTTGACACCATCAGTTAAGTTACTATAATACAATTAATTACTCAACTACACACACTATTTGCATAGTGATTAGCTGTTTGTGTTATTTTAACTGTAAATAACTTTTGTAAGTATTTTTAATCTATATATCAATAACAAATATAATATAACCGCTGCAGCGAGCTCTAAACTTGGCTGAGTAAGTGTAGTGGCCTGTAAAACCTGGCTTGATGACGAGGCCGTGAACGGAAGATGCATTTGCCGCGATCATCGATGGCGTGGCTGACTTCAAGCAAGCAGAACTCAAAAACCGTAAAACTTAGAAACGTGAAATTCTCACACAATGTTCAGTCAATAGTATTCTTTCAAATGATGCGTTTTTTATGAAATTAATTTTATAAAAAACCCCCTAAAGATAAATAGTGGCTTATGTATAACAAACAAGTGCCCTATAATTAGACAAATTTAGACATTTAGAACTATTACTGTTCCAATATGGCCGCAATTTAAAATTTTAAGAGCTAAAAATCCCCAGAACTAAAAAAATAAAATTATCAATTTAAATTATATAACAAAAATAACAAGATTGTAACTATCAAACAAATAAGACGTAGAATAATTGATTTTTTTACCAAAAATGTTTGTTGTGGAAATGTGCATGAATTCATAGGTAAAAAACCACTATATTATCTAATTTTTTTTTAATTTGCAACTTATGCTTATATGCTACAGTATTTTCAAACAGGTTTCCACTTTGGGAGGGGGGCGGTAAATGTTTTTGGGGGGGAATGCGCCATCACCTTTGGGGGGGATGGGCACCCCTGCATGGAAACTATCCTGCCAATATTCCGTTATATTAATACAACAACAATTATAATTATAATAATTAATATCGATGCACTCTTGCATAGGGGCTGAGGTGTTGAAATAAATGTGATTTGCAGCCAACGATTAATAACTTCTCTAATTATAAGAAGTCAATTAACTACTTTAAACCTTTTATCCAGACAACTGAAATATATTTGATATGAAAATTGAATAAAAGGAAAAGTTAACATTTAACTCCTTATGAACATAATGAAAAATATAAAAAGATTAAATACCTACTGGAGTGATTAAAATCACTCCACAATTCACTGCGGACTGCGGGTATTTAGCCTTTTTATATTGACATCACAGCTTTCATATTTTAAATTATAAGTCGTGTAAACCCTTATAAGTACTATATTTGTTTTTATTTTTTATGTAAAAAGTTTTGATGGTTCAAGGAAGACTTTGGAGTTCATTGTTCAATCATAAGTATTTTATAACAAACTCTAACCATAGAATGAAAGAAATAATGTATTACCAAGCCCAACCACACAAAAAATATATTTTTCCCCTTTTTCTTATCATTAATAATGATCACAAATTTAACAGTTTATAAATGACGACTTAAAAAAAAATATATATATATATCGGAAAAAATATTAATTACTGAACAATATTCGGAGCCCACGGGGTATGGAACAAATCATAGACAATGGAACATTTAGGTACCACTAGCATCGTCAGGTGTAGTCATAAAAGTATCAGAATGATTTATGTGTAGACGCAACAAATTGGAACAAGCACTATACATTACACCTTGTTAATTAATTAACATTAACAATTAATTTATGCATCACTTGACTATTATGGTGTAAAAATTTATAATATAAAATGTAAATTAATAATGGCATTATAAATTATGAATATTTCTTGTTAAACTTAAACTTACAGTTATTGTTTTTACTCTTAACGAGGGTTTTCGTTTTTTTTCAAATTAAAACGCCTATTAATTTTAGTTTTTCATTTACGTTATGGAAAAAGAATCCGTACACATACAAAATCATACAAACATTTAAGAGACGACACGGCCTTCTAGCGTGCACCTGACAGTAATCCAGAAATATGAAACAAGAAGGCGTTCCTAATATGTTTTTCATTTATTTTCTTTTTTTAAGAACTATTTTGCTTATTGCACTAATAAAGGTAATTAAAAGGTCGTAAAAAGAGTTGTTCATTATCACTGTACATATTTAATATTTCTCAATTTATAAAATAACAGTAAAATTGTGCGGGATAATTTTAATTCTAAGTTTGATTACATCGTAAATATTTAAGCTTTGAAATTTGGAAAATCAATACTTTACTTTTATTAGTTTTAAATAATTTATCATATATTTGTAAGCGTATTTTTTTGTCATGTAAAGTGTTGTGTGATTTATTATTTTTATGACGTTTTTTAGCTTTTTATGTTGAACATACATTTCCATATTAGACTTTTGAAATTATTTTAAATAGAACCAGGGGGACCGAGCTTAAGCTCGGTAAAATTATTACTTTCGTTCTCACACAAAGCTCGTTCACTCCGCTCACTCGCCAAGCCGACGGGTGATGCACTATAGTATAATTTTCAAGCCACAGGTTAAAGATGTAACACATTGGTTTATTTCTACAGTTATCAGCTGATTTTTGTTCAATTAATAAAATCTCTATAAGGATAACATGGGATCTTTGAAGTGCTCTAGCGCAAAAACCGGATTTTTCCCAGACATGGGACCAGCTCCAATCGATTTCTGGTGGCCAAAACCCCCATATTTAATCAAAAAATCAAAAATCCTTGGAGCAAAAAAAGGTTTGCCCGGACAAACGGAGCTTGTTTTAGAGTATAAGATAATACAGGAAATTGATCATGCAAATTCTGAAAGGTTTTACGGAAGGTTTTGAAATTTTACTGCACAGTTTTGTGCTTTCAACGTGGTTCATAAAAGCATCTCGAATACCTACTATTATAATATTTATTATACTTTGTATATTTTAAAATTCAAAACATCTAAATATTTTAGTCCAAATAAAATTACAAATTGCATGTATCTATATCGACAATTATACAGTGTTTTACATAATATTAAGTAAAAATAAAAGTAATACTGTAATAATAACAATGTTTATTACAACTATTTTAAATTGATGTTGTAGTATACTTGTTCCGAAGTATACTACATTATACCGGTAACGGGGAATCGGGAGTTAGAAATAACCACTACATTGTTAATTGGCAGAGCCCAAGGTTACGCGGACCGGGTAGGACGGTGGTTGATGCTGGACTGGCTGGAGAGGGAGATGGCTCGGACAGTGGGGCACATGGTGGCGTGATCCAGGCAGCCAATGGGAATTTATTAAATTCAACAGACTACATCATACGACATGACGTCACAAACATCCGATGTGGCGTGATACATTTGAGTTCTAAACTGGAATTAATCTTAGATGATATATGCCAATTCAATTTCACATGTTTTACAATTATATTTATACGGTAAATAAAATATTATTTATTAAATTAGATAAATACACCACAATTCCTCCCTTTTTAATTTTTGTAATTAATTAGAATAAAAATCACACATTGGATAAACCATTATAGCACACAATTAAATTGAAAAACAAATCCATAGTCAAAATACAACAATAAACATAAAAACTTAATTACAAATTGAGCCGCTCTACTGGTTTTTTAATTCGCAAAGGATATCTACGCGAATCAGCTGTAGATGTTGTAAGAGGGGTGTGATGTTGTACGGGTGATTGTGGAGAGACCGCATGACGTGGAGTAGAGGGGGAGAGAGAATGGCGAAGAGGAGGGGAAGCGTCCCGATCAGCTGGTGAGCGATTGACGCTATTTTGGGATGGTTGCTGGGGTCTATTTTGAGGAGTGTATGGAGGATCAGCTGATCGCGCCACAACAGTTTCCCAGTTGTTTACAACAGGCTCTTTTCTGTCAAACTGTGATTGAAGGCCAATTAATTGGTCTATGTGCCTTCTCCAAATTACACCTGAACTTAATCGTACTTCATACAAAACATTGCTTAATCTATTATGTACAATACCTTCGACCCACTTGTCTTTTGAACGATAGTCTCTTATAAATACTGGCTGGTTTCTGTACAACACTCTTGTTTGGGAGCCACCAAAATACTCCTTCTGTCTTTCTTGTTTACATTCGACCTTACGGACCAAATTTGGTTTCAATAAATCTAACCTTGTTCTCAATGAGCGGTTGAACATGAGTTTAGCTGGAGTTTCATTTGTAACACTATGTACAGAATTTCTATAATCAAACAATATTCGACTTAGAGCGACATTTACATTTAAATTAACATTGTCATGAAATGCACATTTGAGTTTTGTTTTGGCATACCTGACAGAGTTTTCCGCTTGGCCATTTGATTGAGCATGATATGGGGGAGAGAACGTTTGCGTCACTCCATTTGACTTAAGGAATTGTTTAAATTCAATTGATGTGAAAGGAGGGCCATTGTCACTATGACATACTACTGGCAGTCCAAATCTGGCAAAAAGGTCTCTTAAGTGTAAAATCGCTTGTTTGGCGGAAGTGGAACTTACTTCAAAAACTTCCAGCCACTTAGTGTGGGCATCCACAACAATTAGAAACATTTTACCTTTGATCGGACCAAAATAATCTAGGTGCAGTCTTTCCCAGGGCATAGATGGATAATGCCAATTATGCAAGTAACTCTTAGTAGGGTTAGATCGTTCCATTAGGCAGGAGGAGCAGCTGTTTGCTAGGGCTTCAATATTTTGGTCTATATTTGGCCACCAAATATAGGACCTTGCAACAGATTTCATTTTAACGACTCCCATATGACTACAGTGTAATTCCTTAAGTACGTAATTTCGCATTGAACTAGGTATTACTACTTTATAACCCCACATTAAAATTCCTAGCTCCACAGTTAGTTCCTCCTTCCTTTGGAAATAAGGAGATAGATCTCTTTGTTGTTCTGACAAAAAACTAGGCCATCCATACAAAACATAGTTACATACTTTACTTAAAACAGGATCCTTTTGAGTCTCGAGTTTAACATGTTCAAAAGTCAATGGTACTGAACTTTCTTGAATACAATGCAAATAAGTACCTTGCCATTTAAATTCTACATTTTCCTCTGAATGTTTGACTTGTAAAGGCAAACGAGATAATGCATCAGCGTTGCCATGATTAGCTGACTTTACATATTTAATATCGAAAGTGTACCCTGATAAAAACAAAGCATACCTTTGCAGCCTACTTGCAGCAAAAACTGGTAATCCCTTCTTAGGGCCAAAAATACTTAACAAAGGTTTGTGATCAGTACACAAAGTAAACCTGCGGCCATATAAATACTGGTTGCATTTCTTTACTCCAAAAACAATAGCTAAAGCTTCCTTCTCTACTTGACTGTACTGAATCTCAGTAGGAGATAACGTGCGTGAAAAATACGCCACTGGTTTCTCAACGCCTTCATTGGTTTTTATACTCAATACGCAGCCCAGCCCTGTTGAGCTTGCGTCTACCGCTAATGTTACAGGCAAACTCGGGTCGTAATGAGCTAGAATAGGGGCATTAGTTAACAACTCCTTAACCTTGTTAAATGACTCCATACATTTCTGATTAAAATCGAAAGGAACATCTTTCTTAAGCAAATTATATACAGGGTGAAGAATGGTCGATAAGTTAGGAATAAATTTCCCATAGTAATTAACCAAACCAATAAAAGCTTTTACTTCGGTCACGTTTTTAGGCACTGGTGCCTTTACAATTGCTTCGACTTTGGCTTGGGAGGTGTGCAGACCTTCCTTGTCAATGCAAAATCCCAGGTACTCCAACTTATTAGAGAAAAACTTACATTTACTTTTTCAACAGTAAACCCCTTGTCATTAAGTCTTTTGAGAACTTCCCTTAGTTTACTTAAATGAGCGTTTGTATCTTTAGCTGTAATTAGAATGTCATCCAAGAATACTGCCACACCTTCCAAACCTTGAAGAGTTTGTTCAATGATTTTCTGAAAAATTCCTGGAGCCGATGAAATACCATAAGGCATCCGTTGATAAGCAAACAAACCCTTGTGTGTACTTATGGTACATAGTTTTTTCGCTTCATCATTTAGCTTAAGTTGCATATATGCTTGGCTGAGATCGATTTTACTAAAAGTTTCACCACCTTGCAAACTAGCAAATAACTCTTCGATTCTAGGCAGAGGATATTTATCTACTTCTAAGTTTGGATTTAATGTGACCTTGAAGTCGCCACAAATTCTTATTTCACCATTCTTTTTTAGAACTGGAACAATAGGCGTTCCCCAATCAGCACTGTTTACAGACACTAGTATTTTCTCGTTTATTAGCCTGTCTAATTCCTTTTCAACTTTACCTTTCAATGAAAAGGGGATCGGCCTAGGCTTAAAGTATTTGGGAGTTACATTTTCTTTCAATGTCAGTTGTACTGGTTCCCCTTTATACTCGCCCAGTTTGTTACTAAAAACATCAGAAAATTCCTTCTCTAAATTATTTACAATCTGATCAACATTATCTATAGACAATAAGGTCTTAGATTTTACTTCACACAACGAATTATTCTTAAATGAAATGTCTACTCCCAAGACCTTAAGCCAATTACGTCCCATTAACGGATGTGCACCCTTGTTAATTACGTACAGTTCCAAATTTTTGTTGACACTACCATAACAAACATTAACATTTATTTTACCCACAGGAACAATCGGTTCATTTGTATAGGAACTGAGAGATAGGTCATTAGGCAGTAGCTTGCAAAATGACAGATTTTGGTTGTAAAAATCGTGACTACAAACACTGACCCTAGCTCCCTTGTCAACTTCAAAAGTTATATTTTTACCTTCAACAAGAGCTTCGATTTTCAATGGGGCTACTCTTACAGCCTTATTCTCAATAGGTTCATTGATTTGAAACAATGCAGCTACATCCTCTACATATTCATCATAATTATCATTAGAATTATTTTTAAATTCAGACTGATCAGAAACAAAATTATGCATTTTTCTGCTACCCTTAGATTTGTTATGTTTATATCCCTGATTTTCACGTTTGTCATTGTTGTCAGTCTTATTATTACTAGAATAATGACCAGTTGACTTACCAAACAGTTTAGATCTACACACCTTCGCAATGTGATTCTTTTTGCCACAGAAATTACAAATCACTCCTAATAAATTGCACTTATTTCTCAAATGACCATAACCACCACAACACAAACACTGCATTTTCTGCTGCTGCGTTGAGTATCGTGGACACTGCCTAGCGCCGCTGTAGTTGGTCGAACTTCTCTGTTGTCGGGCCGCCGACGCCGACGCCATTCGAAACACCTTGCCGCCGCCAAAGTTTCCGCTGCCGCCGCCGATGGCCAGGGCTGCCGCATTCTTCTCCGCCGCTTCCGCTGAAGAGACTATTTTTACTGCGTCACTGAATGATAAACTTGTCTCTGTCAAAAGTTTCTGTTTTATTGTGTCACTTCTTATCCCACTGACTAACCTGTCTCGTAAATAGTCATTTAACGAAGATCCGAAATCACAGTGTGTGGAGAGTTTCTTCAAATTAGCGACGTACTCGGCTACACCTTCACCTTCTAGTTGATTTCTTTGACTAAATTTATAGCGCTCCGCGATGACAGACGGTTTAGGGTATAAGTGGTCTTGAATTATTTTCACTAATTCGTCAAAAGTTTTTGTGTGCGGTTTATCTGGTGTACAGAGATCGCGTAATAGGTTATAAGTCTTTTTACCAATCACTGTGAGTAGCGTACTAACCTTTTTTGTGTCTTCAATACCGTTGCATTCAATAAATAACTCGAACCGTTCAACGTATGATTTCCAAGATTCTTCACCACTGTCAAAGTCGCCGATTCCTCCTATTATTCCGGTCATTGTTACTTTAAAAAATGTTCTTGATAAAATTTAAACTGGGTTGTCGTTCACGGACATACACACTTCCTTCCCTCCAAAACGGAAATACGGTCGATCAGTTACACCGCACACACGTCGGATTCACTACACTCGTCGCCAAAATGTAGTATACTTGTTCCGAAGTATACTACATTATACCGGTAACGGGGAATCGGGAGTTAGAAATAACCACTACATTGTTAATTGGCAGAGCCCAAGGTTACGCGGACCGGGTAGGACGGTGGTTGATGCTGGACTGGCTGGAGAGGGAGATGGCTCGGACAGTGGGGCACATGGTGGCGTGATCCAGGCAGCCAATGGGAATTTATTAAATTCAACAGACTACATCATACGACATGACGTCACAAACATCCGATGTGGCGTGATACATTTGAGTTCTAAACTGGAATTAATCTTAGATGATATATGCCAATTCAATTTCACATGTTTTACAATTATATTTATACGGCAAATAAAATATTATTTATTAAATTAGATAAATACACCACAGATGTGGATAAAATATAATGACAAAATTGAAGTGCATGAATTGGTTTAACCATCTAATCATAGAATGAATAAAGTTGACCAACCCCTTTGATTTAAATCACAATACTAAAACCTAGTACCAATATATAATCTAATTATACTTATTTTGTTTACACATAAATATTTTCTAACCTTCGGTTTAATTTTTTGACTCTCATATAAGAACTAACTAATGAACTGATAAACCCCAAATATACTCGTATTTGTGATCCCTAAATAGTTTTACTAATATATTTTACCCACATCAAAAATAAGTAGATCATAAAATGTGACATTTTCTTATTCAAATAGTATTATTTTCATAAATTATAAAAATTGTGTTAAATTGGATATTGTTTTAAACTGTAAACCTGTTAATGAAAAACCGTTTGAGATGATAATATAAAATTTTTGTATATGACCTTAATTTATTAATATTGAGGAAGTCAATGTATATATTTATAAATTTATGAACCGTTTACCGTGGGTGTTGGGTTTTACTTCCCATACCTCTTAATACAATGTCAGTTAAGCAGGTCAGGAGGGTTGCTGATATGAATCTGTGATGATGAAAGGCAGACTTGAGGATAGCGTGTGGCACGACAGCATGGAAAGTTAGGGCGGACCTGCATCAAGACTGATTGTATTTATGGGATTTTCTCCTGTTTGTTAATGTCATACCTGAAAATAATAATAATAATAATATGTTTGAAACATGTCATAAAATATTGACTTACCTTGTATTAATTAATTTGAATATAACTTTATATATAATGTAAAGTTTTGAAAAACATATAAAATATCTATTGTAGTCTATTGTATTAAGCTAGATTGAAATCCTAAGCCTTGCTGTATTCAATTGCCATATCGGATGATGGCCATTGTTGTAAAGTACAATAGCAAATCAGCAACACTGCTGCTTGTTGTGTCTGGTCTATTGTGTTTCTATGGGACACGGACAAATGTCATATTGGTTTATGTTTTATATCCGGATACGTTTTGACTTTCAAGCTATGAAAAGTGTGATAACAATTTTAATTGTTCGCTAAAGAGTGCTTTAACGGTCTAGAGAAAAAATACTGAACGGATCGTGGTCGTTTTGGTGTCAATGGATTTCTTATGGTCCCTATATGATATCTTTTGAAAAATACGGTATCTTTTGAAAAAATGCCTTACAACTCAGTAAAATGAAAATTAAACCTTATTTAGACCAATCTAAGATGTTATTTTGTCGATTTGTTTACTGCTCCGGGTGACCGTATTCTAATCTTAAATTTGGTACAACTAATGATTAAAAATAGTTTTTTTTAACAAAACAGACATATTTAATTCTATGATCAGTGACAGATAATAAATGAAAGCAAGTATACTAAGGTTGCAGTTATTTTTAAGTAGTAAAATAAATTTTTAACAGCTAGTGCTAGGATAAAATTTTTGTTTCTATACTATAATGAGAGTTTACTTATAATAACCTAGATGATTGAATTTATGTATTCATGTAAACTTACGAATAATATTTATATTTGTTTACATACATGTTTTATATCTTGACCATAAACTAAAGAGCTTTATACTTAGAAAAACAACAAAAAATATAATATGTTCATTGTAAAAATGCTCACTGCCGAATTTAAATCCATTTATTTTTGTTATAACCATGTCATTTTAAATGGCTATGTAGGCTTATGCCTCTACGTGTTTTGTTCTCATTGATATAAAAATGGAGTACAAACATGCGATGATGCAGAACTATAACTAAATAAGTAATGAAATATGCAAGAAAGCCAAGAAGAAATGCCATGAATAAAAAGCAAATGGAAATAAAGTGCAAACAAAAGACAAAGAAAACAATTCTTTGTTTTAGTGAGGCTAAAAAACCTACTATATGATTGACTTAGAAGCCAACTCACGTCCAGTAGCACTTAGTACCCCCAGGGATGTACTTCTATCAACACGTGATTAAGTCAAGTCAAGACTCAATTAGATGCCATAAAACCTGTGAAAGAGCTCAAAGATGGTGGTGGGCCCAAAACCTTATGGGGACGGTAGACTCTGCGTGGATTTAACAAATTTGAACATTGACCATAAGGAGGTATAAATTTTATTGCCAGAGGTTGAAGAACACTCTTGATCATATCGGTAGATTTGGGGTGTGTAGCAAATTGGACACAAACTTCAGATTCTGGCAAATGAAATTTGACCCTGAATCAGCAAAATTATACCTAAAAAAGGAAAAAAAACTGGATTTTAATAAATGGAAATATGGGTTAAAAACTTTTATTATTATATTTGTTTTTCTTTTAAGTCCAAATGATAGTACCATATGATAGTACCAATAATAAAGCAAAATATAAACTTTTGGCTCTATAAATTTATGAACCAACAAACAGCTCACATTGCTAAATAAATAGAAATATTAAGTTTTAATAGTATGTCTTTAGGAATAATTTGTGTTTATAAATTATGAACTTGAATATTATGTTTCATTTAATGTGAATATTTAAACTTATAGATTATTATATTTGTGAATAAGAATCATAAAAATTACTCGTCAATTTTTACGGGCTGTTTGCTAGTATCTTTATAAGCATAAAACGATCATCTTGATTTCTATACAATCTTTGTTAGAACGAATATTGTTACAGTTTATCTATTAAGGACCGTTAAGTGTTTTTCTTTCTTCTTTATATTTTGCAAGACACAAGCAAATAAATAAATAATAATGTCTAACAAACTGACAGATCGATAAATATTCCGATCCGACATAGTTTTAATTTTTTTTTAAACCTAACTATAGGTTATCATTATAAAATGGCATTAAAAGTTGTTATAGATCTTTTTATGTAACACTGTACATCTATAATATTTCTCATTTTAAGATAACATAAAATTGGCACGGAATAATTTAAATCTTTTATGTTTGATAAGTTTAGTTATAGAAGTTAAAGGTATGCTGACAAAATATTTGATTGCAATTGATTTTTAAAACATTTTTACGAACAAAATCTAAAGTAATATAAGAAATGAATATCATGGATTCCTTCCTTTGTAACATAACAAACTTCTTACTTTTAAAAAAAATTTACTTCTATATACTTAAGATACTGTATATATAAGTTAGTATATACTATAAGTATATACTAAGTATACTATATACTTATTCACTAAGATACACTTTACTAATTAAAGTCACATAGTACATCTTAGATTTCTATTGTATAATTGGTGAGTAGAAGAAGTAAATATATTTTTACAACTTTTTAAAACTAACTAGAATTTCAAAAATGTCAATGTATATTTCTTAATTAATTGTAAAAACAAAGTTGAGTATTGTGTGTATATTGAAGTAGTGGATACTGCACGAAGGCTTAAATATTTAATTGATTGTCGAGTTTAAAATCTGGCAGCAACAAACCAGCGACCGTGGTAGTGGAACCTTAAAACTGTCAAGTAGATAGATATGACTTGAGTGGCTCCTGAACAACAAAAACAGTTCCAAAATATAGACCTTAATAAAAACTACCAATGTTTGTATGTCCTTTCAAAAACTTTAACTCATCTTATTAACTTTAACTTCAACTCATTTAACGTATCTTTTAAAGATTATTTGATTTTTTTAATGGAACTTATAGTTAATTATAATAATCACATAATTGAAATCATTTAGTACCGTAACAATTTTATATAACGTATTACTACATACAAAAAATGAAGCTACTGGGTTGAATTAGTATGGTGCAACATACCGCACAGTTTAGGCTTTGCACATTTAGGTCAACAGAGATTATCTTAGAATATATCTTGGTGTGAAGATTGGATTACATTCGAACACCTATTAATTTTAATCAATGGATACACACTTTAATCAATCAATATTTAACAACATAATATTTTACGTTCAGTAGGATTTTCATAGTTTTTGTCTTTTAATTTTAAAAGATAAATTCTCAACAATGCATCGGAATACAATTGTGATAGTATTATAGTAATTATAATTTTCAATACTAATTTTGTTTATATATTATAAGGTTTTCTTTTTTAAAGACACCGTTTTGCAGTTTTTATATTTATTTATATTCCTCAATGAAGTATTATAACAATAATTCATTTATGGAATACTGCAGTGAAATTAAACTGAGTATAAATAAACTCCTTAAAGTACAAAGTTTTAGTAGTAAAATCGTTTTTAACAATGTAATTTTGTATTTAAAGAACAATTATAAAGTACAATTAGTTTTCAAAGTTGTATGAAACTAAATGCATAAAAATAAGAAATATAATTGATACTACCATAGGGCAGAAAGTACACATTAAAAATATCTTTTATTTATTAAAAGAAACGAAACGGGGAAATTGAGCACAAATCACAAATACATGATTTGTACAGATAATAAATAGTTCACGAGATAGATTGCATTCAACCTCTGCTAATCAATATCAAAAGGCTCTTTAACGGTATCAAAACAGTATCACAATTAATTCAATGTTATTGTTGTTCCTCCAATATTAAAAAATATTGCAAGTGTTGGTCAACACAAACTGCCTTAAACTTCTAATGCTAGTTCATAAACACATAGAAGTTTTTTCTCATTTGTTTGTTAAGGTTTTTAAGTACTGTTTACTATTACTTCTTGCAAAAATTAGACTACAGATTTGATATATGATTGAAGTGAAAAACTTTCATTAGGTCAAACAGGCTTTAGTCCTTAATGTTTTATTAATAATATTCCTACCACTGTAAATGTGGTATATGGCCTCTACTTGTAATTGAGTTATGAGGTTAATTATGCGTGACCACAGCTAATTCAGGTGACCTCAGGTGGTTTTGGTTTGGCTTAGTAACGCTCTCATTGACAATATGTCTAGCTGAAAAGTGAGTCATTATATACACTTAGTGATATTCTTTGTTGGAGGTATAATGCCTTTGTATGTGTATAATTGTCCTCTCAGGAAAGTCGGACACTCGTGGGCTCAACGTCCCACGGACTATCGAACAACCCCCTCAGATTTTCCACACACCTTCCTCCCACTACTAACCCTCAGCAGAGAGGACCCTAGCCTCAAACTGCACCATTAGTACATCACTTAGGGCTAAACCTTTGAAATTGTGCCACTGGGGAACCATTCTGTCGGGAAAAGCTAAGTAGCACATCGATATAGACCTTTTTCCCGAAAAAATGACCTCGAAAAACGACACAAAATTACAGTTGCCCTCTCTCTGGAGCATTGAACTTAATGATACAATAGAACTGAAGTGATATTGTAGCCTTAAAATGACATAGCCTTAGGATTTCTAAGGTTTCTTTGATGATAGTATATACAACTTGATTAAGAAAATACGCTAGGATTAGATCTGACCATTATGTTGTCAACAAACTCTTGATTCATTATCTTCTGGTGATGTGTTATTATTCTCATAAAAGACAATATAAGGAAAGTATATTAGATAGTTTTGCACATACGGGAAATTAATACGGTAAACGTTAAAAGCTATTTTAATAATGGCGGATTTAGACATTTTTATTGCTTGAAGCTATAAAAGTTCATTTAAAAGTGATCAATAGAAAGCATTAGACATCATTCATACAGTCGAACTATTCTCTGTAACGTAATATACGTAAATTTTCCATTTTAAAAATAGAGTTTAGCGTTTACCGTAAGATTTACCTTATGTTGCAAAAACTCTCTATTATCTTGTTTTGTATTTTCTTGTTATTTAAGGTATTATGTTTTCATTTAATCCTTATCTTAGGGACTGTCTAATTTTGCTTCATCAGTATTCCTGTTGGAAAAGTAAGAAAATATTACAGTAGAGCATATCTTGCATATCTTACATAACCTTATCCGGTAAAAAGTTAATTTTTAGAAATAATAATTTAATAAAACTTAACATAAAAATAAAACAATCTGGACTGAAAAGTCAGCCGATTTTTAAAAGGTGCAACAAACTAGTTTTATCATTATTCTAAATTGTAATGCATTTCAAAAACTGTTTTTACGATGCTCAAAACACCATGTACTTACAGCCAACTAAATATGGAATCATAATAGAATTTCTGACGTCTTTACACAAAATAAATATTTGTATGGGTTAAATTGCTAAGACATACAATAAAGAAAGACACGACAAAAATGCAACAAAAAGAAACGTTCAAGGATGCCAAATGTGTCTTGGAGGAAAATGTTTCAAAGAATGTCTGGAGGGCAGTAATGTACATATTGAGCCAAAACTGTTGTCCCCCAGAGCGTCTTATGATGGTAGGGTTTAACGGGATAACCTCTGCGGTATTGTTGTACCTTGTAGTAGTATGTTCATGTTTGTGTTGCACACATATAAAAATGAACAAATGGTTAAAATGTTTTACAGAAGTAATTTTACTTAATTATTTTACATTTTAAAAATACAAGGAACTATAGGACCGCTTATTTTTCTAAAATTAATCTTGGGTCTCTTAATCACTCGTTGATATTAATTACATACTCTGCCAAATCGTATAAAACTCAGTTTTCAACCAGACAAAGGTTTATTTTACATAATGTTTTTAACATGCAGATGTTTTTAATAAATTACACTCTAATCCATCCCATAAATCTCGTGTTAATAACACAAAGAGGACACCGAGTTTGACCTAAAAATGGAAAAAAATCTTTTTGGCTTTTTCATTGTAAAGCTTTCCGGGCACAGCTTGTTTTATAGCAGTACTTTAAGCCACCTAATTATGCGGGATGTAATGAATGAGCTCACAATATTGCTGCAATTGATGTGCGTATCAATCATAATGAATTTTTTAACGTTATTAACTTAACAAGTCCTTGATTGTCGGTGAGACTGATTTATTCTTACAACTTACACTTTATTTAATTCAATATACATATCAACCTGTAAGAGGGCAAAACTAGGTATAAGATAAAATTTATACTTTGTTAGCAAGTCGTAAATCGAACGATAAAGTTAGGTGGGGGTACCGTTGGAAAATTATATAAAGAATATTTTTATTATGATAATAAATGAAGACAAACATATGTACTTCTTTTTGCATTTAATCATAATTGTAATCGCAGTGATGCTCTTTCAAGATTTGAGAGTGTGTGGGAGAAACTGATGAAAGCTTGTGGATGTCTTTAAATACAGACTTCGGGTAAAAACTCAAATTTCCCTATATTGGTGTTGATAAATAGTATTCTTCCTTTTTATTTTCTTTGCTGAGAAAGAAAAAAATAATAATTATAAGTATAAAGAGAGTTATATATATTGTTAAAACAATGTGTGGGCTCAATAATTCCTTTAATATGTATGGACACTTTTCCTCTGAAGACTCTGGGGCAAAAAAACATGAATTACGTATAAATCTAGGATCTCTCTGGAATGAACGAATATCATTGTCGGGGCTATATTCCGTGACGTCACTGGTTTAGAATATAACTTGTGTAATATTGTGTGAGGAATGTCAGATATTTCCTTTCGAGTTCACAATATTCCTTAAGCATTTACATTTTGAGAAGAGACCAATTGTTTGTTTATTTAAAGTGTTAAACACGTAACTCGAGTTTAATCATTACATTTAAACTGTTTTATAAGGTATAATTAATATTATTATTACATTTATACACGTTTATTTATAGTTTTAATGCAATGAGAATTTTACTACTAAAAAACTCTGACCTGATAAATTAAAAAAAAAAATACACAAAGGATTTTTTATCCAATATTCAGGCTTTCTTTGTTCCTTTTATTTTGTAAAATCATAACATTTTCCAAACATAAAATAACACGAGAACAAACATTATTGATAGATAAGAGGGAAATCGAGAAGACAACTTTCTGCAAGAAAATATAAACTGATATTTACAACTATGCACAATAGTTTAAGTGGCGGCCCACTTAGTGAATAACACCAATCAGGGTGGCGTTGAAAAGTTCTTCCACATTTCCGTAGTTAAAAATAATAGTTTTAAATTCGGTATTGCATAATTAGTCAAAACGTAAGTGTTAATTTTAACTGTAAAATTTTATAAGTAAAGAATATGTTCCAAGATGGATCGTGGTTATGTGAAATTTACCTTGCTCCATGGAATAGTTACACCAATGAAAGAGAGTAATCATGTGTAATGCGTGATTTATTGCAAAGACCGGCAATGCAAGAACGATATAGGATTAGTCTTCGTATTCCAAATATGTGTTCTTCTTATCCAGAAGGATGATATGAGATTCATGATTGAATGTACAAACGTCACACAACAAATGTTCTCGCATTACGACAAGAGGCGCCCTGATGGTAAATAAGGAATGAGAGAGAGACAGAAAGAGAGAGAGAGAGAGAGAGAGAGAGAGAGAGAGAGAGAGAGAGAGAGAGAGAGAGAGAGAGAGAGAGAGAGAGAGAGAGAGAGAGAGAGAGAGAGAGAGAGAGAGAGAGAGAGAGAGAGAGAGAGAGAGAGAGAGAGAGAGAGAGAGAGAGAGAGAGAGAGATGCCTAGCCATCTGCGAGCCCTGACGACTCTTGTCCTTATGCTAACACTAAAGATTTTTTTATTTAGTTTTTTTCTAATAAAATGTTTAGTGCCCCAACTTAACAATTTATTTATTCATTTCGCTTAAAACGTTTTAATCCTATAAAATACTTATTTTAAATATTTAAGGACAACATTCACATCTATTTAACTCTGCATCTGAAAAGTTCGGGAATAAAGTATTTTCATTGCTTTCTATTGAGATCAAAGTGAATTCAGAATACCTGATAAGCAACTATAACATATAGTCCCTAAATACAAGCTGAATTTATGAAAAAAAACTATGTTAAATAAAAGTTTAAGTTTGTATTTTTATCACATAATCACTCAACTTACTGCAGACATTCCTATCATTTGAATTGAGTTTGTATATTTGAATATAATTAGATTAAATAGCCACAAAGGGAGTAATACTACCCTAAAGAGAGTAACCTATTGCCAGGCAGTGAAATCAGTTCATGTTAATGCAATGTACATGTACAATGTACATGTACATATGTACATTGTATATACATTTAATGTACATTGTACATGTGTTAGTGGACATAGACTCTCTCTAGCAACAATCGCTAATGTAAATAGATTACGTTGTTGTACTGCACGTTTCATAAGATGATTTTGTAAATATTTTAAAAGTCTACTATGTTTTTTTTTATACTGTACGATAGTTGCTATTGTGATTCAGCCTAGAGCAATAGGTTATTTGAAACTTAAGGCTGAAAGTGACAAATAAATTGAAATAAAACATAGAAAATATTCAACAGTGAAAAATATAAACCTACGATGAAAATTTCTTACATTAAATTAACTTAAGGTCACCGACATAGACTCTTGTGTTAAGGTGGCTTTAACAAGTAACGGAGTGTGTACGCAACTGGTATGCTAAAGACACACATCCCTCAGTGCCGGTCGTGGGTTGACAAGTAGTAGTTACTGCGCTCTCCATGAGAGCAACGTACACACAAATGGACATTGTGACTTATGATGTCTACGTGATCTCCATACTAACACTGCCAAGAGGTTCTTCCTAGGAAAACCTAGTTTATAGTTTGTGGAAATGATGAAAAACTAACTTGTCCTAATGGTATTATACATATTTTTAGTTTAGTAGTATCATAATAAGGAATAATAAGTACTATAACACTTAAATTATATTTACGAACGATAGTAATACATGTTTAATAAATATTTTTATTTTATAACGTTATGGTTTTGTAAAAGGGCTATGAGAAAAAAAATTTAAACGGTGCAGTGTTTATTTGGCTTGTTTTGAATTTGGCAAATAAAATTTATCATTATTGTTAAGGTTCATAGTAATATCGATATTCTTATAACCATAGGCAATAGTACACAAAAGCATATTTTATGGTAACTATTTATATACCAGTTACAATAATTAATCAGTTCTATTCTCTAATTATTAAAGCGTCTCAGAAATAGTTTACGACTTTGTACAACTGATAACGATTTATATTAACACTAATTTTGATATATAACTGTATTTAAACTTATACTGTATAATAATAATAATAATAATAATAATAATACTATAAGATAGACCTTTATGTAATGACTAGTTAATTATATAAAATAGTATTTACGAGGTTATGTTTAAGACATATGAATATCTTTGTAGAAAGTAGCTTCTGATAAAAAATAATATGTACGTAAAACTTTGTTAAAGAATAGATGTATGATTTTAAAAGCCAAGCTTGTTGTGAGTCCGTTACATAAAGTGTCCTAAGGACACTTTTAATTAAAAGAGAAGTAAAATGTTACCTTCCAATATGAAAAAAAAACTTAATTTCCATCCCATTACATAAAATTTTTATTGTTATGATTTGTAAATGTATAATTACAAAATGAATTAATTAATTTGGTAATATTCTTTTTCATATTTTTTATATATATTGGCATTAAGAACATAAAATTACACAAAAGTAAAACGATTTTTTCACTAATATAGGAAGCAACATTTCGCAGATAGGAAAATATTAACAACGGTTTTCACAGAAACAAAAAGGCCACTAAAATGAACTAAAAATGAAAACTTATAAAAGATACATGCATATAGAAAACAGTAATAATGTTTTGCGGTTTCTGCAACAACATAAATTGTTATGGACTTTTTTATTTTTAACTTGGTTATTCTTTATTCAATTTGAATATTTAACAAATGGAGGCACACAGCATTATAAAAATCTCTTAAAAACTATTATTTTGCATTGTTAAAAATCTCTTGAAGTAGAATATTTGTAATATTTCACATATTGCATGTTTTTACGATTTAATATGTATTTTGAGGTTATTAAAAAATAAAAAAAAATTTGCATCCTAAAGTATGATTGAGATTTGAGCCAATACAAATATGACTTAATTTAATTTCTTCAAAATTCAATTATTGGAATTCTTATACACTAAATAAGACTTAACATAAAGATATTTCAGTAATGATGACACCAGACATAAATGATTTGTGTTTTGTAAATTAAAAAATCTGTATTGCAATGATTTTTTAAAATACTAAATTAACTATTGCTAAAATATCTTTACCCTAAATTTTCGATTCAATGTGGTGAAAACTAAGTATTAAAATAATTACTAACGTCCACAGATTAAATGTGTAGCAACAAAATTATAAAACTATTGTTCATAAAATTATGAAAATTTCAGCTTTCCATCAATGCACAAATCCGTAAAAGAGAAATAAAATATCAATTAAAACATAATTACAGTAATTTACATTTACAGCTAGTTAAATGCAAATTGATTCTAACTTTAAAAAAATTATTTATGTTTTTCAATATATAAAAACTGCCTGGTAGTTTATTTTATGAAAGCTTTTAATTTCGCGAGCTGAGCTCTAATGGATGGAGCAGTAACCAGCAGCTGCTTCGACAAACAAAATGTTTCCACTGGCGTTATCGATTATCATGTGGCAAGCGTCACAGCTGGCAGAGGGTTCCAAATAGAACAGAGCAGTTCATTTTTTCACCGCGAATTAAAGTAGGAGGCATCGTAAATGTTAATTTTAGTAAGGCATTTTAATTCAGTGATCAACGAATCTACAACGTGTACGACAGTGGCATTTTTAGAGTAAGCTACCATAAACACCTTTTAGGGAAAGTGGTCCAAAATTCCCAAAGTTTGTGGGCATCCAGGGAATCACACCCATGACCTTTTGAACTCAAGTCCAAAAGGTTACCTAGGATATATTGAATTGTTTTGCTAGAGGATATATTGAGTTGTAATTTTAATTGCCTCATAACCCTTCAATCCTCATTCAATGAATAAATACAGCTCTGTTGCATTGTTATCATTAAAAAATGCATTAACAATTTGGGTTAATTCAAGCACTAAAATTGTGCTTGAATTAACAAAAAAAACATGTTTCACTGTTTTAGTGATCTTCCACTAAACATTCTAAAAACATTCCACTTGGTTGACGTGATTCTTCTGGAAAGGAGACCATACAACGGAGCCACATTCTAGAAGCGGTCGTACCAGGGACTTGAAAGGGTGATCAAGGTGGAAGGCGAGTTAAAGTTCTTAATCGACCTAAATATAAACCCGAGCATGGAGTTAGCTTTTTCTGTGATGTGGGCAATATGTTCTTGAGGGTTTAGCTGAGGGGTCATAGTCACTCCGAGATCTCCGCCCTTGTCCACTCTCTTCAAACTGCACTTATTTAGAATATAATCGTGTTGAAATGGAGTAGCCCTACGTTATCTTATACATACCCTCGTGGGGTATCTTAACATACCCCACGAGTATGTTACTTTAGACACTTAAGACGTTAACTTCCATGAGGTTTTCCTTGCAGCAGGCGTTGATATTTGTAAAATAAAGCTGGAGGCACTCGAAGTCGGAGGCTGAGGATACTGTAATAAGCAACTTGATATCGTCGGCAAACATACGGTAAATGGAAAGGATGACCTCACCAATGTCATTTATGAATAGATTGAACAGCAAAAGGGCCAAGTTGCGACCCTTGTGGGACTCCAGTTACGACACTGAAGAAAGCAGAGAGGATGCCGTCAAATTTCACTTCAAGAGTTCTGTCAATCAGATAGCTCACTAACCACCTAAGCAGCCCCCCCCCCCGACATATCCAGCAAGCTTGGCAGCAAGAAGACCATGATTGACTCTGTCGAATACCTTCAATCGGTCAAGGTAAACGCAGTCCACCTTATAAGATGTCTAAATCAACATATTTCTTAAGGTAAGACGTTTCCATCGTGCCCACGAAATTAGCATACTTATCGGTTCGTTGTTAATATTTATGCATTGTTTCATGACATAGGAATAAATTGTTGTACTTTCCCGGATGTAAATAACATATTTTCTTATGTTAATGGCTTATAATTTTTTTGTATTTAAGAAGTACTTAGAAATAAAATCAGCTGAAATTTGTATTAAATTTACATAAAAATTAATAAATATATTTAATGCATTTAAATATACAAAAATTATTTCTTAAATTTGAAAAAAAAATTGTCATTAGTCTCATAGAGACGTTAAAAAGCTGTGTTTAAGATTATATGGAAGTAAACAAATATATCGACATAATATCTATAATATATAATTACTCTTTCTCACGTAGTTATGGTATAGTAGTAAATATATTAAATACTTATACTATTTTTTTAATAATAGTAGTGTAAAAGTGGGGCTGCTGGGCCATGACGTCATCACGATGACGTCATCAATGACGTCACTAATGACGGCACCAATGACGTCATATGACGTCACATGACGTCACACCTATGACGTCATGGTGACGTCATTACCGCTGACGTCATCATGATGACGTCACTGACGTTAATTAGGTCAAGGTCACGCAAGAATACAAAATTTTTTTTTTTTGCACTTTTGCGATTCCTCAAATTTTGTTGAGAAAATGAAATTTCTCGAGGAACCACAAAAGTGCAAAAAAATATTTTTTTTATTCCCTAGCGATCAGACTCTCGACCTAATATATCCGTCAGGGGTCATTGACCCGTCCCAGCAGCCCCACTTGAAAAAAAATAATTTTTTTTATTTTACTTACCCACCGAGAGACTGAGAGCCGAAGAATAATTTCTTCAAACACCCGACAGTGCAACAAACGACACGCGATCCGAACAGCACCGCGTCTGAAGGCATACTGACTTGGGCACAGGCGGTTCCCCAGGTACCCGGCCCAGTGGTGGGGATAAGGAGGTGGTGGGGGTAAAGTGGTCAGAAGGAAGAAAAATTTATTTTTTTACAAACAACACGTCCCAGCCGGTCCTTTACCGGACCTCCGTAACTCGGATTGGAAATATTTCCTGAGAAATATTTATTTTTATTCTTTCTCAGGTGATCTTGGAACTTGTGAAATTCCAATCAAACCAAAAGTGAAAAAAAAATTTTGTTATTTGAAACTTTGCCTAAAAATTAAGAAATGTTTGATATTTGGCTAAATATTTAAATTTAAACTCAATATAAGTAAATTGAGTGCAAAAAGTGAGATGTGCACACCACAAGAGTTGAACAGCAACTGAGCAAGTCTCTCCGTGTATCTTAGGTACTCGGCAGGGTGTTGGGGATAAGGAGATGGTGGGGGTAAAGTGGTCAGATAAAATGGAAAAAAAAATTTTTTTTTGCAAACTATACAACTGAGTATGTTATTCAGCAATAGGCATAAGAACGAAAAAAAAAAATTAATCGACATTGCTCAACATGTTCAAACGTGTTCAAGGTCAACCATTTGAAGTTTAAAAAAAAAAAAATTTTTCATTTTATTTACAAAAATCCTCCTTCATCCCCATATGTGCTGTCCGGACTTGTGCTTGATGTTTTCGAAGAATTTTCTTCACAGCAACATGTCCCTTGTGTATTTTGGACTACCCCTTCTGCTTCATCCATACTGTCGTCGATGAGTGGACAGTCGTATTCCAAGTTCATTTTTATTATCATCCCTGGATTTTGAACTAGCCGCATGTGCAATTTTTCATAGATTTCTTTTAGGTATTGAAGGCTGTCAACAAGTAATTCCCACTTCATTGTGTGTAGTGTAACCTTTAGCGTAGCTGAGTTGGAAATGAAGCCAGACTTGCATGTAGGATTGGTCTTTTGGAATTGTGGTGGTGGGGGTAATTGATACAACCAGACAGGTCGAAACATGTTCAAGGTCAACCATTTGGAGTTTTAAAAAAGAAAATTTTATTTAAAGAGTAGTGTTGAAAACTGGCAATTTGGCTGCTTTATCTGTACACTCGATGCATTTTAGGCAGTATACAACTGCGTATACCAAGTAGAAGAAGATTGCAATCAATAAGGCCAAGATTATGAAGAGATCTAATTTTAAAATTTTCTGAATTAGCATATGGTCCTTCCTGATCCGTCTTTCTTCCATCCTTCTTTCCATCATCTCCACTAGATCCACATGCTGGCATCTCCTCCTCCCCAGGCTTTCCGCTTCATCGGCCTCATATATTGGTGGTGGAACATCCATGTTTGCAGCTCAAAAGATGAAGATGTAATGAAACACATTGGTGCTGCATCTCAGGTCTCCAAGAGGAAAAGTGGTAGGGGAAAACCTGAACATGTTAGAACATGTTCAAGGTCATCCAATTTGTGTTTAAAAAAAATTCTATCTTGCTACAATACTGTAGCAAGATAGGTTTTTTATTTTGTTTTTATTTTATCATTCCTTTATTACAATACAAAAATATGCATATTGAAGTACAATGAGGATACAAAATATAAATATTAGTCAGGAGAAATATTCCAAGTTTGGACTGGCTTGAGTCTTCATGGATGATCTGGAGGAGTAGGCTGAAGAAGTTGATGATGGTGACCTAGGTGGCTCGTCATCCCTGGGGACATGAGGGCATTTTGTGTTGCAAGCAAAAATTTGCATGTTCAATCGGTATCCCTGTTCGATTAGTGATTTAAATTCTTGAACAATATTGTTTAATTCTTCCATATTTCTTACAAATACTTCTTCATAATTTGCACATTTTACAGTCAGAGCCATCTTGATGTTTTCCGTAAGATGTCCAAAGGCGGAATGAATATTAGCATGGTTGTTTGAAGGTAGTATGAAATAGTGGTGGGGGGAAGGATTTCACACGCTGTCTGATGGGAGGTGGTTAAATTTTTTCCAACTAAACATATTGATTGAACAAATAACGCAAAGTTCTCTAGGTGTTTCATAACTCATAACCGGAGCTACATGGCCATATTGTAAAGATCCATCATCTTGTAAGAATTGTGCCGGGTTAGAGATAGCAGCCCTTCCACAACTTCGACAAAATTTTGTACCATCACCAAATTTGTACCAACCAAAAGTGTTGTAACCTCTGTTGTCTAGCTTGTACTGTTTGATAAAAATTTTAATTTGCTGAGGAGCGTTGGATCGTAAAGTATGGCTAAATAGCTGTTGATCTTCAATAATTTTTCTTACACAAAGCTCAAATAGGGTGCTCATCGTTTGACAGTTGCAATCAAACTGAACTTCTTTACAGTCTGTATGCTGGTAACCTGAAATGGTGGGGGGAAAAACACACACACACACACACACACACACACACACACACACACACACACACACACACACACACACACACACACGCACATATATTGCTGTTTAAAAAAAAATTATGTTTAATTTGTGCAAAGGTCAAAGGTCAAGGTCACCCCAGAGCTTTAAAAAAAGGCAACATATCAATATGTGAAAATTTTTTTTTTGTTTCACATATTGATATGTTGCCTTTTTGTGTTTTTTTTTTGTTTTTTTTTTGTTTTTTATCTTTATTTAAAACAGTACAAACAAGATTACATGACAAAAATATATATAGTTAAAAAATACAAACAGATACAAGAAAGAAAAAAATTATTTTTTTTAACACTGCTGCTTGTCTGCGATGTGGATGGTAAGCTCGGTGGAGTTGCTGCCGCTGCATCCGTGGGACACCAAGTAGAGACATCCTGGTTGTATGAAGCGGAGATCTTCGTTTTGGAGTAGGTGTACAAATCTTTTGGGCAGGTAAATTTGGAATTTCGGCTCATCTCCCGGAGTGTATGGGGCTTCGCTCAAGCTGCAGCAGATTGCCTCGCCGACTGTAGTTTCCATCTTCTTCATGGTATGTATAATATAATGTTTTTCATCCTTCAGCTCTGAACATTTTTTTACCGGCAAAATTGTAGACTTGGAGTGGGCGTTGAATTGTTCCACCAAAGTCTGCAGAAACTGGTTGGATGCCATGGTTGTTCTAGAGGTCCTCGCTGTCTTCTAGCTCTGAGATGTTGTCGTCTCGGAATCTTGAGTAATACTCGTGCCAGGTCTCGGTCTGCTCCTCGCTTTTATAATCGCCGTTACCCCCACCACCATCGCCGATTTCTCCATCTTGCAGGTAAGTCGCTAATTTTAAAGCGTTTTTTAACGCACAGTGCCTGTCCCTTTCATGTTCCACACTTTGTGTGCAAATACAAATGTTTTCAGCAATAAATTTAAAATTTTTATCTATTTGCACATCTTTAACTGGAGTAGATGTAAATTGTTCTATCCATCTTTTCTTTTCAAGTCCTTTTGTGTAAATATTAGTAAATCTGTTTGAAAATTGATGCATAATATGATACAAGTCTGAATAACTGGTAAAACCGTCATACCAATCGATGTGATGAAAATATTTCCAAGTCCATCGGTTTGTTGTTGCGGCTTTGGTGGTTAGTGAAGAAAAAAAGCATGGTGGTTTAAATAAAAATGTGTAAGGAATATTTTTATCTAAATCGTAAAATACGAGTTCTTTAATTATAAACCGATCATCGTTACCACGAAAAGCTTGAAATTCAATAATACCCGGCTTGGACTTGATTTCTTCTTCCATGTCCATTTGAAAGGTCACCCGTCTATCCATCACGGTGTCAGAAGGTCAACTGTTTTCCACACCACGGTAGGCATTTATTTATGCCAGGCCGTACAGTTGAAGGCCCGTTGGTGTATATTTAACGTGGGCACCATCCCCGGTAGGCCTACACCCACAAAATTTTGAATTTTTTATTGAAAATTTGCCAATTCAAGTGTAAAGTGTTGTGAAAAAATTAAAAATTTTACTTAACTTTCCATCTGGTCATTTTTGTTGTAGTCATTCTCATCACTTTGATCCTTTTCATCACTGAAATGTGTTTCTTCATCCTATTTTACAAAATTATTTTTTTCTTGCACATATTGTTCCAATTGTCTCCACATTTGAACTTCATGAGGAATTCTGTTGAATATTGAAGTGTCCACAGGTCCATACAAAATTGGTGCGTCCGGTTGTTTGTCCAAAGTGTCTGTTAAATAATCTTTAATAATTGAACTGGAGAATACTAGCTGTCTTAAATATCTTGTTATCGGTTCCGTTGCACATGTTAAAATAAAAAATTCTTCTCTGTTCAGTTGAATTTTTATGTCATGTTTGGTTGTATCTCTAAATCTCATTTGATGTTCACCTCGGTGTTTAATAAATCAATTTCCAAGTCTGAATCCAATAGTCCTACTTTTGTTTTCCTGCCAAACATGTTGCTATTAAAGTAACATTCCAACAAATGGAGGTGTTTCATAAAAGATTGAAATGAAATGAAATGAAAATGCTTCTTTATTGAGGCGAACATTAGGACCACATGGTCCTCTCTTACAGTTAACCTCTAAACAAAATAATATTAATTAAAATAAAATATATTATAATCTACAAAAAATATATACACTTTAGCTTTCTCTAAATAATTTTATACAAGTAATAAAAAGAAATACAATTAATAAAATAAATACAATTTTACAAAACATTCATTCTACATTCACACCATGCTGCACCTACTCCTAGAGCACGCCATCCTGCCAAGCCACGGCCATCCGGTTAAGGTAATACTCCTTCAGCGCCACCGTCAGCCGGGAACGGGATTCTATGGATCTTAATGTGTAGGGCAAGGAGTTCCAAAGACGACAAGCTGTGACTACGAAAGATTTGTTGAAAACAGTTGTTTTGTGGTGTGGAATTCGAAGTGTTGATGAACCAGAGCGGGTATTTCTTGCACCTCTCTCATCCAAAAATTCAAAATTGATCGCAAGATAATTTGGGATTCCAAGTTTGATTGCAGAGTGTGTGATCGTGACTATTCGCAGCAGCCGGATGTCTGATAATTTTAACAAAGATGAATGAATGTAGAAAGGTGTGACGTGGTCATCTCGTTGAAGATTGTACAAAAATCGAATGCAATAATTTTGAGTTCGTTGTAATTTTGAGGCCAACGCCACAGTCATGTCATTGACTACAGTGTTGCAGTAATTAAAGTGTGGGAAGACGAGTGATTTGATCAAAATCAATTTGACGTGGAAAGGTAAAAGTCGTTGCATTTTTTTCAGAGTATGAATAGCAGCAAATACCCTTTTACAGGTATTAACTACTGCATCAGTCCAGTCAAGTGTATTAGTGATAGTCAAACCAAGACTTATGGCCTTGTCATAGTATGGCAAAATTGTCCCATTGACAACAATGTTGGGTACATTGTTCATGTCAACTTTGCCAAGGAGTCGTGAGTGTCCTAGTATCATTGGTTTCGTTTTGTCTGGGTTTAGTCTAAGTCCGTTCTTTGCTGCCCACTGAACAATTCTGTCAATATCGTCATTCATTTTAGTCACAGCTTCATTCAACCTGCTGACTTTGAAATGAGCATAAATCTGTAGATCATCAGCGTAAGAATGAAACTTGGCGTTATGTAAAACAGAAGTAATGTCATTTGTGTAAATTGTAAAAAGAAGAGGACCAAGTATTGATCCCTGGGGAACACCACAGGGAACATATCCCCAGTCAGAAGTTAGGTTGTCATGACACACACACTGCTTTCTGCCTTGAAGGTATGATCTCATCCATGACAATATCATGGTCATCGAGAAGGATATCATGGTTCACAGTATCAAAAGCCTTGCTAAAGTCAAATAACGTCAGTAGTGTACATTGACTACGATCCACGGCCAATCGTATGTCATCAGTGATTTTCAACAAGGCTGTTTCAGTACTGTGGAACTTTCTAAAGCCTGACTGGAAAGGGTTAAGAATATTATTAAGAGAAAGGAAATCTGAAATTTGTGTGTGAACTATTCTTTCAAGGGCTTTTGAAAGGGCAGGAAGAATACTGATTGGTCTGTAATCTTGTGGAAGCGAAGGGGATGAGATCTTATTCAAGGGGCGGACTAGAGCAGACTTCCATTTTTCTGGGAAAATACCTTTCTTCAAAGAAGTGTTAAAAATGAAAGTTATGGTTGGGAGGAGAGCAAACAAAATCCGTTTTATCAAAGAAATAGGAATATTATCAGATCCCATGGCATTGGACGTTATACGTCTTATAGCCTTCAACACATCTATTTGCAAAACAGGACTAAAATGGATTCCCAAGCATTGGCTGTAAACAAAATCATTTTTGTTCCGTGAGTTAAAATTACTGTAGGTGAATAGTCGGTTGATTTCATAACTCCAATTAAAACACTTTTATCCAAACTTGAAGAGATTGGATAAAAAATTCGTAAAAATACCTCCATTAAAATATTTGGTGAAATATTTTCTTCCACATTTCTCTTCCTCTTGGACAAATATTTCTTCTTTTTACCTTTTTCTTCTTCTTAATCTGCGCCGTGTTGCTGTTTATTCATGTCCAAAAATTCTGAAATTTCTTTGTCTATATCGCATTCCGTTGTACCACTAGTAGAAGCCATATTGAAGATGATGCTACCCATACGATGTCAGGCAACAAACTGATCAGAAGCGGTCTGTGCGCTCCCCTTTTATAATCGCGCCGGTGATTGAAATTTTACAAAAACGAGTTTTTATAAAACATTTTTAACAATTCCTGTCAAAGGTGTGTAAGTGACAATTTTATCGTGTAAAATTAAACAATATGCTGTAGTATTTGCTGGTACCGCTTTGGCAAATTCCATTTCTATTTTTATATCCACACTTGATGACTTTACCGATTCATTTTGTTTAGAACAATCGATTACTACTATTGGGTAGTTATCTAAATATTTTTCTGGTGAAAGCAAAGGCGTATTTGTTTTACCGTAATATGAATTTTGAAATCTCGCATACATTGTATAGTATGCTGAATTTTTTATCTGCAAACGATACATTTAAATTGTCATATGGGAAAAATTGTGAATTTAAATATACTTTAATATTTTTCAAATCACAATGATTAAATTGGCCCGCATGTTTAGTAATATCGTCTCTCCTAGCTGTTTGTAAACCAAATATAATATATCTGGCCCGTTCCACATAATTTGATGTTTTAACAGTCCAAGTGTGTCGATCCGTAGTAGGTAAACTGGGATGTTCATGAAATTCCCAACTTCTAAATGGAATAACAATATCACGATCAGCTTTTAATTTTCTTAATAGTAGCATTCGATGCTCGTCAGCTAATTTAACATGTGGAACTCTCCATACGATTTCGCATCTGTTGTACCACTCGCAGCTTTAATAATATCTTTATCATTTGAAGATCTCAATAAAACTAATTCTTGTTTAACATTTAATATTATTTTCCTATAATCTTCAGCGAAACCAAGCAATAAACGTAATGGAATGTAGAAATCAAAGAATCCCTTTGAATTTGGGGTGATTGTATCAATTGTAGGTTCAACCCATCCGGCGGGTATTAATAAATTGGTATCAGTCGGTGATATAGATGTTAATCCTTTTAAAGTTGTTGCAATACCTACTTTTTTAGTGGAATCTACTGTAACACCTGATATTTCATATCTGATTTCATCAAACAAGAAAGTCATTGCGTTATTTATAAATGGAACTACTGTACCTACACTATTGTCCTTTTTTGTTACTTTTCCTTCGATATACAAGTAACTTTCACATGGTAGTGTGTAAATGTCTTGATGTTGTATAGGAATACGAATTTCATCGTTATTGTTCAATTTTGATGAAGTGTAAGGGTTGTGGGTGTGATATTCTTTTTCCCATAGGGTTTCGTCGAATGTCGGACCCTGCGCTATATCCAGTATATCCATAATCGGTTAATTTTAAACCAATTTTTTCTAAGAAACGAATGTTCTCGCGTGTTAACTTCTCCACAGCTGAAGAGCTACTAATGCGGTTTCCCGTAGGTTGTCCACTTTTAAATGATAAACCCATGATTTTTGTATTAAAGTGTCGATTTTAAATGTAATCTAACTGTAATTGGCTCTTCTCGGAAATCTATCAAGTTACCGTCTTGATCCAATACGTTCAACACGATGTCTGAAATGAAAGTGGTGTTCAACGGCAGATATACTAGGTTCTGTGGCTTTTCAACAATTTTAAATCCTGGAGGTACACTCGGGTAAAAAGTATGTATTATATGAGTAATTGCTCCATCTCTGTAAGCTCCCTGTATAATGTTACAAGTTATATCTATACTATTAACTTTTAGTATAGTTACAGTTTGTTTACCGGAATGTGTTTGATTTGGTTCTAAAATTGGCTCATCTTTGGGAAATCCTAACAATTCACCGATTGAGTGTTCCTGAGTAAAATCTATATAATATTTGGAGTTAATTTTAGCTTTCATAGTATTGTTATTACCTTTTAATGTTATATTGTCTTTTCCCATTTTATTTTGCAAAAATTCATTAATATGATCAATTTCATAAGAACCTGTGGGTAAACTGCAAACTTCTAAGGCTGTAAACTTCCCACTCGCATCTTTTCCTTTATAATAATGCAATAAGTTATTCTTATCTTCTGTAACATTGGGAATAGAGTTGTAAGTTGTAAAATCCAACAGTGCCGCCTCCCAAAACCTTCCTTTTTGCAAGCGTAACGCTGGAAAAAGGATACTTCGTAAAGTGGACGATTTTCCTGTTAATGATAATGTATAGGATGACATGTCAATGGTGACTGATACTTTTAGCTAGGAATTCCAAACATAAATGGCCGCATATTAAAGTGTTATCAGGTTGTTCTCTTTTATAGTTGTAATATATGTTTTTAGCAGATTTAAAGTAATGCTCAAGCTCTTTAGGTGGTGGTAAATTGCCAAAACTATCAAAGTAATATATATTATCACCTAATTTCTCATAACAAACCCAATGAGTGCCAGGACCTTCAGAATTATCTAAATTTACAATACCTGTTTCGTTTTTCCACATTTTAACTGGTAAATCATCTTTCATAAAGACACCGCGAAAAAAAGGTATTTTTAAACATGAAATGTATTTAAATAATTCGATATTTGTTAACGCTTTATGTGGTATTACTAATTGATTTCTTTTATTTAATATGCACGATACGGTCTTAGGTATAGACCCGCCCCGTTTTTTACCATTGACCATACTGTTGGTTTTTTGTTACCCTTTCTGGTGGAACGTCGTTTTCTTCTAATATTCCCCCCATGTTTTGTCTTTGCCGATCTCCTTTTCACTCTTCTCCTCCTTTTTCCACCTCCTACTGCTGTTTTAGCCTTCATACCTGCTGTTACCGCTAAAGCTGCTGCTTTTTCTGCAATACTAGCGTCACTAGACTTTACTCGGTGCCAAGCTATATCCGCGAGCTTTTTATCAGCTATTGATCTATTTTTTGTATCGCTAAATGTGGAATATGCTATATCGTGTTCTTTACAAGCCTGATCTAACTTATTTATGCCTGGATCGCCTCTTTCCAGTCGTTTTTTCAATTTAGTTCCTGGTCCACAATACTGATAACCTCCCGGTATGTGAAATTCGTATGGTAAAGCGTCTATTGCTCTATTTACGACAGATCCTACTGGAATTCGATTTAAAGCTTTACTTAACAGAGAAACCGCTGTGGACGTGATACCGCCTCCTTTCCGTATAGTGTCTCGATATGGACTGGTGTAATGAAACGCCATGATTGTCTATATATTCGAAAAGCGTAACCTATGTGTTACCTCTATGACAGGTTGCACATAAATGATGTAATTTAAGGTGTTATTTAATTAAATATCAATATCACCCCAATCTGATGATCTAAATTTTTGCGTATTAGGGTTAATAAAGTATTTATTAAAAATTTCCCTTTTAAACCAACCACCTCTAGCGGATTCAGCAAAAGTATTATGATTCGTTTTTCCTTGAAGAATATCCGGTGTAAAATGATTGTGTAAATCAAATAACGCATTACCTAAAACTTTTACAAGAAAATTAACAGTGACGGCATTATCCACATGTTCAGGGTCTTTAAGGTCTGTTATACGTTTATTATTACAAGTATACACTTTACTATCCTTTAATGATGTTGTGATGGTCTGTCCTACAGTTGCAGCATCATTTGGGTGTCTTCCTGCTCTCAAGTTTGTAATATTGTTATCATTACATGTAAAAACTGCAAAATGTAAATTTGGATCTAGATGTACGGTTTGTGATAAAGCAGCTGCATCATGATCCTCATGACCCCATGACAAATTTGATAACTTTTTATCCATGCAATCCCAAGCATTATTTTTGTATGTTAATAAATGAAATTTTTCATTACCTTGAATAAAGTCATCCTCTTGCTTTGATAATACTTCATCTCGTTTTACAAAAGAGGTTGTTTCCTGTTTTAAGGTTTCCATCATTTGACCAACTGTTGCACCATCTGATGGTGCTGAACCATCTTTTACATTCGCCAAACAATTACCAAGACAGTCAATAACTCCTACATCACGTGTAATACAATGATCTTTGATGTATTTTAAATTTACAGCATCATTTTCATTTTTTGGATAACCTATATCGTTAATAACAAATTTATAAAAAGAAAACCCATCTTTTGTCTTTTCAGGTATTATAGAATGTAAATAGCGTCTATTTATGCTGTCTTTTTCATCTACAGGGTCTGCTACGTTGGATATACGCCGATTTTCAGCATTATACGTTTTTCCATTAAATTTTAACGTATTCTTTAATTCCGATGATAAATAACCTCTGTTTATTGCATCAGCGTTTTGATTTGGCTTACCAACGTTGGAAATTCTATGATTACCCGCGTTATATGTGTTTTTGTCTAATTTCAGTGTTGGTAATACCTCTTTTTTTAATACTTTTAAATTTATTGCATCATTTTCATCTGTGGGATCATTAATGTTTTTTAACCGTTTATTACTAATATCATAATCTCCATCAGGTGTTTGTGGTAATCCAACACCTCTTTTTAAAGTATTAAAGTAATATAATCCATCCGATGAATACCGTCCGAACTTGTCAACACTCATGGTGCAACTGATTAGCATTTTAGGGAGTAACGCATTTTTATGAGATTACCCCTCGGTTTCTAAGTTCATCCACTAAAGCCACCCATTCGTTTTCCAATCCAGTATGACCCGCTTCTTTGGCTTCATGTATTAGTTTCATTCTATCCACCAATTTATTGATATTATTGTAATAAATTACATTTGTATTGTATAGTTTCTTCATCAATCCTTTACCGGTGACTGATTTGCTTCTTTTCCTCGGTTCTGGGGAACTTATGTCTAAAGTGGATGCTACAAATCTTCTTTTTACAGGTTTTCTTCTTGTAATTGGTATTATTTTGGAAACAAATTCTCTATATTTTACAGATTTATTTCGAAATATTGGAGCATCAGGTAAATAATTTCTTCTATATGCATTAGTTTGTTCCAAAATTTTGCTATACACTTCCAAATCATCATCTTTTACCAATGCATGTAAAGGTTTATTTTCAAATAATAATTCAAATAATCCCCTCGTCCCTTTATATATTTGATCACCTACGTGAATATTATCATGTTCATCGACATCTAATTTGCTATTACCAACCATTACACCTTCTTTGGACATTCTTGCTCCATAACTGTGGTATTTTTTAGTAGAATTAGTTCCAATTAACAGTTTTAACAAGTATTTTCTTCCTAAAGGTCCTTTCGTATGAATATTTTCACCCAATAAGCTTATGTTTGATGGTTCTCCTTCTGTTTTTTCTTCTTCACTCGCTATAGATACCACTTCTTCTTCACTACCAGCATATACATCTTCTCTTTCTGCCGTTGTATCACTAAATATGGAGGCTTCCGGGTCCTCATCGCTAATATCTTCTGATATTACACTTTCCCTTTCATATTGTGTTATCGGAGCAATAATATCACCTTGAAAAGAAGGTTTAGTCAATTTTTTGTTCAATTGTTTCAAAGGCTCTGTAATGGGTTTAAAAGTAGATTCGAGAAATTTCTCCCTTTCGCTGATACCTAACTTTAACGCTCTGTTTTTAGCCCGAATAGAATCACTAAGTGATTTAATTTCCTTTACTAACTTTTCTTGGTTAACCATGTTTGTAGCAAGACGTGCTGTACAAGAATGATTGCGTGATATAATGGTTAGTGAATTAATATAAATTTATCGAAACCTATCCTGTATCGGCCGTTATTTAGTGGTTGTTCCTTCATAATTGTCAAAAATCCATAATTTTCAGCCCAAGCCTTACCACATATGTCTTTAAACCGTTCATATGACATATCCGCATTGACATGATCGTAATATATGTGTTTTAAGTTGGTTTCATCCTGTTTGAATACAATTAACACATTTGCGTTATCTCTTATCAATTGTTTTGGTATTTTACTATAAGTCTGGCCTATGTAAATGCTATCTATATTGTTATGTCGCCCCATAGCGAAATAGCTCCTGATAGTGTTTTGGTTTTCACAGGATATATCATCAAATATAAAAACTGAAAATGGTTTAGCTTCATGCGGTTGCATTACACTTTCACTTGCATCAAACTTGTTATATTTCACTTCTGGAACATTATTAAATATTTTTTCTAATAATTGGTATTTGGGTTGTTGTAATGATTTAGAAAAGACATACAAGTTATTGAAATGCAATCCTTTTGGGTTTGTAATCAAATTGAATACCACATTTGTTTTACCACAATTGGATGGACCGGTTACAAGACAACGCACCGTGTTTGGTAACAAAACACCATGTTTGCCACTGTTCAATTCTGAATTGTCCACCGTGAGTTCATCAATATTATTAATAGGAAAACTATCCTTTTGCGGTATTATCTCCATCCTTTGTAAAGGTTCAACCTAAAATGATGCTCCATCATTATATGAGATCCTTTTTAGGTATCCAAGAATCTTCACTCTTATTAAATCCTAACCATCGCACTTTTACTTTATCTTTTTCCGTTGCAACACCTTTTCAACGAGATACACATCGCCAACCGTGGATTTTAACATTTCATGTCCATAAAACCCTCCTTCGAGCAATTGTCCTTTATTTTCTTTTAAAATGTAAGTTTCTGGTACTGTAGGTTGCACCTTAAATACGGTAAAAACCTCATTTGTCCAATTTGGCAGATATCTTTTACTGAATACACCTTTGTATTTGCTTATTCGCACTTTATCACCAACGTTAAACGTTTTAGGCCTTAGTTTTTCAACTTTTGGTTTAGTATTCATTTTTATACGTTTTAATACTAGTTTTTCATTTTTGCTAGTCACTTGGTTCGGTTTCATACCAATTGTTCTATGGAACTTGTTATTGTAATCTTTTATTAGTTTTGGTAACATATCAATCCATACGTGCGATCCTCTGTTTGAAAACATCTTGTACATCGCACCTTTTAAAGTTCGATTGAATCTTTCTATAATTGATGCTTTTACCTCTGAATTAGTCGAATAATGGTTTATGTTGTGTTTTTTCATTAAATTTGAAAATTCTTTATTGAAATATTCTTTACCATCATCGGTTTGTAAATGTTTTATGGTATTTTTGTCTCTCTGTATAGCAGTTTCCATGGCTTTTGTTACACTCTTGCCGGTTTTATCTTTTAGCGGTAAAGCATCTGCCATTTTTGTAAAACAATTGATAATAGTCAATATATATTTAAATCCTTTATTTTGTTTACTATAAGGAATAATTTCGATTAAATCAGCTTGATATAGATCATTCATTTCTTTTATAACAGTATTTCTTCGGGGAAATTTTCTCCTAGCCGGTTTATGAAGTTCATGAACAATTTTTTGTTTCAAATCCATAATTTTATCCTTCCTCATTCATGGATGAAGTAAAAATAAATTTTTATTACATTATACCCATATTTAACTGGGTCAAGGTCATTCAAATTGATGTAAAAAAATGGGGAACACGGCGTTGGACTTGCCGTGTTCCCCATTTTTTTTACGGAAGGAAAAGGAATTTAGGTCAAAGAAGGACGAAGAGGGACGAAGAATAGGTTAGTTGTCGATAGGGTTGAGAGAGTAGTGGCCAAAAGGAAGAGTATCAATTTGGTTTTCCATAATGTGACGTTTGTCATCTTTGTTTGACAATGCTTTTTTCACTTCTGTAACACTGTACACTTTGTGTTTTTCACTCCTTATAGTGTTGAATTTAGCAGTGAAGGTGGTGTCGTTAAATAAACAGGTTTTGTAGTGTTCAAAGTTTACATTTTTCTTCAAATAACTTGTCTTCACACCTTTTGCTTTTTTGGTGGTAGATGTTTCTTCTTGATGTCCTTTATATACTTTAAAAGAATATAATTTGGACATTAGTGCAACGATTTCTTCCATGCTTGCTCCATTGCATTCATCTTTGAATTTGCCTAAAACTTTCTTATTATTTTCATTAAAGTTCGGGTGATTTCTTGGGTAGTCGGAAAAATCAAAATCATTTTTGTGTATGAACGTCCGAAGATCTTCATACATGTCTTGTGTCTTAATCCAATAAATTAGTGCATCCGTGTCCATGTAGGCTACTCCAATATTTTCTCTTCCATAATGTTGAACCATTTTGTTGTAATGAAAGTCATACATGTGCGTTTTACTTATATCCAATATAGACATTCCTATGTACAACGGTCGATCCATTACTATCTTGGTTTTCTTCATGCTGACTGCTACCAAGTTTTCATTAATTATCATACTTGTTCCAAAATTCGGTTTCTGTACAAGTTTCTGCATCTGTCTGGGGTTTGTTACTAATTTTACAATTTTGTGTTTCCTTTTGTTTTCTAAAGTTTTTCCAAATATTGCATTGTTCATGAGCTTGTAAAAATCTTTTTCAAAAGCTGATGTTGCTGCTGCTCTCCTTGCAGTGTTTGAATCAATGTATGGTTTTAAATAACAAGATTGTGAAAATTTTAAAACTTTTATGAATTTTGGTATTAATCAATCCTAATTCTAAGGCTTGCTGAACAACTAAATAATGTGCTACATATCGGTTTTTGTTGTTTAATGTCATCATTAATTTGGGCCATTTTCCTGTCGGTGATACTTCAGTTTTAGCCAACAGTGGCAAGTCGTAATGATGATCGTGTAGGTGTTCTGGATACTCGAAGTCGCAATCTAAGATGTAGCCGGTGTCACCTTCTTTGGGAATATCAATAATATTTCCAAGTGAATCAGGGTCTACCCATTCAAAGTCGCCATACGGAAGGGGTTTGGACATCGCCCAACCGTACAAATTATTCGCATCAAAATAGCCAAGAAAAATCGAATCTTTAGTTTCATCATAGTTTGGTAGAAATTTATTATTAGCTTTGACATGTCTTGTAACGGCCTGAGTTAATCCACCGCGTACACCTGATTCGATCATCAAAACCATATCGATGTCGGTTAACAGCTCCAACTTGCACTCGGTGGATTTTAGCATGGCCTGCCATGCTAAGCCGGGAGATGTAAACGAATGAAGGGGGTCCAGTCCGTAAGCAGTGAAACAGGTGTTCCTAAATTGTTCCATTATGTCACACAATAATGTTACATCTAGTTTTACATAAAAGTCAGAATAATCACCCAAGGTATTCATTCCTAATTCATTCCAGACTTTCTGAGCATGATTATAATCTTCAATTGAAATTTCGGTTTCAGTTAATTTACTTTTAAAGGCTTCGATAGGTGGTAGTCTTGTTTCTTCAAATTTTTCCATTCCTGTAATATAATCATAAGGAAACACTCCTTTCCTTAACACCAAGTCCATTTTATCTTCTGGCACAATTTTTCTTGTTTCTTTTAAATCCTGTCGCCTTAAATTTTTAGTTAGGTTGGCAAGGCTAGATGACATGAATCGAAAAGAATCCACGAATCGAAGCTTAATTTTGCCAACAGTCTTGGAAAAACTAATATAATTCTCTAAAGTGTTGGCCAATACATCAATTTTCCCATCATCCCTGCCCAATTCCGGAATAATAAAATGTGAATCATAACCACTAAGGTTATGCAAAACAACTGGAATGAATTTCGGAAGTTTATAATTAATATTACATGAATTGCAAGCAGCCCCTCTGTAATAACCAGTAAGGTGATCGTGATCATGGACTTTATGGTTCTCAACAGTAAATTCTTTTTTACACAAGTAACAATTAGTGGCATTGATATATTGAATTTCCTCCTCTTCATCTAGAGGAATCATAGGAACAATATTACTGTACACTTCTTCAACCTTATCAGCTATATAATACAAGTTATCTACAAAATGTTTAGCAGTATCCTCACCTCTGTACAAAATTGGTGTTGAACTTAAACCAACATTTTTCAAATGTTCTTCTGACAGTGTAGATTTAACAAGCAAACAAAAACTGTTAGGTTTATGCAGCTGATATTTCGTCCTACTGGTAATTTCCCCTTCTGGATGTTCTTGGGGTACCAGTGTAGACTCAAAGTCTGCATAAATTACAAATGGTACCCTATATTGATGGCTAATCTTTTCAAATTTCACAATAGAGCGAGTAGGTGCAGGCAAACTAATTTTGCATTCAAAATTTTCATTACAGAGTCTTTGATGTTCTTGTAGCCACTGAGCACCTCCTCTTCTTAACTCCTTATTTACAAAGCAAAAGCACCTTTTACAAATTGTTTTTTTTACATTTCCTCTTGGATAACTGTTTACCTACTAAAGCTTCAAAATCTTTTATGTACACATAGTGTGAAATTTCACCTTTAGTTATTAATAACAAATCAGTATGGTTCCTAAGTTCAGTTTTAGTTACCCTTAAGGGGTACACATTATTTGCATCATCCAAACCAAAAATATTTACACTAACACCAGGATTGTGTTTCTCAAACTTAGAAATATCTGAAATTTTTACAGGGTAAGATAGTCCTACAAAATTATACCTATTATTTACATTTACATAATGTCCACTTACTCTACAAGGGTGCTGCTCTGGCAAAATATATTTACATAACATAGCATACTTAAAACATTCATTATCTACATTTTGTACATTTATACATGCTTTCGTTTTCTCAATGGCTTTTGGTAGAGGGATATAGCTACTACCCCTCATACCGTAACCGTGCTTATGTACTCTTAAATCTAAACCCTCTACGGATGTAAACATCCAACCTGACCCTCTCCCTTCATGCTCCTGCATTTTTGTCAACAATTCTTCAATACATTCGTCTACAATTTTATTTACATCCGAGGCAAACATCAAAGTACGGTTTTTTGTTATGAAACACGAAGTGTGGTTTCACCATCAGATTTACTAAATTTTGCGTCCAACACTAAACCAAATTTAATAAAATTTAATCTTGCCAATTCTTCAGTTAAAGTTTCACTAATCAATGATTTTGCCTCGGTTACAAAGTTTTCTAAATCTAACTGTACATTATTAATTTTGTTATGGATTACCGTGTGTCCGAGGAAGGCATTTGCACTTAGCCGTCTCACACCTTCTTCTTCTACCGTATCCAAATCCAAATCCAAGTCGATGTCCGTGTCCGTGTCCCTTTCCGTATCCAGGTCAGTCCGTGGCGTTGTTCTTCCAACTCCAGATGGTCCAGCGCCTCCAAACTGGATAACACTGGGTCTTCTGCGTTGAATCTGTTGAAGTTAACTTTGCCAATTGTCCAGGTTGCGGTTAAATTCAGCCAAAATGTCATCAATCCAGTCCATTTCATTAGCCGTTTCACTCGCCGGGTCTTCCATATGTAATTCTTGATGGATTTGAAGAATCACTTCATCTGGGAAAAATTCCCCACAAATATGGCAAAGAAGCATTTTAACACTTTTTACCACTAGCGTCTTTAGATGTTATCTCTACAAAAGTTCACCAAAGAATGAGAGACGCTCTTGGCCGACCTCCTTTTATAGCGGGTGGTGGGGGGTGATCTTGGGAAAACCCGTTCTGCGCATGCGCAAAACAAAATGTAATATATTTATTTAAAATTTGCTATTTAGGACAAATATATAGGTCAAGGCCACCTTAAATCTGGTAAAAAAGAGGGAACACTGGATAAGAGATGGTAGTAAGATCAACTTTCTAACAAATACTTTCAATAATATATCAACAGGTGCAAAAGTTAAATATTTTTTTTTAATTTCATATACCAAATTGTTTAAAATTAAAACTTTTAAATATATTTGTTTGAGCAAATGCTTTTGGCACACTTACCACACGCCAAAACTCAAAAAATGTACAGAATTAAGACTGATCTCGCGGGGAAATACTGATGTGCTACCTAACATTGGTTATCTGACTCAAATAAGAATTGGTGATATATAGAACATATTGAAAATATTTTATGTTGTATAAATCACCAATACTATGTGAGTCGGACAACCAGTGTGAGGTGGCTACATAGTATTTCCCCGAGAGATCAGCTTAAATCCTGTACTTTATATGAGTCTTAGCGTGTAGGAAGTCTGGCAAAAGCATTTGACCAAAACAAAATATATTTAAAATTTTAAGCTTAAACAAACTAGTGAGTATAAAAATAAAAAATATTTCGTAACCATTGACAACCTGTTAACATATTGCAGTGTTAAATTATTTGCTATTGAGTCAATCTTACCATCACCTCCGATCCAGCGTTCCCTCTTTCTTACCAAATGAGACTGAGGCTTGACTACCCGTATATATATGACGTTTCCCCCACCACTAATGCTCTCCCCCACCACAATCAATTCTCAAAAGTAGGTCAAGGCCATCGGAAATTATTATTTTGAGCGGAGGATAGAGCATCTGCTGCTCTATCCCCCGCTCATATTCTTTTTTCTTCTTTTTTACAGTTTTATATTTTTTTTGGATTTTTGTAAAATGCAAAACAAAAAATTATTTACAAAAAGTTATTTACAAAGGTGAAACTTCATCACTGCTATCCTCGTCATCACTACTCTCCGAAAATAATCTTCTACTACAAAATACAAGTCTTTTACACAACGACATTCTGTCCAATATAGCTCCAACTTGAGGGGTGTTCTGATCTTCCATTTCTTCTTCTTCTGAAGACGAGTCCAAAGTTTCATAAGCATGTAAGTCAATATCTATTAAATTATTTTCTTCTTCATCCAATTCTTCCGTTGCACTTTCATCTTCTGTAACATTTTCTTCTTCCTCTTCCCCATTTGTTACTTCAATTGGTATGTCTTGTAAAATTTCAAAAATTTGTCTGCGAGGCACATTAGTGTTGTCCAGTGGAGCCATCTTAGTGGAATGTTTCACCTTTGCAAACAAACTAGAGTTTTATATAGATATGTTAATTATTTACCCCTACCACCATTTTTTCGTAAACCAAAACTCACAAAATATGTTCAATTCCAAGTAGCACATCAAAATACTAAATTATTATTTTTTAAAAAATATAGCCATTTTAGCATTTACATGGTTATCGAATAAATATTTCACAAATTCCAAATTTGTAGTTTGAGGTGTTAACCGATTTGCCAAAAAGATTTGCACAATTCTTTGTGATCTCTCATCCAGAGGATCACAATTGACATTTTCAATTGTCCCTTTTCTTGTAGTATCCTCGATCAGCTCTACAATCTCCATCATGTCCTCTTCCAGCAATATAAATTCAACACAGTGGCTCACCATGATGCTGATCACTAGAGTGTTCTGCAGAGAATGAGCTCAAACTGACGCTTCTCACCACCTATATCACTTTACCCCCCACCACTTTTCAAGAGGCTCCACCTGGTTTCTGCTGTATGTATGCCAATCGTGTAAATAACAAGCACAAATATCACACTTTTCTTGTGGTATTTCATTTCTTTTTATGTTACAAATTCCAGTCATCAACATGTAGCCACCGTTTTCTATAAATTCCATCATGTCCTCACAAGCAGCAAAACCACACTCCTTACAAAATTTAAGATTTTCATTTCTGAAGACATAAGCAAAATAATTTGTGTAGCCATTCCTTTCAAAGTCAAACTCCTTCACTAAATTTTTAATTTTTGGTGGTGCACCAGACTGATGCACAACAAAACGGAACAATTCGGTTTCATCGGAAATTTTCATTAAACACAATTCTACAAGACTAAAAGGAGCCATCTCTAGGGTGCGTCTCTTAGCTACGCTGAACTGAGACTGAGCAACCTCCCCAATACCCTACACCTGGTTAAACTTACCCCCACCACTTCTTTTTTTTAAGTAGGTCAAGGCCAAATAAAATTACCCTGTGAGCGGGGGATAAAGCACTAGTGATATGTTATTCCAGTATCACAGAGTGCTCTATCCCCCGCTCTGTTTTTTCCACATACCAAACAGCTAGTCCGTGTTCAAGTCCAAGTCGCACAAAATAATATAATTTTACATTCCCAAAATTTGCTCCCCACCATCGTCTACAAATTCTGGACTTGCAATGACAAGTCGTTCAGAATTCTTATTTTCCAGTTGAGCTTCTAAATATTTAATTTTTCGCTCCAACTGCTGGATATAATCCGCAGCCTCCATCAAAGTGTCCAGCTTACTGGCGCGCAATTTAACTTTTGGCACCACCAGTTTTAACCGGAGCATCGCCACTCGCTCCTTGTAATTGCGCTGATGGTCCGCCAACCGCTTCAACTCCTTATTTTTTATTTTATTCTCCACCGTGCCCTCCATCAATGCATGTCTTAAAATATTTCCTCCTTCTTCATTGGATGGTCCAGGTTCTGGTGAAGAGTAATTTTTGTAGTCAACCAGCATTGGAGCATATACAAATGGATTTTCTCCTAAAATTTTTACCACCCGCTCGTGGTCAGGCTGAAATTTTCTGCTGGGCGCTTCAAATGAGACTTCTGCAGTGTTTTCACTCATGATGTGTAGCTCGGATGAAAGTACAAAGCAGAATGAACCAAGTGAGTAGCGCTGGGAACTCAGTGAGATTCAGTAGTAGTCGGGGAAACTGGTTGTCACGTGACCTTTCACTAGTGGGGGAAACCGATTGTCACGTAATCATGTACTGCTTCACCATAATGCTAAACATCTGTTTGGTTAATAAAATTAATTTGTTATAAATTTTCTTCACCGTCCAGGACACTGGTTTGGGACGTGTCTGAATAATGTTTTTTTTATTTTTTATTTATAAATAAAAAAAAAACATTATCCCCAGGTTAAGATATTATATAAATGAACTATTTTTTTTCTTTAATTTCTTATTTATATAATACCCCCCTTCCTTATTTCAAGAGGGTGAAGAAATAAATTTTAGAAAAATAATTTTGAAAAATGTAATTTGGAAAAGAATGTTTGGAAAACAAAACTTTTGTCAAGTCAAAAGTTTACATTTACTCCTGCAAACGCCACACAGTCCTACGTTGACCCATGATCACCGTTCGTATCAAATACCCTCTCATGGTCATAAATTTTTCTTTTATTAAATGGGGAGCAACTCTCACATGAACATTTTTGCCCTCATGCCTCATCAAAAAGATGTGAGGCTTTACTTTAAGGTGTTTTCGAAAAAAGTATTTATCACCAAGATAGAGCCTTCGATAACGAACCATAGGAATCTCTGTTTGCGTTTTAGGAGCAATGTTTAGCGAAAAAGGCCTTATTATGTTCCGGGTGGAAGCTGAGTCACGTTGAAGATGATAGCGGCATAACTCTTCACCGCTAACAGCCCACCTGGCACATTTCTGGTTAAATTTCGCTAAAGTTTTCTAAACAAATGTACACTGGCGTTTCGGTGCCGCCGCCTTTTTAGACTTTATTGTTTTACGCAAACCCGGCTTGATTTTATTCAATGGGATACTTACTTTAATTTTTGGTTGCTCCACTTCAAGTTGAGGGTCTTTAGATGTCAATGGAAGGGAAATAAATTTTTGTTTGGGTTTAGCAGGACTTGTTACAGGAGTGTCTTTAGATGTGGATGGAAGGGAAATACATTTTTGTTTGGGTTTAGCAGGACTTGTTACAGGGGTGATAGGAGTTACAGGAGTGGTTGGGTCAAAGAAAGATTTGAAATATGTAAAAATTTCTTCAGTGGGAGATGCGGGTGTTGGCGGTGATGGCGGCTTCTTTGGACTCACAAAAATTTCTTCATCAGAACTGGAATCCAAAGAAATTACACTCGGCCAAGCTCCACTCAGCACACTCGTCACTGTTGTCGTCGTCGCAGTCGTCAGCGCAGTCACAGCAGTCAAAATTGTTTTCACCAAAGTGTCTCCGGTAATTGTAGATCCAGGTCTCAATTCCACAATAATTTTTTTACCCGAGGCGATAGAGGTTGGCAGTGGTGACAGGCTTGGCATCGAAGCGGAAGACATTGAGGCAGAGGTACAAACAGCAGGCGAAGCGGGTGGCAATGAAGCGGAGGTCGAGACGGCAGTGGTGGTAGGCGGATAGTTCTTGAAGCGAGGCATGGCGCGGAGCAGGAAAATGATCAACTTACTCGTAGCGATACTGTAAGCAGAATGAAACAGCTCGCAACCTATTGGAATATCCCAGCGCGCTATGTGGTGGGGACAAACAAGTCTGTTACGTAATACCCGGATCTACTTATGCAAACACATGGCCAGACGTGTCAATGGAAAAGTACCAGAGGCCTCCACCTCCACCTCCCTCGGGGGGGGGGGCGCAGTTTTCGTCCGGAGCAAAAAATTTTTGGTCAAGGTCAAAATCCAAAAAAAAAATTCCGGGGGGGGCGCAGTTTTCGTCCGGAGCAAAAAATTTTTGGTCAAGGTCAAAATCCAAAAAAAAAAAAAATTCGAGGGGGGCGCAGTTTTCGTCCGGAACAAAAAATTTTTGGTCAAGGTCAAAATCTAAAAAAAAAATTCGGGGGGGGGGCAGTTTTCGTCCGGAGCAAAAAAATTTTGGTCAAGGTCAAAATTCAAAAAAAAAAAAATTTTGGGGGGGGGTCACCTACCCCTAGGACTTTAACTCTTGGATACCTGCTACCCTTACTCATGTGTCAACATCAAATAATATTTTGTTCCGCCGCAGTGTGGACAGCCAACACTTAGTCGCATCTCGCTCTAAGTCCTGAGGAGTTCTCAGAACTCACGCAAAAATCCGCCTAAATCATGGCTGACCTACATATCGTGTGGAACAAAATATTATTTTATTCACACACAAATATGGGTCAAGGTCATCCAAAAGTTAAAAAGAAATCCCCCCGATGCCTAAGACCGCCGGCGGTCAGAGGCATCGGGGGGATCTCAACATTTAGGGGGAGGTGATTTAATAAAAAATTATTTATTTAATTTTGAGTTTCCTTAAGGGAAACATGCTACAATAATTTGGAAGAGGCCATGCTAACCATGACCGAGGATCCCGTCTTAACCCGTAGGTACTGACTTTTGCCTAGCACACCGGTCAGTGTCAGGATCCGACGCCTCGTGCTAAAGGATGCCAACCACCCATCTAGAGTGATGAGGTCCAGTAGCGCCCCTGACCGAAAGAGGCCTAAGGGTGGATCCCCAGGGGCCTACCCCCGGGCTCGTTAGGCGCCATGCTATTGTTGGTAACAAATAATTCTTGAGGTTCTGAACCTCGAAAAATTTTTATTTTACAGAGACTGTTAAGTCTCAAAAGCCTAACACTTAAGCTGCCAATTTACGGAGGAGTACCTCCAAGATGCGAATTTAGAAAAATTTCTACTTGGGGACAACCTGTGAAGATTAGTACAAAGAAATATTTTTCAACACACAACACTTAGACTAAATAAATCCAACACCAAGACCTAGCAGAAGCAGCAAGCGCAAAATAAAATATTTCTTAACACTACACATGCCATGCCTTAGACTAAAAGAATTCCCAATATAATGCGGCGCCAACATTACATTGCGAATCCTGTAGGGCAGAGCTTCAACCACTCAGCTGAAGTGTTTGAAACCAACTGCGAGGAAGCAAAGCCTCAGAGAACCGAAGCTGAGCCGGTCAGGAGTGGGGGAACCGGATCTGGTTACGTAAACAGCCAGACCTCGACACGTACTTGTTTGCGGCATTGGACAATCTCCAAGGGCCACACCTGAATACATTACTAACCGGATCTCATTATACAACACGTGTCAAGGTATGGCAACGCCTCGGGCTATGCCACCTCCTCCTCCCCCCGGGGGGGGGGCTCACTTCTCGTCCGGAGCCGGGGGGGGAGGGGTCTTGGGACTTAGAATATTTTCAGTCCAAGTCAGGTGTACTATATAATAATATTTTAGCTTGCCGGATTCAGCACAGCCGGCAGAGACGGTTACATAATGCTTATATAACAGACTGGTTTCTTGGCCAACTGGCCAAATGTAGCTCAACAGAAGGCAAGTCAGTTTATTGCAAGCCAACAAACACACCACACCTCGCCGCCGTGGGACTTTTCTGTGAGTAAATTTTTATTTTTCCTTCTTAATAAACTTTGCAAAACAGAACCTAGCCTGTTTTGCACAAAATTAATTTTTGTTACACTGCTACACTTACGTTTACTTTAACAAATTATTTTCCACTCCTTATTTAATATTTTATTCCTTACTTGTTAAGACTTAGAAACTGAAATGCTGGAAGATTGTTTGATACAAAATTAATTTTTATTTAGCCATACAGGTGTCTTAATATTTTCCTACACTTGTATTTTGCAGGTGTGGCTAAATATTTTTCGCCCACAATTTAATTTTATTCCACACAAGTGGATTTTGAACTTTACTACAAAACTGATCCATGCCCATCTCCTACAAAATTATTTTTCATTTGGCTCTACCTCTTTTAGTCTTACATTAAATATTTCTTGGAGTTAAATTTTACACAAGTCTCTCGGTTAATTTTTCTGCACAGTACGTGTTACTCCTTGGACAGTTCCCAGCAAACTGTTTCTACACTTGACAACAACAGTCCACATTACCCCCTCCACTACTCATTCCCCCACTATAACCCTGTTCCCCCCACTACTTCCAGCTAAGGTCCAACACTTGACTAAGTGTTTCAGTTATATCCAAACCTTACTGTGAGACACATCTATGGCTGAAACTTTGCGAGAAAAATTATTAAGAGTAAAATTTTTGCTGGCCAAGCAAAATAATTCTGTTAAGGTGTCCAAGACTTCCACTTTAACAAAAATGAAACGTTGCTTCAAAAATAATCCAAAATTTTACTCAAGGGACACAAATATCACTATGGATGATAAAATGTTTCAGAAACTTTTAGACGAGCTAACTTTTGCCAGTAAGGTTACGTTGGTGACTCCAATTCCCGACCAAGTTCCAAGATCACCTGAGAAAGAATAAAAAATAAATATTTCTCAGGAAATATTTCCAATCCGAGTTACAGATGTCCGGTAAAGGACCGGCTGGGACTAGTTGTTTGTAAAAAATTAAATTTTTCTTCCTTCTGACCACTTTACCCCCACCACCTCCTTATCCCCACCACTGGGCCGGGTACCTGGGGAACCGCCTGCGCCCAAGTCAGTATGCCTTCAGACGCGGTGCTGTTCGGATCGCGTGTCGTTTGTCGCACTGTCGGGTGTTTGAAGAAATTATTCTTCGGCTCTCAGTCTCTCGGTGGGTAAGTAAAATAAAAAAAGTTATTTTTTTCAAGTGGGGCTGCTGGGACGGGTCAATGACCCCTGACGGATATATTAGGTCAAAAGTCTGATCGCTAGGGAATAAAAAAATATTTTTTTGCACTTTTGTGGTTCCTCGAGAAAATTTAATTTCTCAACAAAATTTGAGGAATCGCAAAAGTGCAAAAAAAAATTTTTTTTTTTATTCTTGCGTGACCTTGACCTAATTAACGTCAGTGACGTCATCATGATGACGTCAGCGGTAATGACGTCACCATGACGTCATAGGTGTGACGTCATGTGACGTCATATGACGTCATTAGTGACGTCATTCGTGACGTCATTGATGACGTCATCACTGCTGACGTCATCGTGATGACGTCATGGCCCAGCAGCCCCACTTTTACACTACTAATAATAATTATTATTATATATGAACAAAAGAAACTATTAAACACGAGCAATAAAATTAGAAATTTTAGGATTTAATGGTTTGACTTGAATCACTCCCTTTTTGAAAGAATTATTTTTTTACAAACAAATATTTAAAGAATTTGAATTATTTATTTGAATTCAATGTAATTTTTAACTCGACATAAATATTGACAGTAGGATCTTGGTCGAAGCGGTGGCTGAACACTTGGCTCAGTTGTTTACCCGTCGCTTGATGGATATTCTGTTAAACAACATTACAAACTGAAAATAGCTGTTTCACCGAAATATCTGAGTGCTGGTTGTTGTTGTCGAGTTATTAAAACACTCTTGCTAGGAGTTCTCCATTTGGTCTCTATTACATTTAAATCTATATATATAATTCCGTAAGCGAATCGGTCCCCACGAAATATCTCCAGTTATAAGAAAGATAGGGTAACGTATGATGGCTCATTTTAAAGCTTGATGACCAAGGACGCAAGGAAAAATACCAGAATCATCAAAAGTTACCCGGGCTTTGCCCCACTGGACCTTAAAGTTTCAATGTTAATCTAATGGGAAGGAGACTTTTTGTTCCACACAAGTCATAAAGCAGATGTTGCAGAAAATATTTTTATAACCAAATCAGCTGATTATTGAGTAGATATTTTGAGTTAACATTACCATTTAATTGTAACTTTTTAGATTGGAAATGCGCTATAAAAAAACACCAATACTCAAGGGAAAATTTAAAAATTACAGATCCACGTAAATTTATTCTTCGTGACCTCATGTCATTGTGATTTTGTGTGCTGAGAATACCACAGTTAAGTGGCTTACCTGAGGTACGATGAATATAATAGTTCATAACTCAGTCTATGTTGTTTAGGTATTACGTTACTGCTTAATATTGGCCATTTAGTGGTTATAGTGCTATAGTGAATCGTTCATTAAGTGTTTGTTTATTTTCGTCTGAATCGTGTTACAGTATGTAAACTACAAACATTGTATTACATACGCATGAGAATTATTCTCTTTTATTCGCTCACTGATTATTTCTTTACAAAGGTGTTACGGAAACAATAAACGCCTGTTAGTTTTACATAGAAATTACAGTGTGCGAAAACGAACACTACATAAATCAATAAATCCAGAGTCAAGGGCTCAGTGTACTTCATTGAAGGAACAGACAAATAGACTACAATCATAGAATGAGGGACGTTGGTGGCACATGGGAGAGAGGGGCAAGGGGAACGGAAGAGGTATGGGCTAAATACTGGGCTAAATAGGGGCACGGGGGAACGGGGAGGAAACGGTGGGCATGGGAGCACGGGAGCATGGGAGGCACCGGGCTATGTCGATATGAAGCGTACGAGGGGCACGAATGGTGTCGGTGGCACTGCTGAGGGCCATGGGGGGACACAGGGGCCATGGGATGAATGGCGGTCATGGTGGCACGGAAGCGTACGGGGGTACAGGGCATAGGAGGCATGCGGGGTATAGGGAGGAATGGCGGAAAGGGGGCACGGGGTGGTGCGGGGATGTGAGGTCATTTGGAGGGCTCAAGGGCCACTCGGTGTATCGGTGGTACAGGAGGTAGTTGGAGGTAGGTAGGATGGCGTAAGGCCTTGGGAGTGGAATGAGGACCATTGATGGCACAGGGAACACGGGAAGGGATCACGTGCCCGGGTTTAAAATGGTCTAGGAAGCACGGGACACAAGTGAAAAACTGGTTTACAGGGTATAGACATGGGGGGCACGTTAAGTATGGAGAACATGGGGCCATTGGGGAATGAGTGGCACAATGGATTAGGATACAGGATTGTACAGTATTAAAGGGCTTATATTTTTTTGTTATAACTCATAAACGTGTTAATTTTTTTAACGAACTTATACACATGTTTAAGGTTAAAATTATTTAAATTGCAGTATAAAAGTGCAATAATTTTTTTCAACAAAAATATACATCTCTATTTTCATACAGATGAGGTTATTGATTAGTCAAAGAATTAATATCACCGAAAGGTTTGTCAAGACTAGGTAATATTTCATAAGAAAATCGAAACATGTAAAATTCACACAGTAACTGCTGAGGACGGAGGCAATGAACTGGAACTACTTTTGGGGATTACGTTACCATTTGGATTTTTAGGGGCCTTTGCCCCTACAATCCCCTAGTTTTATATAAATGCATTAATTATAATTTCATTGATTAAGTTTTTTATACTAACATTTATAGTTTCATCTAACAATTTAAGTTATAAAACCAATGTGATAATTTAAAACATTTTTTTATTAATCCATTTTTATTAATTTGATATATTTTTTATTGAACGAAAGCGTTAAATGCGTAACGTTTAAATGCTTTATGTTTAATTTTTGAGTTACTAATATTCAGCTATCTTGAAGCAATTACTACGATTAATATTTATAACACCTTAAGTACAAGTTCTTTGACAAAATCTTAATGTCAAAGCTTACAAGTATAGCTCAAAGCTTACGTCGGTTTACTTTAAGAACAAAGGAGTTATTTCAAAACTATGAACTATTGCCTACATGATTTACCTTACAATTAGCTGGAATCTAGTGAAGATAATCAATAATAACGTTGTAGTTTTGTCAGTTTTCCACATAGTTTCATGAGGCTATTTAAATATTTGATAATTAGTTTATACATTTCGGCCTGAAAATTTAAAAATTTATACTGCGAACGTCCGTTTTGACTAATTTTACTGTGGATGAAGAATCAAACATTTAGACATTTTATTTGTGAATTAAGTTAAAAGTCGATTCTTATCATTTTGATACTTTATAACCTTGACGTAAAGGAATGCGTTTGATAGAAACAGCAATAGGAACTAATTTATACATACCATTATGACAAAAGATAACTTCCACGTAAAAAATTTTATTTTATAGTCTGGGCAGTAATCTGTACTTAAAATTATTTAGATGAATTGATGTGTTTGTTAGAATGGAACAGTTAAGATGTTTATATTAATTTAAAGGTAATTTATTTGAAAAAAAAAAACATTTATTTAAAATATTTGAAACAAGGATTTTACGACGAAACCAAAGAAGTGATAAGGTAGTTTATCTTTTTACAGAAGATTTTGAACCCTTATAAAAAATTACCTTCACATGGAGAATGCATTAGACAGTTTTAATGTGTGTCTTGGGTAAAAGTGCTAGATGGTTCTGATGTACGCAGTCAAGGAGGAGGAGGAGGACGTGTTCTTTTGTGATGTTGTGATTTGTACGTTGATAGTTTAATGTACGATATTTAAAAGCTCCTAACGGTACCGGACATGTGCAGACGACTCCCCGAAAGTGGAGCCGGTGACGTAATATTTATTTTCTTTATTGATATTGATACATGAGTTGGTTTGTTGTTTTTAAAACAGCTAGTGGTGCCGGTGACGTCACTAGGGTTTGTTGATATCCGGTACCTGGTAACATATTCTAAATACCTTGGTTTTATGTGTGTGTTAGAATGTAACAATAAAGACGTTTTGTATTTAAACTTTATACATTTAATATTGTTATTAAAATATAATTTTCTTGTACATCGTATTTTGAATCTAAATCTTTTGCATCCGATAAATGATAGGCTGGACTGTGTGAAGCAGAAGTTATCAAAGCGGGTTTGACTGAGCTATCGATTTTTGCGAGTGCGTCGTCACAGCTTGTAATGCTTTTCCAATGAAACTGTGTCATGTTTGTTTTAAACTGTTTTTGAAATTGTTAGTCATCGGTATAACGTGTTTTTCATTGGAGTTTCATTTTATTAGACTTACTCTCAACAAGCTTGATAAAATACAGTAACCCCAGGAGAATTCACTTTTATAAACTAAATAATATGGATCAAAATTTGATATTTTATCCAGAGTTGTGATATTTATATTTTAAAAACATGTCATATGTGCTCTTTATGCTTATATAATCTTGTTTATATACAAATTAACCCAAGAAAATGTTATGGTTTAAAGTAAAGCATATTTATAGTTTGATTTATATTTTATTTATTACCGACTAAGCAATTAGGTAAATTGAATGTGATTTAGCTTTTAGGCCAGAAAAAACAGGTGCTTGATTATCCAACATTATTACATTGATTTTTACTCTATATGATTATGTTTATACCTTGGTTTATATTATGATGTTGTCAAAATTATATTTAATTAATTTTTAAACTTTTGAAGTTACTTATTAATAAAACTGTATAATCTACAAGGAAATACTTAATAGACTTTAGACTGCATAATAATGGCAATGCGATAATGTTATTTGTGGAAAGTATATTAATAATCTTTTGCATATTAAATATAAAAATTTGACATTTAAACACTTGGACTTCAAAACTTGGACCATATCCAAAACCATCCTGTGTACACTACGTTTACTAAGAAATATTTCGTGAAACACAATGGAAAGTGTATAGTTATTATGATAGGGGTTATTATTATATTATAATAATTTACCAACTGCAACTGCATGTTTATTAGTTTTACCTTAAGTGAAGTGTCACTTCCGTTTTCTTTGCCCACCACGCCACACGAACCCCCGATGCAATTCAAACGTGTCCTATCTACTTTCCAGATCTTCCCCTCCTTCCATGTCTGCTTCATTCCTTTATAGCTTCAGCAAAATTGATTTTTACATTGAAACATAATAATTACATTGCACTTCTAATCCAACAAAGTGTCTATAGAACGTATTTCATAAGTGCCATGGTTTTTATAAATAATTGTATATACTACTTTTATAACATTAATTATTTATGATTGTGACTTATTGCAACTTGAAATGCAATAAACTTGAACTCCTTGTGTTATGTGATCAATATATAGTTACTTTTAGTGTTTAAGTAAATCGGCGGTGATATTTTAAGATATTATACTAAAATATTATTACTTAATATCAACTATTTTTTATTTCACTTCTTTTAACTGAACTTTACACACAGATTTCACCCTATGTATGGAAAATGAGAGCGTCAAAAAGGTTTTCTCGCAACTGTTTCAGTGTGTGATGTAGCAATGAGGATGTCAGTAGAAAGTACAATGTGGGTTGTGTTGCTGAAGTTGAACTGTCATATTAAAATGACGAATCAGAGGAGTTTGGAGTTATTTAGGGGGATGGACCCTTCATTATTGATAATATATTTGGTGAAAAAATTAACTTTTTTCTAGGAACAGACATTGAGTTAAATAATTCCCTTCCTGCCAACAGGAGTTCTTCTTCCAATGATCTAACTCAACGCAGTGGGTATTTGACAAGTTTATATTTTTAACATCTCAGTTCAATATTTTAACTGTAAGCCTACTGAAAAATTGTGCTTTTATTGGTATTTTTACAGCGTTTGTCCTTGAAGCCTCAAGTTTAACACTTAGATTTGTAACATGACAATAGATAATACATCTTTTTTTTGAAACTGGTTTGTTGTTTTAACGTACAAATTCTTTGCTTATTTTGGACTTTTTTGCAAAATAATAAACTCTATAACCGTTATTTTACTGGCACAAATGGTGTGTAATTACATAGTTGAGAATCACTTCAGGAAAACAGCGCTAATTCAACAAAGTTATGCTTACACAAGGACAATGTTCCAAGTTTCCTAAAACCGATAGGAAGCGGTGGAACGGGATTGGGCATTCCGGGGTGGGGAAGATACAGTGTTGTAAGTTTCCAGCAGTTGTGGCGCATTATTACGTAAAAATCTAATAACTAGTGACGTAAATCTAGTAACTATGAGGGTAAAAGAAATACGGACATTACAGATATTTAAGCGTATTGCTACAGTCTGTTTTCATAAGTGGTAAGAATTGATACTGTTAATTATAAAACATGATTAGCAATCTAGGAATAACATACATAAAATAGAATATAAAATAATTATATTTTCATTATTTTTATTTCACTATTTTTATTTCAACATTAACATTTATATGTTGTGCTTTTAGTGTCTGTTTGTTCCAATACAAACAGCCTGTTTTTACCTATATGTTTTAATACAATTATGTTAATCATTTTAATGAATATAACGCCAACAAATTTAACATGATAGGCCTGATTGATAAAAAATATTTTTACGTGTTACAAAATATTTTTATATTGAGATCTTCTGAAAAGTTCCTTAAATTTACTTTGCACTATTTCATAACAAGGATAAGTGATTTAACTACATCAAGAATCAGAATCAGAATTGATTTATTTTAACAATTTTTTTTATGATTTCATAAAATTAAAAGAACAATAAAACATCTTTGAAGCTATTATCTCTATTATTACTTATTAAATAACCAAACTTATTCAAATAAATATATCTGAAAAAATATTACATTCTTTAGTGCTTCAATAAGCATTGAGAAAAATAATCTCTCAATTGGAAATGGCCCTACATGGACCTCAGTTGGTCTGTGAGTAGGCCTGAGTTGATATTAGAATTGTGCTTTGTCTTAGTAAGGAGCAATGCGGTGTTTTAGAAAATTTAAGAAAAAAGTTCTCAAGAAAGTTTTTAATTTGAGTGAAAAAGTTTTCAAGAACTGCATTCAATTCTTATTCAACTTTTCTAGATGGATTAGATTAAAATAAAACTAACTATTTCACGAAAAAGTCTTACCTAATAAATAACTACCCTATGAAACTATATATTTCATACAAACTTTATTATTTCATGTTATTACAACTGTTATTATTTCATACAACAAAGAGGTTTCACACAACTTCTTTGTTGTGATTACCTGAAATCACAACAAAGCAAAAGGCGAATATTGTCATCGGTACGTCGAAGTCGAATGAACTTATATCTGCAAGTGAAAAGAACGCTTGGATATTTGTGAGCAGATTAAAAAGCGACACGACTCTTAAAGCTGTTAGTGATTTTGTTGGAAAAACATTTTCTAATATTGATGTGAATGTTGAGAAGCTTGAATCTAAGGGCAGTAGTGCTAGTTTTCGTCCCTCAGTCGATTTCGATCGGAAGGACGAACTTATGAACTGTGCTATCTGGCCGAAAAATTCGGTAGTGAAACGTTTTTTATTCAGGGGAGTGAGAAACAATTAACTCACATGGTGAATGAAGCAAACCAGATCAAGCTTAGTGATAAAGACTCAAATGTAGACCTACTCTCCAGCCCTAGGACTAAACGCTCTGATATTAAAATTTTTGCTCTAAACGTGCAGTGCCTTAGGAACAAAAGTGAACTGGTGTCTCTATTTGTTGACGAAATCAAATGTGACATACTCTGTATTTCTGGGCATTGGCTTTTAAAGGGCGAAGAGACTTTTTTCACTAGTTTGGCTTACTTGAAACTTGCCAACATATTCTGTAGAAGTGAAATACTACACGGTGGTGTTGCCATATACAGCACCTTTAACCTCAACTGTAAGCCCATAGACATTTTAAGTTTTTGTGTTGAACTTGTACTAGAAGCTGATTCTGCTGTCAGACTTTTCTATCATAGTTGTATCTGTGTACAGATCCCCTGCTGGTGATGTGGATTCTTTCCTGGACCTATTGGATTCATGCCTGAACTATTTGTCAATCTCTTTTAAGCCCCAAAAAATAGTCCTATGTGGGGACTTTAATGTCCGCCTAGAGTGTCGATCCAGAGAAGAGGAATTGTTCTCAAATTTACTTCGCACACTTGGACTGTACCTAACTACTAGACAACCTACGCGGGGAAATTCGTGCCTTGACTCCATTGCTACCGATATCGACTCCTGGATATGGAAAGTGGACATCAGGGAACCTGCTGTGGCTGACCACAGTGCTGTGTTGGTCACTATTAAATCTGAAAAGATAAGCCACTGTTCCAATACTTGGCATGCTAACTATTTATCAGTGAAAAGGATTCTAAATAATGATGACTTACCTCAATTTCGTAATGAATTGCTGTTCATTTGTTGGGACATCCCTAGGCTAAATGTAACTTTAAACCCTGAGGAGGTTTTTAATCAGTTTTTTGATAAGTTTATGAGCAAATTTCACTTGTTTTTCCCAATAAAATCCATGAGGTCTAAGCCTCGCTCAAATGACAAGACTCCAAATGACAAGGCCTGGTACACTCAGGATCTGGCCAATTTACGTAAATACACTTCTTTCCTGCATGACTTGCTTAAGATGCCAACTACTACCTCTACACTAGAGAGACTAACTAGATTATATGCTCAATCCAAAAAATTGTACCGCTCTAAAGTAAATGAAGCGAAAAAGAGCTTCAATATTATGAAGATTAAACAGGCACTGAACACCTGTAAGGTGGCGTGGGATATCATAAACTCACATAGGACTCCCAGATCCATGACTGTTCCATCGGCCTCTCCTGATGAATAACTGAACAATTTCTTTACTGAGATTGCGGCCAAAATTGTAGATAACTTACCTGATTTGCAGGCTGATCCGACTGCAAACCTTCCGGGCATCTCGCAAGTATATAGCCTATGTCACTGGAAAGAGGTGAGTCCAAACTTTGTTACCAGACTTGTTAGTGGTTTCAAATGCTCAAAAAGTCAGGATGTATTTGGAGTTTCATGCTCTCTGCTAAATTCTGTAATCGATGTGATTGTAGGCCCCCTTACACAGGTCATTAACTTCTGTCTGAAGAATGGTAGTTTCCCTGAACAGCTAAAGACCGCTCGGGCCATCCCGGTTTTCAAAAAGGGTGACCCCTCTCTACTGTCAAATTACAGAGCCTTAGCAATTTTGCCGGCACTCTCCAAAGTCATTGAGTCTATAATGAAGCACCAATTGATAGACTATTTAGAGTCAAACAACCTACTGGCCGATGCCCAACATGGTTTTTGGAGGGGTCACTCCACCACTACTGCGCTCTCAAGCCTGGTCAATTGTGGATGCTTTTGAATCGAGGGATTCAGTTCTGCTCAATATGTGTGACCTGAGCAAAGCGTTTGATGTCGTCTCTCACGCCATCATTATCTCTAAGCTCAAAAAGTACGGTGTCGGCGGCGTTGTCCTTCAGACCATTGCCTCCTTCCTCAGTGACAGAAAACAAGTTGTCTCCCTTGATGGTGCTTTCTCCAGTGTGAAAAGTGTGCAGCATGGTGTTCCACAGGGCTCGGTCCTTGGCCCTCTTTTGTTTACTATAGTCATCAATGACCTTATGCTAAACAATCGTACATTGCTTTTTGCAGACGATTCCACATTGATCTCCAGAGGAAAGGATCTGGACCTGCCACAGAGCGAAGGGGAAGATCTTCTGGCAAGAGCGTTAAACTGGTTCAGTCTAAACCAGCTCAAGGTAAACGAAGACAAAACTCAGGCTGTACTGTGCACCCTAAAGCCTGACCATCCAGGCAGTGACCCTGTAAAGCTGCTGGGATTCTGGATTGACCAACGCCTATCCTGGAAGCATCACATTAAACAGGTATGCGTCAAATTAGCTAGGGCAGTGTTTCTCCTAAGAAATCTTGCACTGGTCATATCTAAGTCGTATCTTGTCACAGCGTACCATGCCTTCTTTCACAGCCATGTTAGCTACGGCATAACACTCTGGCGCCACTCTCCTGCAGCGCATGACATCCTGCTGCTTCAAAAGATGGCCTTGCGAGTTATCACGTCTGTGGGCTATCGTGACCATTGCAAGCCTCTGTTCAAAGATCTTGGAGTACTGACTGTTTACAGTCAGTATATCCTGACCAGCTTGGTACAGCTGAAGGAGAACTCAGCCCTGCTCCCTAGGCGAGAGGATCATCATTCTTATGGAACACGCCATGGCCACCTCCTTAATCTGCCTCGCTGTCGTCTCACCTGGACCCAAAAGGGTTATCCTTACTACACAAGCAAGCTGTTCAACAAGCTACCAGTGAGAGTGCGCGAGTTGGTCATGGACAAGTTCAAAGATACCCTGAGAGACTATTTGGTGGGTAGGCCCCTGTATTCGTTAAATGAACTTGACGACGCACCACTTTTCAGCTAAACTGCCATCTTAGTAACAAGTCAGTTTTTATTTTTATTTTTTTATTTTGACGCAATCTATCCAATTTTGTTGGTCAACGATGGAGGATGCAAGTATCAAGTAAGTAAGTATGTATAAACTTCCCATTCATAATTTTTCATGAAATTTAATTTTAATTAGCTTAAGACCATCTAGACTATGAGACTAATGGCATGATTAAAAAGAAATTATGTTCCGGATTTCAAAATAAGTTCTAAATAAATTAATTGCTATGCGTAGCTTATATGTATGTTTCTTTTGAAGACACCCAACAAAGAAAAAAATTATATATGACATTATACTATATGCTTGGATGTTAAGCTGTCTACCAATATTATAAAATGTTTATATTTCGAGATCTGACGGAATAATAAAATGAAACGAAACCTCTATATCGTCTTTAAGATATTATTAACATTGTTGTTGATATCTCAGCACATATGGGCTAAGGTAGACCTACTTAGGGAGCGATCATGATTATAGTATTTTTAAATAGTCATAGGTTTATGAATATTATTATGTTGGTTTTATTTTTTAAATTTCATCAAGTGCTAATTTTTTTAAATATAGAACATCCAAAGCAAGGGATATTGATTTATCGTTTTCAAAAATTGCATTTCTTATTTCAGTAAAAACTCCTTAAATTACTCCTTACTAACCTCCTTAAATTACTCGTTACATTTACGATCGGATACAGTATTTCATTTGCCATTATTTTGAAAAGCCTCACGCAACAATATCATGAAAGTTTCTTTTGATTGTACGTACTCTGTCAAATAACCTGGGGGAAGTTCGAGGGATGTTACAACTTTGTTGACAATTTCGATGGGTCACATAAGTTTCTCTTGGTTGGAAGGGAGAGGTCTATATTTTGCCCCAAGATTTTTTGATACTGTGCTAACGTACATGAATTACTTTCTTGCTGGTAAATCTAAATTTAAGATATAAAATTAATTAATTTCAAAGATGAAACATACGTTTTTAATGAAATGCTAATTTAATCAATATTAATAATACTTTTTCTTAAATCACTCTTATATTAAATGAAAGAGTGGTTTTTTTATAGTAAATAACAATTGGAAACGATGCCTTTATATAATATCATATGTAATCTTCGTCTTTTTTCAAGGCATCGTTGGAACTTTTACTCTACGTCAATAAAATTCTAAGTATATTTTCTCTTTATAAACAGTTGACAGCAGGCATGTCATCAAATTCAACCTTGTACGAATAACATACCTTTATATTAGATTTAAATTGAATAATGTAAATATAGTACCACGTTAAAAAATAGTTTTACTGAGCAGTCAAAAAGATTTTACAATTTGTTTCCTCAAAAAATTAGATGTTTAGATAACAAAAAAATTCAATTATAATGAATATTTTCATTGTAACCGTCAGCTCGTTCGCTATGATCACTCGCCGTCACTCCCACTTTGTATATAAGAAATTGCTGGAATACCTGAACTTGGAATGTTTAATTGAATTTGTTTCTTTGGAACAAATAAATAATTAAGAAATAAACTTTGATATTTTAAAAACCGTTTTTTGGCTTCGTAAAACACATTTTTATAAAAAGTTGCCTATGTTACTTTTGTTACCTCCAAAAAATGTATACAAAGTTCCATGATGATCGGTTGAATAACGTGAAAACGTAACAAATACACGGCAATTCACATTTTTTATAATATTAGTAGTAATTAGGTCATAAATATAATATTTATTCTCTCTAAAGTTTCTAACGAATTTTACACTAACAAAAAACCAAGTTTTATTAAGATTTATATGCTACACACTTAAAGTGTTGTGAAATTGGTTTTAAGCTAGGCAAAAAAAAAAAAAAAAAAAAAAAAAAAACAAGTACAAATAGAAAATATTAAAAATAAAATAATTAAAATATATTTTTTTTGTATTCGACGATTTGTAAAAATGCCCCTTTTCACAAGCAGGATGGTAGGAGGTAAGTTTGGTGCTTGTATGTGGTTCTTGAGTTTCTAAAGCAGCAACTTGTCTTTCATGTGATTAATTATGAAATGTAGCTCACACAGTCGCCTCTGGGCTCAATGATCTAAAGAGTTGAATAAAGAAACTAAATTATAATTGTCAAACGAATTACTGTATTTATTCCGTATAAACTACTTGTATATTACAAATAATTTTAGAGGTAGACGGAATCGAATATCACCTTGACCGATCCACCCTAAAAATCTGAACATATAACGTATTTGAAAAAATAGGTTGGATTAGTTTTAGAAAATATGAAAAGGTGATAATAATTTTACCGACATATTGAAAAATCTTTTAAATACCAATAATTTTTTTTGTATTGCATGTAAATTGCTTGATATTAATTCAACACAAAACTCAGACTGACGACATAAACAAAATAATAACATTGCACAAATTTCTGCTTATTATAAACAGCTGATTAAAAATGCAGGATAGTGGCAGATGTATAACACATATTAAGATCAAAACTCTTGACATTCATGAAATCTTTCAAATAAGTGGTTCTGAACACTTCACTAGATGCACAACAAAACAAGGGATGAATGTGTTAATAAAAAAAATCCAAAGTAAAATTGTAATTCAGTGAGATTTTATTCGCTAAGTTTTTAAACAACTTTATGTTATATATAGAGTTTGATAAAAGTCTTTCAATTTATATTCACTCCAATGAAATACCTCATTGTATTTTATATACAATGATCAAATAAAGCCATCTCCTTCAGTTTTAATTGATAGATGAAACTTAACATTTAAATAGTTATTTGTAAACGTAAGTCATAGGTACTGTAAGATATTTCCGCTTTTTGTTTTTATACAAAATACAAACACACAAAATACTATTACACGCAATACAAAAAGATTTAGCTTAAAAATGGGAACAGGATAAAATAAATTTTTATAACTACGAAACTAGAACGGCTACAAACATCAACTCAGGTTACATCAGACGAAGTCTGTAAAATTAATTGGCTGATTATGTAAAACACCTGGATAATAGTAGTGTAGAAATAGGGGAGCTGGGCCAGTTCAAGGTCACCTGAGCGATGACGTCATCGAGGTCAATGACCTCACCGATGACGTCATCGATGACGTCATCGATGACGCAATCGATGACGTCATCACCAATGACGTCACATCCATGACGTCATGCCCATGACGTCACAGAAATGACGTGCTGATGACGTCATCACCCCTTACGTCACCAAGATGACGTCATCGATGTCACAAAAGGTCAAGGTCACGCTGAAACCTAAAATTTTTCGGCACTTTTGCTGTTTCTCGCACTACGCTCCGAGTTTCAGTCACAGTTACCATGACCTTGACGACTTGGAGCGAAATTAGACAAGAAACAGCAAAAGTGCCGAGGAAACTTGAAGTTTGCAACGTTACTCAGCCTAAACCGTCATGTGACACCGCTCGGGTGACCTTGAACAGTCTCAGCCCCCCTACTTTAACCATTACTAAAACCGCGATGTGCACCCTACGACAGACACCGAGCGACTGACTGTCCGGCTCCGCGCACTCTAGGTATATGGGAAGTGGTGGGGGAAATTGCGATGACCTTGGGAAACTTGAAAATGTCAAGCCGGGTAGCACCGTTTCGGTGCTACCATAAAGTTACATGTTAAAGTGTGATGACCTTGAGTTAAAACATAGAAATACTACAAGTTGATACCGTCCCAGAGTTAAAGTGTGATGACCTTGAGTGAAAACACAGAAATACTACAAGTTGATCCCGTCCCAGAGTAAAAGTGTGATGACCTCAAAGTTGTAGAAGTGTTGTGACCTTGAACCACCCCCAAATCGTCAGGAATTGGAGTAGCAACCGCGATGTGCACGCTACGACGGACACCGAGCGACTGACTGTCTGGCCTTGCGCACTCTAGGTATATGGGAAGTGGTGGGGGAAATCTCAAGGTCATCCAAATTGGGTTTTAAAAAATAAGAAACTCTAAACCCCATGCTCCTCTTCTTCCCTTTCCATTTCATTTGTAGGATATATGGTTGACAATGGTAAATTTGACAAATACTCCGGTGATTGTTGATCGTCTTGCTGCAGTATAACTTCAGACCAATCATAATCTAAAGTGACCTTGAGCTTTATTCCCGGGTTGTCGAGGAGAATAGACTTCATCCAATCGCAGATGGTTTCTAAATAATGCTCGTTGTCGATTGTCAATTTCCAATTCGTAGTGGGTACATCTTCGGTGGAAGACATGGCATTGCAAGCAGGTGTGTCCGCCATGGTTGTTGGAGGAGGAATGATGCTTGTTGCAGCGAGCAATGCTGGTATTACAGAGTAGTGGGGAAACTTCAAGGTCATCCAAATGGAGTTTTAAAAAAGGAAACTTTGTCTATTTACTTATAACATAACCACTTAAACTAAAAGGATTGGGATCAACAGTACGTTTAGTCATCATATTCGTTATATTCTTCATGTTTCTCAGTTTTCACCTCCGCCCGGATAGTACCTCCACTCTTTAGCTCCTTTTCGGCTTCTTCTAGTTGCTGGGTAATCACCATCTGACATTGAAGTTCAAAATCATCACGCAGCACAGATCCGCAAATATCCATCTGAGCCAACCAGAGCTGCCTGAGGTTCTTTTCCTTTTCCTCGACAGCTTCGACGGCTGCATGTAATTCCTTTTCTGTAATAGAGGAGTCCCACAATTGTTGATCATCGGTTTTGTTGACAACCTCCTTTTCGGACTCCTTGTACAAATCGTTCAGCTCCTGCTGAGTCTTAATGGTTACCTCCTCGTAACTAGCACAACTTACATTGAGAGACATCTTGATGTTGTACGGTTGACCGTTGGAGTTGAAATGAAGCTGAGGCACAGCGCTTGGGGGTACTATAAAAAAGTGGGAAAAAGTGGTGGGGGAAGTTTCAAGGTCATCCAAATTGTGTTTTAAAAAATCCTATCTTGTTACTGAGCACATATGTCAGTAACAAGATAGGTGTTTTTTCTCTTTTACATCTTTAATATAATAAAGAAATAAACATATTCTACAATGGTAAGAAGAAGAAAGACAACTGCTAGTCAGCTGAAATAATCCAAAGTCTGGATCGCTTCAGTCTTCATGGACGCCGGTGATGAAGTCGCTGGAGAAGAGTAATGTTCAGACTCTTCTTTTGGGTGTCGGAGATTGCGTATATTGCAAGCGTAGACTTGCACATTTATACGGTAGCCTCGCGCCACCATCAGCTGCAACTCCTTGTACAAGTCGTTCAGCTCCTGCTGAGTCTTAATGGTTACCTCCTCGTAACTAGCACAACTTACATTGAGAGACATCTTGATGTTGTACGGTTGACCGTCGGAGTTGAAATGAAGCTGAGGCACAGCGCTTGGGGGTACTATGAAAAAGTGGTGGGGGTGTTTGCATCGAAGCAGGTTTGACCTTTAGCTCGGTGGTGGGGGTAACTGTGAAATGCAAAGGTTAAAGGTCAAGGTCACCCGCGAAGTTTAAAAAAAATGCAACATATTAATATGTGACAAACCTCACATATTGATATGTTGCATTTTTTGTCTTTTGTATTTCTTTGTCTTTTATGGTTTATTTATAAAACATTACAATAACATATGTACAACAGTAAAACTTAAATCTAACACTGCTGCTTGTCGACGATGTGGATGGTCAACTCGGTGGAATTGCTATCCGTGCAACCGTGCGAAACCAGGTAGAGACAGCCGGGTTGGATGGAGCGCAGATCCTTGTTCTGGAGGAGATGAACGAATCGTTTCGGCAGGTAGACTTGGAACTTGGGCTCATCCCCCGGAGTGAACGGTGCCTCGCTAAGACTGCAGCAGATGGCCTCTCCAACTGTAGTCTCCATCTTCTTCATGGCGTGGATAATGTAGTGCTTCTCATCTTTAAGTTCGGAACACTTCTTGACAGGTAGTATGGTAGATTTGGAGTGAGCATTGAACTGCTCAACCAAAGTTTGCAGGAACTGGTGAGATGCCATGGTTGAGTTAAAGATTGTCTTCTTCTTCGTCTTCTTGCTGGGAGATGTTGTCGTCTCGGAATCTCGAGTAATACTCATGCCAGGTCCCGGTCTGCTCCTCACTTATATAACCCCCGTCACCCCCACCACTCCCCACTTCCCCACTTTGAAGGTAAGATGCGAGTTTATAGGCGTTTTTTTAAAGCGCAATGTCTATCTTTTTCATGTTCTGGACTTTTAGTACAAATACAAACATTTTCCATCGTGTACTTGTAGTTTTTATCCAAGTCCACATCATTAACCGGAACATAAGTAAATTCTTCGATCCATCTCTTCTTTTCCAGTCCTTTTGTATAAATATTGGTAAACCAATATTTATACAAAAACTGATGCATGATGCATGAAAAACTGTTTGAAAACTGATGCATGATGTGATACAAGTCTGTGTAACTTGCAAAACCATCATACCAATCGATATGATGGAAATATTTTGAAATCCACCTGTTGGTAGTAGCGGCTTTGCTAGTTAATGATGAATAAGAACATGGTGGTTTGAACAAAAATGTATATGGAACACTTGTATTGATGTCGAAAAACACAAGTTCTTTTATGATAAATCTATCGTCATTACCCCGAAACGCTTGGAACTCAATTATACCAGGTTTGGACTTTACTTGTTCTTCTTCCTTGTCCATTGCGAAGGCCACTCGTCTGCTCATGACGAAGTCCAAAGATCAACTGATTTCCACACCACGGTAGGTACGACTTTTATACCAGGCCGTACAGTTGTTGGCGCGTTGGTGTATATTTAACGTGGGCACCGTCCCCGGTAGGCCTAACCCCACAAAGCGTTTGATATTGTTTTAAAAACCAACCATTGTCATCTAAGTTTCCATCTTTACATTCTCCTTGTTTTTATTTTCATCACTAACACTTGATTCTTCTCCTCCTTCTTCCTCTTCTTCCTGTTTTACTGATTTCTTATGTAGTTGAGCGTATTTTTCCAATTGTCTCCACATTTGTACTTCATGAGGAACTCTATTAAATATAGAAGTATCCACAGGTCCGTACAATATAGGTGCGTCCGGTTGTTTGTCCAAAGTGTCTTCCAAATAATCTTTAATAATAGAACTTGAAAACACTAGTTGTCTCAAGTATCTTGTTATTGGTTCAGTTGCACAGGTTAGAATAAAAAACTCTTCTCGATTAAGTTGAATCTTGTTATCATGTCTTGTTGTGTCTCTAAACCGCAACTGATGGTCACCACGATTCTTTATAATATCAATTTCCACATTTGAATCCAAAAGTCCTACTCTTGTCTTTCTTCCATACATGTTACTAGTTAAATAGCATTCTAGCAGATGCAAGTGCTTCATAAAAGATTCCCAAGCACTATCGGTGAACAAAATCATTTTGGGTCCATGAGTTAAAATTACAGTAGGTGAATAATCCGTCGATTTCATAACACCGATTAAAACACTTTTGTCCAAACTGGATGAGATTGGATAAAATATTCGCAAGAATACCTCACTCAATATGTTAGGAGAAATATTATCTTCAATATCCCTTTTCTTCTGTGCATTCTTTCTTCTTTTACCTTTTTCCTCAACATCATTACTGGCGTGGAGTTGTCCGCAAGCGTTGTGTTCATCTTCCTCCGGTTGACCTTGAAGATCTAAAAAGTCGGATATCTCCTTCTCAATATCGACTACATTTTCTTGTGTACCACTAGGAGAAGCCATATTGAATAAGATGCTACCCATACAAGAACAGGCAACAAACTGATGAGGAGCGACCTGAACGCTCTGCTTTTATACTCGCTGAATGCATTGGAATGTAACAAAACCGGTTTTTTTACAATACATTTTTAACAATTCCAGTTAAAGGTGTGTATGTTACGATTTTATCATGTAGAATTAAACAGTATGCAGTTGTATTAGCTGGTATAGCCGCGTTGAATTCCATTTCTATTTTTATATCCACTTGATGATTTTACCGATTCATTCTGTTTAGAACAATCGATTACAACTATCGGGTAACCATCTAAGTACTTTTCTGGTGATAGTAAAGGTGCATTTGTTTTACCGTAATATGAACTTTGGAATCTTGCATACATATCGTACAATATGCTGTACTTTTTATTAGCGAATGACACATTTAAATTATCGTATGGAAAAAATTGTGAATTTAAATAAACCTTAATATTTTTCAAGTTGCAATGATCAAATTGGCCTGCATTTTTGGTGATGGTGTCTCTTCTGCCTGTTTGTAAACCAAATATAATGTACCTGGCTCGTTCCACATAATTAGATGTTTTAACAGTCCAAGTGTGACGATCCGTAGCTGGCAAGCTGGGATGTTCATGAAATTCCCAACTTCTAAAAGGAATTACAATATCACGATCAGCTTTTAACTTTCTTAATAGTAGCATTCTATGCTCATCAGCTAATTTAACATGCGGAACTCTCCATACAATCTTGTCTAATGTTAATTTCCATTCTAAAGTTGCATCTGTTGTACCGTCTGGAGCTTTAATAATGTCTTTATCGTTAGAAGATCTCAACAAAACTAATTCCTGTTTAACATTTAATATAATTTTTCTATAATCTTCAGCAAAACCAAGCAACAAACGTAATGGAATATGAAAATCAAAATTTCCATTTGTATCTGGAGTGATTGTGTCTTTTGCAGGTAAAACCCATCCTGCAGGTTGTATTAAATTGGTTTCATTAGGTGATATAGATGTTAATCCATTTAAAGTTGTTGCAATACCTACTTTTTTAGTGGAATCAACTGTTACACCTGATATTTCATATCTAATTTCATCAAACAGGAAAGCCATGGGATTATTTATAAATGGAACTGTTGTACCAGTAGTAGTACCGTCCTTTTTAGTAACTTTTCCTTCAATATACAAGTAACTTTCACATGGTAGTGTGTAAATGTCCTGATTTTGTATGGGAATACGAATTTCATCGTTATTGTTTAATTTTGATGAAGTGTAAGGGTTGTGGGTGTGATATTCTTTTTCCCATAGGGTTTCGTCGAATGTCGGACCCTGCGCTATATCCAGTATATCCATAATCGGTTAATTTTAATCCAATTCTCTCTAAGAAACGAATGTTCTCGCGTGTTAACTCCTCCACAGCTGAAGAGCTACTAATGCGGTTTCCCGTAGGTTGTTCGCTTTTAAATGTTAAACCCATGGTTTTGTATTAAAGTGTCGATTTTAAATGTAGTCTAACCGTAATAGGCTCTTCTCGGAAATCTATCAAGTTACCGTCTTGATCCAATACGTTCAACACGATGTCTGAAATGAAAGTGGTGTTCAACGGTAGATATACCAGGTTTTGTGGCTTTTCAACAATTTTAAATCCAGGCGGTACACTGGGGTAAAAAGTTTGTATTATATGAGTATTTGCTCCATCTCTGTAAGCTCCTTGTATAATGTTACAAGTTATGTCTATACTATTGACTTTTAATATTGTTACAGTTTGTTTACCGGAATGTGTTTTATTTGGTTCTAAAATTGCTCCATCTTTGGGAAATCCTAATAAATCACCTATTGAGTTTGGCTTAGTGAAATCTATATAATATTTTGAAGTAAGCTCAGCTTTCATTGTATTGTTATTACCTTTTAGCGATATATTGTCTTTTCCCATTTTATTTTGCAAAAATTCATTAATATGATCAATTTCATAAGAACCTGTGGGTAAACTGCACTCTTCTAAGTCTGTAAACTTACCACTGGCATCTTTTCCTTTATAATAATGCAATAAGTTATTTTTACCTTCCGTAACATTGGGAATAGAGTTGTAAGTTGTAAAATCTAACAGTGCTGCCTCCCAAAATCTTCCTTTTTGCAAGCGTAACGCTGGAAAAAGGATACTTCGTTAAGTGGACGATTTTCCTGTTAATGATACCGTATAGGAAGACATCTCAATAGTGACTGATACTTTTAGCTAGGAATTCCAAACATAAATGGCCGCATATTGAAGTATTATCAGGTTGTTCTCTTTTATAGTTGTAATATATGTTTTTAGCAGATTTAAAGTAATGTTCAAGTTCTTTAGGTGGTGGCAAATTTCCAAAACTATCAAAATAATATACATTGCTATTTAGTTTTTTATAACACACCCAATGGGTGCCGGGCCCTTCAGTATTATCCAAATTTACAATTCCAGTCTCATTTTGCCACATTTTCTTTGGTAAACTGTCTTTCATGAACACACCGCGGAAAAATGGTATTTTTAAACAGGAAATATATTTAAATAATTCAATATCGTTTAATGCTTTATGTGGTATAACCAATTGATTTCTTTTATTTAATATGCACGATACGGTCTTAGGTATAGACCAGCCCCGTTTTTTACCATTGACCATATTGTCGGTTTTTTGTTATTTTTCCTCGGAGAACGTCTTTTTAGTCTAATATTACCACCATGTTTCCTCATGGTTGATCCTTTTTTATTCTTACCCCTCCTTTTACCACCTCCTACCGCTGTTTTAGCCTTCATACCTGCTGTTACCGCTAAAGCTGCTGCTTTTTCTGCAATACTAGCGTCACTAGACTTTACTCGTTGCCAAGCTATATTCGCTAGCTTTTTATCAGCGATTGACCTATTTTTTGAATCGGTAAACGTGGAATATGCAATATCGTGTTCTTTACAAGCCTGATCTAACTTATTTATACCTGGATCACCTCTTTCCAGTCGTTTTTTCAATTTAGTTCCTGGTCCGCAATACTGATAACCTCCCGGTATGTGAAATTCGTATGGTAAAGCGTCTATTGCTCTATTTACAATAGATCCTACTGGAATACGATTTAAAGCTTTACTTAACAGAGAAACCGCTGTGGACGTGATACCACCTCCTTTCCGTATAGTGTCTCGATATGGACTGGTGTAACGAAACGTCATGATTGTCTTTTATATTCGAAAAGCGTAACCTATGTGTTACCTCTATGATAGGTTGCACAGAAATGATGTAATTTATGATGTTATTTAATTAAATATCAAAAGTACCCCAATCTGATGATCTAAACTTTTGTGTGTTATAATTAAAGAAATATTTATAAAGAATTTCTTGTTTAATCCATGTATTTCTCATTTTTTCGTCAATAGGTTTATGCTGTCCTGCTGCAATATAATTATGCATATCAAATAATAAATTACCTATTACTTTAACAAGAAAATTAACAGTTACAGCGTTATCGGCATAATCAGGGTCTGCAACATTTGTTAATCGTTTGTTATCACAATTCCACCATTTTTTCCAGTTGGCTCTAATTGTATTATCTTTTCATAAGTAACAGCATCACCAGGCTTTTCACCAATACCTAAATTTGTCAATAACTTTCCTTTACCATCCCAAACATAATTGTTTTCTTCAAGTAAAGTAAACTTTTTATTTCCTTGTACAAATACATCTCCTTGACGTGTTACTACTTGGTTTAGTTTCACAAAACCGGAGGTTTCTTGTTTTAAAGTTTCCTTCATTTGACCCACCGTTGCACCATCTGATGGTGCTGAACCATCTTTTACATTCGCCAAACAATTACCAAGACAGTCAATAACTCCTACATCACGTGTAATACAATGATCTTTGATGTATTTTAAATTTACAGCATCATTTTCATTTTTTGGATAACCTATATCGTTAATAACAAATTTATAAAAAGAAAACCCATCTTTTGTCTTTTCAGGTATTATAGAATGTAAATAGCGTCTATTTATGCTGTCTTTTTCATCTACAGGGTCTGCTACGTTGGATATACGCCGATTTTCAGCATTATACGTTTTTCCATTAAATTTTAACGTATTCTTTAATTCCGATGATAAATAACCTCTGTTTATTGCATCAGCGTTTTGATTTGGCTTACCAACGTTGGAAATTCTATGATTACCCGCGTTATATGTGTTTTTGTCTAATTTCAGTGTTGGTAATACCTCTTTTTTTAATACTTTTAAATTTATTGCATCATTTTCATCTGTGGGATCATTAATGTTTTTTAACCGTTTATTACTAATATCATAATCTCCATCAGGTGTTTGTGGTAATCCAACACCTCTTTTTAAAGTATTAAAGTAATATAATCCATCCGATGAATACCGTCCGAACTTGTCAACACTCATGGTGCAACTGAATAACATTCTAGAGTGTAACCCATTTTTATAATATTAGTCCCGATTTCTAACCCATATCAGTTTTTATACAAATTCTTAGTCTTCATCAGTTACATTTGCATCATTCCCAAGACATTTAAAATATTTTAAATCTGCACTAATTAATGATCTGTCTGCTTCATTTCTAAATACATGATTTTTATGAATAAATTCCTCGCCAGACAATTTTCTAAATCCGCTAAATGAATTTGGATCTGCAATTAATATATTTTGATAATCATTTACATCCATTAATTTAAATCTTTTGGTATTATAAATAAACTCTTGATTTGCACTATCATATTGTAATGTTTGTCCTACAGTTGCAGCATCCTTTGGATCTGTTCCTTGTGCCAAATTACCTATTTTCTTATTTTTCGCATTGAAAGTACTACCTCTTGGTTTGTCTAATATTAAAGATTGTTGTACTACAACACAATCGTTATCATCGATACCTGGAAATATGTTAATTATTCTTCTATTTGTACCCAACCAATCTCTATGATAATTGTTTGGATTAGTATGTAAAACTTGTGATAAAATCGGAACATCATAAGCATCTGTAGCTAGTCGCGCATTTGATAATTTCATGTCTTTGCAATCCCAAACATTATTTTTTTGTTCAAGTAAAATAAACTTTTCATTTCCTTGTACAAACACATTACCCGACCGTGATACTACTTGATCCTGTTTTACAAATCCAGATGTTTCTTGCTTTAAAGTTTCCTTCATTTGACCCACTGTTGCACCATCTGATGGTGCCGAACCATCTTTAACATTCGCTAAACAATTACCTAGACAATCAATAACTCCTACATCCCGTGTAATACAATGATCTTTTATATATTTTAAATTTACAGCATCATTTTCATTTTTCGGATAACCTATATCTTTAATAACAAATTTATAAAAAGAAAAACCATCTTTTGTCTTTTCAGGTATTAATGAATGTAAATAGCGTCTATTTACGCTGTCTTTTGCATCTTTAGGATCATCTACGTTGGATATACGTTTATTTTCAGCAGTATACGTTTTTCCATTGAATTTTAACGTATTTTTTAATTCTGATGATAAATAACCTTTGTTTATTGCATCAGCGTTTTGATTTGGCTTACCAACATTGACAATTCTATGATTACCTGCGTCATATGTGTTTTTCTGTAGTCTTAATGTTGGTGATATCTTTTCTTTTAATACTTTTAAATTTATTGCATCGTTTTCATCTGTGGGATCTTTTATGTTTTTTAACCTTTTATTAGTTATATCATAATCCCCATCAGGTGTTTGTGGTAAACCAGCACCTCTTTTTAAATTATTTGCGTAATATAACCCATCCGAGGAGTAACGTCCGAACTTGTCGACACTCATGGTTCAACTGAATAGTAATCTAGGGAGTAACGCATTTTTATGAGATTACCCCACGGTTTTGGAGTTCATCCACTAAAGCCACCCATTCGTTTTCCAATCCAGTATGACCCGCTTCTTTAGCTTCATGTATTAGTTTCATTCTATCCACAAATTTATTGATATTATTGTAATAAATCACATTTGTGTTATATAGTTTCTTCATTAAACCTGTACCTGTAACAGATTTGTTTCTTTTTCTTGGTTCTGGAGCACTTATATCCAAAGTGGATGACACAAACCTTCGTTTTACAGGTTTTCTTGGCATTATCGGCATTGGTTGTCTTCTCGTTGTTGGTATTAACTTGGATACAAATTCTCTATATTTTAAAGACCTAGATCTAAAAACTGGTTGGTCAGCTAAATACTTCCTCCTGTATACATTGGTGTGTTCCAAAATCTGTTTATATGCTTCCATGTCTTCTTCTTTAACTAACAATTTTAAAGGCTTTATTTCAAATAATAATTCAAATAATCCTCTTGTGCCCTTATATCTTTGATTACCAACAATAATATTATCATCTTCATCAATGTTTACCGGGCTATTACCAACCACTAAACCTTCTTCTGTTAATCTTACTCCATAACTATGGTAGTTTTTATTAGGATTTATTCCAGCTAACATTTTTATCATGTATTTCCTTCCTAAAGGTCCTTTGTTATGAATATTTTCACCCAACAAGCTTATGTTTGACGGACCTTCCCTTGCTTCTTCTTCTTTTTCCTCTTCACTAGCAGTTGATACATCTTCATGTCCTCTTTTAGCTTTTACTTCATATAATTCTCTTATACCACTATAGTCTGGTGATTCTAGCTCTCTTTCAGGTTCTCCACCGGTAAAACCACTATATGTAGAGGATTCCAGGTCTTCATCACTAAAATCTTCTGATTTTACATTTTCTCTTTCAAACTTTGTAATAGGTGCAATTGCATCACCTTCCAAAACAGGTTTAGCAAATTTTTTGTTTAATTGTTTCAAGGGTTCAGTAATAGGTTTAAAAGTAGATTCAAGAAATTTCTCCCTTTCGCTAATACCTAATTTTAATGCTCTGTTTTTATCTCGAATAGAATCACTAAGTGATTTTATTTCCTTTATTAACTTTTCTTGGTTAACCATGTTTGTAGCAAGACGTGTTGTACAACAATGAATGTTTTACATCATGATCAGTGTATTAGTATAAATTTATCAAATCCTATCCTGTATCGACCATTGTTTAGCGGTTGTTCCTTCATAATTGTTAAAAACCCGTACTTTTCAGCCCAAGCCTTTCCACACAACTCTTTAAATCGTTCAAATGGTATATCCGCACTTACATGGTCATAATATATGTGTTTTAGGTTGGTTTCATCCTGTTTAAATACAATTAACATGTTTGCATTGTCTCTAATGAGCTGTTTCGGTATTTTGCCGTAAGTTTGACCAATATAAATGCTATCTATGTTGTTATGTCGACCCATGGCGAAGTAATTTCTTATTGTATTTTGATTTTCACAAGATACATCGTCAAATATGAATACTGAGAATGGTTTAGCCTCTTGCGGTTGCATGACACTCTCGCTCGCGTTGAATTTAAAATATTTAACTTCAGGCACATTATTGAGTATTTGTTCCAATAACTGATATTTTGGTTGTTGTAGTGACTTTGAAAATACATATAAATTATTAAAACGTAATCCTTTAGGATTTGTAATCAAATTGAATACTACATTTGTTTTTCCACAATTGGAAGGACCGGTAACCAGACAACGCACCGTGTTTGGTAACAAAACACCGTGTTTCCCAGTATTGAATTGAGAACCATCCACTGTGAGTTCATCTATATTATTAATAGTAAAATTGTCTTTTTGCGGTATTATCTCCATCCTTTGTAATGGTTCAACCCAAAATGATGCTCTATCATTATATTAGATCCTTTTTAGGTATCCAAGAATCTTCCGTCTTATTAAATCCTAACCATCGTACTTTAACCTTATCCTTTTTTCGTTGCAACACCTTTTCGACTAAATATACATCACCTACTGTTGATTTTAACATTTCATGTCCATAAAACCCTCCTTCCAGCAATTGTCCTTTATTATCTTTTAAAATGTAAATTTCTGGTATTGTAGGTTGCACCTTAAATACAGTAAATACCTCATTTGTCCAGTTTGGAAGATATCTTTTACTGAATACACCTTTGTATTTGCTTATTCGCACTTTATCACCAACATTAAACCTTTTAGGCTTTAGTTTTTCAACTCTTGGTTTAGTATTCATTTTTATACGTTTTAATACAAGTTTTTCATTTTTATTAGTCACCTGGCTTGGTTTCATACCGATAGTTCTATGAAACTTGTTATTGTAATCGCTTATAAGTTTTGGTAACATATCAATCCATACGTGCGATCCTCTGTTAGAAAACATCTTATACATCGCACCTTTTAAAGTTCTGTTGAATCTTTCAATTATTGATGCTTTTACCTCTGAATTGGTTGAGTAATGGTTAATGTTGTGTTTTTTCATTATATTTGCAAATTCCTTATTGAAATATTCTTTTCCATCATCAGTTTGTAAATGTTTTATAGTATGTTTGTCTCTTTGTATAGCTGTTTCCATTGCTTTTGTAACACTTTTGCCACTTTTATCTTTTAGTGGTAAAGCATCTGCCATTTTTGAAAAACAATTAATAATAGTCAATATGTATTTAAATCCTCTATTTTGTTTACTATAAGGAATCATTTCGATTAAATCCGCTTGATATAAATCATTTATTCCTTTTATCACTGTATTTCTTCGTGGAAACTTTCTTCTTGCAGGTTTATGAAGCTCGTTGACAATTTCTTGCTTCGAGTTCTTCATATTGCAGGTTTGAATGTTTCATGTATCACATGTATAATCACAATGAATGTTGTCTTAAATATTCACATCATTTATATGGGTCAAGGTCATCCAAACTTGTGTAAAAAAAATGGGGAACACGGCGTTGGACTTGCCGTGTTCCCCATTTTTTTTTACGGAAGGAGGAAGGAATAAGGTCGAAGTTGTAGAAGGACGAAGAATAGGTTACTAGTTGATAGGGTTTAGAGAGTAGTGGCCGAAAGGAAGAGTATGAATCTTATCCGGCATAATATGCCTTTTATCATCTTGAGCTGATAGTGCTCTTTTAACTTCAGTGACACTGTAGACCTCATGTTTAAAGCTTCTGATAGTGTTGAACGTTGCAGACATTGTAGAATCTTCAAACAAGCAGGTCTTGTAATGGTCAAATGTCACATGTTTCTTCAAGTACGATGTTTTGACTCCTTTAGCTTTCTTCACTGTCGGTATGTCATTTTCTATATACATCTTGAAGGAATATAATTTGGACATCAGCGCAACTATTTCCTCCAAAGGTATTCCATTTGCTTCATCTTTAAATTTTCCGATTACTTTTTTATTCTTTTCATTGTAATTTGGATGGTTCTTCGGATAGTCAGAGAAGTCAAAGTCGTCTTTGTATGGGAAACTCCTTAGATCTTCATACATGTCCAAAGTCTTTATCCAGTAGATAAACGCGTCGGTATCCATGTATGCAACTCCAATGTTGTCTCTTCCGTAGTGTTTAACCATTTTGTTGTAATGGAAATCATACATCAGAGTTTTACTTATATCCAAAATCGACATTCCAATGTATAACGGACGATCCATCACTATTGTTGTTTTATTCATACTGACAGCAACTAGATTTTCGTTTATAATCATTGATGTTCCGAAATTTGGTTTTTGCACTAATTTTTCCAATTTCCTAGGATCACTTACTAATTTTACAATTTTGTGTTTTCTCTTGTTCTCCAAGGTCTTCCCAAAGATGGCGTTGTTCATTAATTTGTAGAAGTCCTTTTCAAATGCTGTTGTCGCTGCAGCTCTTCTTGTAGTGTTGGAATCGATATATGGTTTCAACCAACAAGACTGGGTGAATTCAATTGCTCTGTGAATTTTCACTATACGTAGGCCCAATTCAAGTGATTGTTGAACTACCCAGTAGTGTGCCACATATCGACTCTTATTCTCCAAGGTCATCATCAGCTTGGGCCATCTTCCTGTCGGTGAAACTTCAGTCTTGGCTAGGAGAGGCAGGTCGTAATGATGGTCGTGAAGGTGTTCTGGATATTCAAAATCACAGTCCAAAATATAGCCTGTTTGGCCATCTTTTGGAATCCGTGATATGTCACCGATGGTGGTCGGGTCAATCCACTTGAAGTATGCGTAGGGAAGTGGATTTGACATCGCCCAACCATAGAGGTTGTTCGCATCAAAATATCCAAGGTAGAGTGATGGTTGTTGCTCGTCGAAGTTGGGGATATACTTGTTGTTGGCCTTAACATGTCTGGTCACAGCTTGAGTCAAACCACCTCGTACACCTGATTCGATCATGAGTACCATATCAATGTCTGTGAGAAGCTCCAATCGACAGTTAGTTGACTTGAGCATAGCTTGCCATGCTAATCCAGGGGATGTATACGAGTGTAAAGGATCCAATCCGTAGGCTGAGAAACAGGTGTTCCGAAATTCTTCCATCACATCGCACAGCAGAGTTACATCCAATTTTATATAAAAATCAGAATATTCCCCTAAAGTTTGAATGTTTAGTTGGTTCCAAACATTACAAGCATGATTGTAGTCTTCAACGGAGATTTTACTTTCATTTAATTTGCTATTGAAGGCTTCAATTGGTGGTAGACTGGTTTCTTCAAACTTTTCTGTGGAAGTTATATAATCATAGGGGAAAACTCCTTTTCGTAATACTAAGTCCAATTTATCTTCAGGTACAATTTTGCTGGTTTCTTTTAGATCTTCTCTTCTTAGGTTCTCTGACAATTTGCTCAAACTAGATGACATAAATCTATAAGAGTCTACGAAGCGAAGTTTAATTTTACCTACTGTTTTTGAGAAACTGATGTACTTCTCCAATGTTTCAGCTAATACTTCGATTTTTCCATCATCTCGTCCTAACTCTGGGATAATGAAGTGGGAGTCATAGCCGCTAAGATTGTGTAACATGACAGGGATAAAGTTTGGCAGTTTGTAATTTATATTGCATGAATTACAAGCAGGTCCTCTGTATAACCCTGTGAGGTGATCATGATCTCTTACTTTTTTATTTTCTTCACTGAAGCTCTTCTTGCATAGATAACATCTTGTTGCTGAAATGTATTCTTCTTGTTGATTTTCGTTCAAAGGTTCCATGGGTAAAACATTACCGTATAAGCGTTCCGCCTTTTCAGCAATGTCATACAACTGGTCTACAAAATACTTAGCAGCTTCTTCCCCACGGTAGAGTATCGGAGTGGATGTTAAGCCATAGTCTTGCAATTGTTCTTCAGGTAAAGTAGATTTCACCAATAAGCAAAAACTGTTAGGTTGATGCAATTGATATTTGGTTCTTCTAGTTACTTCACCATCCGGAAGTTCCTGCGGTACTAACGTGGATTCAAAGTCAGCATAGATAACTAGTGGAATCCGGTATTGGTGAACTGTTTTATTGAATTGGACAAATGCTCTAGATGGTGGTGGCAGACTAATCTTCACTTCATAGTTGTCATTGCAAAGCCGCTGGTGTTCCGACAACCACTCCGATCCTCCACGTCTCAATTCTTTATATGTGAAACAAAAACATCTCTTGCACACTATTACCCTAACATTCATTTTAGTCACTTGTCGTACAACCAAAGATTCAAAGTTCTTGATATAGACATAATGTGAAATCTCACCTTTGGTTAATAGTAACAAATCTGTATGATTTGGACATTCAGTTTTTGTTACTCGTAACGGATATATATTCTTTGATTCGTCTAGGCCAAACACATTAACTGAAACTCCTGGATTTTGCCTTTCAAATTTAGCAATATCATTAACATTAACCGGATACGACATACCTCGAAAGTTATAGCGGTGTTGAACAGCTTCGTATGCTATGCTAGGTCTACAGGGATGGTCTTCCACATATTTTGCTAACATTGCATACCGGAAACATTCATTATCCTCATTTTTCACATTAATACATGATTTAGTATTTTGGATCACCTTTGGTAGAGGGATAAAGCTGCTTCCTCTCATACCATATCCATGCTTGTGAACCCTCACATCCATACCTTCAATTGATGATAGCGTCCAGCCGGATCCTCTTCCTTCATGTTCTTGAAGTTTCACTAGCAGTTCAACCAAACATTCTTCTAAAATTTCGTTGATATCAGATGTGGTTGTAAGGGTTCGGTTTTTAGCAATGAATGCTCTCGGTGAATTTTCACCATCGGTATTAGTAAACATAGCATCCAACACCAATCCAAATTTAATAAAGTTCAATCTTGTCAATTCTTCCGTCAATGTTTTTACAACTAGTTTTTTAGCTTGAGTTATAAAATTTTCCAATTCTAATTGCACGTTATTAATTTTGAAATGAGTTACAACTGGTCCTGGTAATGCTGTGGTGCGCAGTTGTCTTATATCTTCCACTTCTTCTGTATCCTCTTCTTGGGTACGCAGTTGTTTTACATCTTCCACTTTTTCTTCCGTATCTTCTTCAATAAATCCTCCAGCTGTAGATGGTCCAGCTCCAGCAAATTGAATAACACTCGGTCTTCTTCTCTGCATTAGCTGTAGATAGCTAGCCCAGTCGTCCATCTGCTTCTGGGGTTTTTCCGAAAACTGATCAATCGCATCCAAGTCTTCTTCACTTACTACAATATCTTCTTTTCTGTCCTCTTCATGATGCAATTCTCGGTGTAACTGTAGATAGCTATCGTAGTCGTCCATCTGCTTATGGTAGTTTTCCAACAACCAATCAATTGCATCCAGGTTTTCTTCACTTACTACAATCTCTTCTTTTCTGTCCTTTTCATGATACAATTCTCGGTGTAAAACAAAGATGTCTTCGTCTTGAAAAAACTCACCACAAATATCGCAAAGAGCCATTTTTACAGTTTGGCTATGAATGTGCACTCGGTGAATGTCCACGCAATAATGAGCAGCGCGCTCAACTGGGTCCCTTTATACCCGAGGTTTAAGGGTGGGGGAAGGTGACGTCATATACATCCGGTTTATCAATCATGTAGTAGATTTGGCTTTTTAAACACCCATTTTCAATATATTCTTCAACAGGCTTGATAAACCAATGATGTTGGATCTATATCCACTACTTTGTACAAGTTTTTTCAAAGATGTCTTTTTGAGCAAGTTTATGTGGGTCAAGGTCACGTAAAGATACCCTTTGAGCGGGGGATAAACCACTAAGCAGCATGCTAGTCCATTGCCGCAAAGTGATCTATCCCCCGCTCTGTTCTACAAAACCTCAATCAAGTCCAAGTTCGAGTCCTAGTTTAACACTTGGTTGGGAGAATTACATTAGTTTGATGCTTATTTCTACCGTTACACTTGCTCCATTCTCAAAAAGATATAAATAATATAATCCCGGATACTGTTTTGTTTCACGTCCTGCATGTTCCTTAATAAAGTCAAAAGCCAATCTTTTTGAATATTCATTATGAAACACTTCTCTTACACAAACAAGAATTTTTTCTTCCACCAATTTCAGTTGAATTGATGTTAGTTTGCTTACATCATCCTTGTCTATCAGGGGTAGCTTGTAGGTGAAAGTATTTGGTGGTAGTTTTTGCGTTCTGTCAAGTAAACAACAAAATTTTTTATACAATTTCTTCTCATTGTCTGTAATACTATTAATACCAATCAGATTATAGTACGAAGGTTTATAAGGTATACGACGAGACATTTTTGGTCACCGGTCTTCTTAAGAATGAGCTCCTGGACAGCCAGTTCCAACGAAAGCTGGAGCGTGAATGAGAAGTGCGTGCAACCTGACCGCCTTATATCGCCGCCGGGCGACCACGCCCAGGATATTAGGGGTGGGGGGGGGGGCTCGCACTTTTTGTCGGAGGGGGGGGTCTTTAAAAAATTTGGCCTCATGGCATTCTTATGTTGCCATCGCTAAAAAACTCAAACAAAAATTCCAACTCAAACTCAGACAGTTTGACTTTGCTTCCAACTCAAACTCAGACAAAACACCAAACTTGTGTTAATAATACTTACCCATTAATGTTTACTAAATACTTAAAGATTTAAGATTTAAAGATTAAGTGGTAAGGATTTTGAATTTTTAGATATATTTAGGTCAAGGTCACGGAAAGACTTTAAAAAAATTAAGCCCCACACCCCCATAGGGGGTGTGGGGCACTTGGGTTGTCATCGCTGTAGCCTCCGAAGAGACCCAACTATGACAACAAGGCAACATCCAATGTCGTGTACCCTTTGCCACGCAAGACTTGTAAACATTTACTGCATTGTCTTTTCAATAGCTGACAAAGATTCATTTACATAATTTTTAGTTTCCAAGAGGAAACACACTGAGGACACCCTAGTGGCTTACGTCCTCCGTCCGAGTGCAGAGGCCGCCACAACCTTTTGCTTGCCAGCGTACAAACGGACATGCTCCCACAACCCCAGCCGCAACCTGTTGCATGCCTGAGAGGAGCCTAACAATTATAAAAAGTGGCTTTACACGGGGGCCTACTCCCGTACCTTATTATTACTATTTTTCATTTAACAATGCAGTAAATTTTTACAAGCTTTGTGGGTCAAGGCCACACGGACATTAAAAAATTTCGGCCCCCGTACATCCATGGCGAACCACGAATGTTCGGGGGCCTTGGGGACTAAAAACACAAATAGCTAACAAAGATTTATTTACATAATTTTGAGTTTCCAGAAGGGAAACTAACTGAGGACACCCTAGTGGCTTACGTCCTCGTCCGAGTGCAGAGGCCGCCACAACCTTTTGCATGCCAGCGTACAAACGGACATGCTCCCAAATGCCATCCGCAACCTTTTGCATGCCTGGCAGGAGCCTACCAATTATTAAAAGTGGCTTTACACGGGGGCCTACTCCCGTTCCCTGACGTTACAATTTACTTTGAGCATTGAAAAAGCTCAAGGGGGGATTGCTAAAACAAGCGTATACACTTTAGAAACATAACACACTTACAACACACAATTGAGCTCAACGTAGTCAATGCTGGAACAAGCACATACACATTAAACACATATAACAAACAAGACACAAAGGATAAAAGACACACAGGAGACATAGGGTACAAGTAAAACACTCTCATATAAAACAATTCGCAATACCCAAACGCAAGCGCAATATCTTACAACTAATACAAGTCTTACAGTTAGAGTAGACTTCGCTAAACACTGAAGGCGCCATTCGATGTTTAGTGATGCCTATGGCGGTCCGTCCCGATCGTTCACGTTCAACGCGCGGGAGCGGACTGCGAGCCGGCTCTGGCCGGGCCCCCTTATATCCCCACCGGGGCTGCCACGCCCAGGATATCAGGGGTGGGGGAGGGCTCGCACTTTTTGTCGGGGGGGGGGGGGCTCGCACTTTTTGTCGGGGGGGGGGGGGCTCGCACTTTTTGTCGGGGGGGGGGGGGGGGGCTCGCACTTTTTGTCGGGGGGGGGGGCTCGCACTTTTTGTCGGGGGGGGGGGGGGGTCAGGTAAGTTAAGTGGGTCAAGGTCACCCACAACACTTGTACTCTAAGTGTTGGCTATACCCCCACCACAACTGGGTCCCTAGGCTGCACAACACCGCTTCGCCAGTATGTCTCTGGCTTCCATGCGGTGCGCCTCGCTGTTCCCTAGCTCTCTATATGTAAGTAATTTTACAAGTTATAAATGTAGGTCACTACGCTTTAACTCTGGGACGATATCGACTTGTAGTATTTCAGTGTTTTGACTCAAGGTCATCACACTTTAACTCTAGCACGTCGGTAACTCTGGGACGGTATCAACTTGTAGTATTTCTATGTTTTTACTCAAGGTCATCACACTTTAGCATGTAACTTTAAGGTAGCACCGAAACGGTGCTACCCGGCTTGACATTTTCAAGTTTCCCAAGGTCATCACAATTTCCCCCACCACTTCCCATATACCTAGAGTGCGCGGGGCCGGACAGTCAGTCGCTCGGTGTCTGTCGTAGGGTGCGCATCGCGGTTGCAGTAATGGTCGAATGGGGGCTTCTGGGCCAGTTCGAGGTCACACGAGCGGTGTCACATGACGGTTTAGGCAGAGTAACGTTGCAAACTTCAAATTTCCTCGGCACTTTTGCTGTTTCTCATCGCAAATTCGCTCCAAGTCGTCAAGGTCATGGTAACTGTGACTGAAACTCGGAGCGTAGTGCGAGAAACAGCAAAAGTGCCGAAAAATTTTAGGTTTCAGCGTGACCTTGACCTTTTGTGACATCGATGACGTCATCTTGGTGACGTAAGGGGTGATGACGTCATCAGCACGTCATTTCTGTGACGTCATGGGCATGACGTCATGGATGTGACGTCATTGGTGATGACATCATCGATTGCATCATCGATGACGTCATCGATGACGTCATCGGTGAGGTCATTGACCTCGATGACGTCATCGCTCAGGTGACCTTGAACTTGCCCAGCTCCCCTATTTCTACACTACTGATAATTATTGTCCATTTAGCTTATCAATATTATGCATCTTAGCTATTTATGAAATGATAGCAAATTTGGCAATTACCTAATATGTATTTTGATCAATGAGAATCTATCTGCTGAGCAAATAAAATTCACGAACACGAAGAGTTTTATTTTTGTGCCTTAAATTAGTATAGTATGTAAAACGTACCTATAAAATTTCACTACCGAATAGTAGACCGCCGTAATACTTTTCTTTGGTGTATATGTTCTTTACAAAAGTGAACCCAACGTTGGACAGATTATTTACAAAGTTATTTAAAACAAATTAGTGGATTCTAAAGCACATTAATTTAACTATAGTGCTAAGTGAAATTGTATTTGTTTACTAATTTTGCTTGTTCATGTTGTACATGTTTTTATTTTATCTTGTATATATTTGAGAGGATTTGTGTTTAAAAAGAATAGCACATGGAACAAGGTTGTAAAGACTTTGGTAATAAATCTACTAAGTCGAAAGACAGCGTGGCATGGCTCCTAGCGTGTGGCACGAAATAGATTATCTCTAAGGTCAACAAAGGATATACGTCCTCACTATAAATATAGTTAAGATTTCCCGCGGACTTTGATACAAATAATAGTATTTCCGTTAAAGGGTGTTTCCCCTCTTATTTAGGTATTATACATCAAATTAAGTTATAATACCATTTAAGAGATAACTGAGATTATCGGTCATTAACTTTTTGAAATGGTGCACTTTAGCTTTAATAATATGAATAAACAGTAATATTTGTGTAGGATTAAGTTATACACAGAAATATTCATCATTAAAATACAAATAATTTGTAAAACAAACTCTACATTATCAACTATATTACGAATTATCTTACATAAGAACTAAGTTATTTTACTGTCATGATAAAAATTTTAAAAACCAAGCTGTAATGTATTTAATCACTAATCCCAAAACAGAATACTGAGCCAAGTGTATCGAAGATGAGTTAGGATAAAAAGGCGCTTTTGAGCATACGAATATTGGGCTTTTTTGAGAATCCAAGATGAGTAGTAGTTGAGTGGAAACGTCATACCACCAATATAGACAAGACTTTTAGTAGGAGTTAGGTCTTTTTACTCTAAAAATTACATGTATATGACATAAATTTTAATTTTACAGTTAAAGCCAGAACTTAGTTGCACAACAGGTAATTGTTCTCTCTAGGGAAGTGTCACAAACCACAAATAACTTTCATCAGTACGAGTGCAGAGGACAGTCCTGAAGGAATAATCCTGGAATGAGTCATATAATGTAGGGTTACTCTCACCCGGGCTGCTCCGTGCTGGGACCACACTTAAAACCTCTTGTCACACTATTAGGCCTACCACCAACTGACTTGTATGTTGCAAAATCGTGATTATATATCGCCATTGAGAGTCGTTAGCACATTCCTGTTCAAAAGCTATCCTATCTTTTAATTATACAGGGTGTCCCGGAACTCTGTGGAACCTTTTTCTATATTTTTCCTTACATCGAGAAAAGAAAAACAACATCGACAAATAGGAGTCTAAAATTAGGCCGCTAGCCACCATTTTATCTTTTACGCAACATAAATTTTTATTTTTAATTTTTATTCATGTAACAGTAGGTTGTATTAAGTTCATATGTGGTATGAACCTTTATTAAACCATTTTCTATTTTCAGGAAATAATTATCGAATGTATATTTTAATATCTATTGTACTTTGAAACTTCAAGTATGTCTACAAATGGTTTTTTTTTACAGAGAAGAGTGAATTTTTTTTTAAATAACTGGAAAAAAGTATATAAAGTGAAGTGATATACTAGATCTTACATCTTGTGTGTCACAAATAAAATAAAATGGACAAAATTGCCAATTAAAATACTTTGGAAATATAAGTATTTATTACTTTGTTGTTAGTAATATTTAGATTAATAATAACCTTGATTACATGATTTAGTGTTGGTAAATAGTTTTAAGATCATTTATTATAAAAAATAACATCGATAATTGAATAAGTTTCGCAAATGTACTGTAAGGTTTTGACAGAATTTTGTTAAGTTGGTTTTAGTATTGTAACGATAAGACTTATTGTGTCGAATTTATCAAACATATTTTAACCCTTTGTATACCGGTGCATATTTAGAAACCAAATCACTGAAAACTGAACATTTGTAAAACTCTTCGTAAAATTAAAATGAACCGTATGGTATAGAACACTTTTTAAGATTGTAGAGATATTTTAAAACAAGTTATAGACATAGGTAACATTCACTTCTATAAATTCACAACAAACTATGTAATAGAGTAAGTTTTATGTGATGTATTCCACCAATAAAATAACTTCCTAACATGGAGTGAAGCTCTGAAATAAAAATGCTGGAACAATTCCAAATTACTGTTTGAAAATAAGAACTCTCCAGGCAACCTTTTCATGTCAAAGCGCTTTGTATGGACGGAAATAGACACTGAAGAATGCTGGGACAAGTTACAGTCTGTCCTTGTATTATGCGCTATTCATTTTAGAGTTTTAAAAACTTTCTTAGGAATTTATGACTAAATAATTAATACCTTTTTTATTCTAGCTATTGGCTAAACATGTTTGTACCCAACAAGTTGTTTAGAATGCAGTAATAATTCTATAATTTAGGCTTAATTTAGACATTTGATTCGACCTAAAAATCCAGTCTTAATATTGTGTGATGTACAATAACTTTTGTATTGAACAAAACATATGTAAATCATATTTATCAAGAGAGATAACCGGTCTTTTATGTCAAATCAAGATCAATAAGTAGTAGGCGTAATGTTTAGTAATATATGACGATGGAAAAAAGAAGAAGAAAACAGTCACAGCAGTTTCCAAAGGCTTTCCAAAAAGCTTCTATGCTTAACTACCTAAGCAGAAATAGTTTTAAATTTATAATAACAATATGTAATATAACATGCAGGTATCTTTCATACATGCATGAATTAATTTGAGCAAATTTCTAATATACTCAGTTCGTTCGCTTCTTTCGGGATGAGCAAGTTGAGTTTCCTCTTGTTCCTTTTTTAACAATATTGTTGACGCACTGATTTTTAGGTGCTGCATTCTATAATGTATTTGCTTAAATGTCCTAGCTGAAAAATATCAGTCTAGTATCTTATCTCTTTATTTGGTTTTTTTTCTATTAAAATATTTTTTAAGGTTTGGATTATTTACCCGTGTTAAGACATCATGAGAATAGCACTGAAATCTTATTGGGGTAAAACCTACTATGTTTTTCTGTTTCCGACTCAAAGCATCAGTGTACACCTTATCTTAAAAAAAAAAAAAAAAAAAAAAAAAAAAAAAAAAAAACTAAGAATGGTCCTATTGTCCATTATTCAAGCAATTAAATCACTGCTGTTAGAAACCACTAAATCTGAGATTTTCTTGTTTCCACTTTTGGGAATAAATTAAATCTGAAAGTGGAGTGCCACTTGAGTCTGAATGCGAAAAGACTGTGATATGAAGAGAAGTGCTCTACTCACATTGTGAGAGTTCTTTCCTTTTGTTTGTAAGGTTGGGAGTTTCAATGAGCGAAAACTGAGCGTTACATTCAAAAAAACATGTTAATGTTTTTCTATATAAGTTTGTTATTATTTTTTAGTTGGTGTATTAAAGAACAGTTATGTAACTCACTTAAAAGAGGGAAGACTTATGGCGAACATTATTAAAACAATCTTTTTTATAAATAGTGTGAAGTTTACATAAAAAACAGATTAAAATAATCTAATATGAATACAAATACATGAGTCTATCCAACAATACTAATTTTACCTCTTCCTAAAAAATTAACGTTTCTAAAAACCGCATTTAAAATCACCATTAATTTAATTAAATGTTTAAAAGATATAAGTAAAAAAAAAAAAAAAAACAAGTTTTTACATAGTGTTTTGTGTAGGGCTAACAAAAAAAGATTTGTATTTTGTTTTATGATGTTGATTGTAAGTATGGTTAAAGATGTGCTAAAATATCTGTTACAGCATGCAACCATAACTAAATAAATAGGAATAATGAAAATTCTAATTAATGTTACAGGTCAGAATGTGTGAATTGTAATAATAAATTATTGTAATATGTTTTATGTTATAGGTATTTTCAAATGCAAATATATTTGGTGTTGAGTTATTAAATATTATCAACATATTTTTTGAGAGCGAAAAATCGGTAAAAAGAGATGAAAACGAAAATCAATGTAAATCTCCAAGTGATATTCAAAGCTCTTATGAGGTTTAAGGCAAACGAAACCAATGGATATATAACTCTTGTAAAATAGAATTCAGTGAATTAAAAGGAACATTGTTAAAACTATGACGATCTTGCCTTGGATAAAAGAATCACAACGAAAAAACATAATGAATGAAATAATTGTTGTAATTGAAAATAACAAGAAAATATTTTACTTCCTTAAGAATAATATTTTTAAAAATATTAGAATTTTATAAATTAAAAATATTTATTAGTTTGAAAATAATTTGATTTTGATATTAAATTAGTTTTTATTTTAATATTCAAATGACTCATTAAAACAATAAGTTTTGTTGGAGGAATAATAAATAGATTAATCAAAAGTAAAAGTTTTGATAATATTAATCGTTAAAAGTACTTACAATGTAACTTATAAAGCTTTCAAATAGGACATCTCTGATATGAAATGGAAATGAAAGAACTTAAATCTCTCGCTTGAATGAACCATCAAATTAGATTCATAGCTACTAAAGATTTCCTACAGTCCATGAATATCTTTTGAAACTTTGCTGTTTTATTCTAATATATTATCAGTAAAATACAATCCAGTGAGTTATTCTTTATCATGGTCTTAACAGAAATTATTTTTATAAGAAATGAGTTATGAATGGAATTTATAGAGTTTTATTCGTCAGCTTAAGTTTTTATCACAGCACCTTTAGTCATCCATTGGTGGCGGTTAATACTATAATCTATACTAAACCGTAAAAAAGATGATACATTTGGAGATCAGTTTGACGAGTACTTCAAAAAATGTAACCAGATAAAATGCGCAAAAAATATTGTTATTATTGTATATACAATTATATACAATTTACACTATCAATTTATTTATATATAATTTTCAATTTAATTCGAAAGATCAAAACGTGTTCTTAAATCCTTTCAGAAACTCTCAAACATAGCTAGAAACTTACATTCTAAAACTTCTCGAAGTTTTTGCTGAATTGTGTGAAATTTTTCCAAAATTTTTATTCATTGTCTTCCCATGTCTACGAAAATTTTAATTTATTGGTAAAAAAATATGTCCTGTCTTATGTTTTTGCTTTTTTATATTATAAAAGAGGAATATTGTAGGTAGAGGATAAACTGAAATGAACTCAGATACATTTCCCATTGATTATCAATTAGTTGATTATTTTTTTACTTTAAAATTTTATTTGGGAGATATATTGTTACTATAAAAGAGGTATTAGCTATCCTTTAGCATCAAGTCATAATCCAAATAATTTACTAATTGATCCATTTTAATCGATGAGCAAAGCTTTATGGTTTAGTAAGAAAACATCCGAATTAATTCAATTTACCAGAAATTAATATTTCCATTCTAATGAAGATAGTGATGAGGTCCGTGAGCCGTGAAGTAAAACTGGAAATGTTCCATTCCAACTGTTTATTATATCAATAACAAAATCATTTTAGCTTTTTGGCTGACAAACTGATAACTCATTGAAAGAAAAACTACATTTTTTAACAGGTATATTAATGTGATATATTAAGAACATTAATTTAACCTTCATAGTATGTATAAATAGATAGCTAAAGCAGATGAATTACATTTTGACAGCGCAGTTTATCATCTGGAAAACAATTTCTTTATGCTGCTTGAATATTACTTGGAAACGATCCAAGTGAGGGTAAATAATGTGGAACGATATTTCTTTCAGGTAAAGTAGAATAAGATTGTCTTTTCTGTTTATAATTTAATCACATTATAATATTCAAATTCAAGTTTTTAATTCTCAAGTCCGTGAGCTAGTAATGATTAGAGCAAAATGTAATATAATTTTTTTATATGCAACCATATTTAATGTAGAAGGTAAATCTAAAGACAACGAAATTGAGTTGTAGACCTAACATCCACTTAAAAATATCTTCACTGTTGCGGTGCCTATATATCTCTGACAGGTGTTGCGTTGTTTTACTTGGTTTGGGTATTCAAATTTCTATTAATTTTTAACTTGGATTAAATATTATACATGTCTGTACATATCTTTCATGGGTAGAACATGAAATGCAGGAGTAGGGTATATTGGGTTTGGTATAGCTATCGTCACATCCAATCAAAGATTCAATATTTGATTTAATAAGAATCTATAATATTTTTTACAAATATTATAGATGCACACACACCCCGTGCAAAGAACGAATACACACACAGAGCTAGTAGCCAATAATGATATTTAAACGTTGAGACTACTACAACCCGACCGCTACGTTGTCACAATAGTTAAGTTCCAACATTTCCACATTGATTACCATTAGTTAGCCACATTGTCTCTTCCAGCTCTTCTCCTTCCTATAAAAAATTATTTAATTTAACTTGTTATGGAACTGCAAAAAAGTTATAAGAAGTAATAATCAAAACATATATTACACCGGATGGTGTTTGATTAGTCGTAAGTATAACAAATGTAATTTACCAGTTATAAGTTAAAACTCATTATTTGTCCTAGTACAAAAATAAATTGTTTGAAAATTAAGTTAATAACAAATAAAACTCAACCCTTACTTTTAGAATAGTGTTATTTATCATTAGCTTTTACCAACGGCTTCATTTGCATTGTAGCCTTTAAAAAAAATGCAGAGATCATTAGATTAGAAATGGATAAATATGAATATGTTTCTTAGCAACAAAAAAAAAATATATAAATAAATAATAATAAAAACAATTTTTACATTTTTATACATTTTATCTTTTGTAAAAACCAATTCTTTTTAAATAAAAAGTATCCTATGTTACTTCTGATACCTCCAAGAATATGTGTACAAAGCTTCATGATGATCGGTTGAGTAGTTTTCCCGTGAAAGTCTAACAAACAACAAGACATTCACATTTATAATAAAATACTACGTATAATAAGTAGGATAATTATAAAATACCAATTTTTTTTTCAATGTGCTTTTTAATGTTCTTTTTTAATGAGATTTAGGTATGTTTTAATGATTATTTGAAAATGTATATACTATTTTTAGATTCCCAAAGCTTTTTATATCCTATGTACAACTACCTGTGTACAGCTAAATTACCGACACAAACCGCAATTTTAACTATATTTTCCTGCCTCACGTATTTTGTTAGTATGCACGTTTGATTAATCAAATTAATTATAAGTTGAAATTAATTCAACTTAATTTTAATTTTAACTTTAATTTTTAACTTTTTTTATAATTAATATAAAATATTTAAGAAAACAAGTATTTAGTGTTATGATAAATTTTTTTCTCTATGTTATAAATGAATTTGTTTATTTTTTAACCCTTTGCTATATTTGGTGTCAAATAACGCAGACAACTGCAGGTCTGATTTGTGCCTGCAGAGTGCTTCTGTGTTCACATCTCAAGTTGTCGGAACGTTTTGTGTAATTGGCCCAAATGCCTCGCATATCTACCCGAATACTCCACATACCTGCTGTATGGCACCCGCGGTGGAATAACCATTCCCGTGTTTGCAGTCAACTTTACATATAATTATTCCCTTTATCTATTTATAATTTTTGTTATAAACCATTTTAAAACGTGTGATGAAAATAGGAGTTTTTACTTTATGTTCACAGAGTTCTATTTGACTTGAATTAAACACGGACTATCAAAAAGTTCACAATAAGCAATATAACTCGGCTTTATCAATTTTCATTCTTGATTCTTTTCCTAATAAAACACTTCCACCAAGGAAATAAATCTAAATCCAAATCCCACAACTTAAAATACCCCCGTCGCAGCAGACCTGCCTACTAAGCGAATTTCCAAAGGATCTTGAGATTTTTTATTTTCCCCATAAACACCATAGGAACGAGTATGTAGGTTTGCCACCATTGGATGTTGTTAGAAAATGTTAGTTTTGTTACAAAATGTAATAGCTAAGTAAGGTAAATATCAAATTGTATCAATATTCGACACTTTTAAATTTTCCCCATAAACCCCATGGGGGTGAGTATGTAGGTTTGCCGCCATATGAGTGTTGTAAGCAAATATCAGTTAAACCATTCATAGTGAATGTACATACCAAATTGTATCAAGTTATACCAATAAATAAGCGAGATGCAGAGTTTTGTTGATTTCCCATTTTATTGCATTTTATTTCAAGCTTATTAATGCTTGAATCCACTTATCTCGTCCAAATAAAAATGAAACAATAAATAAATTTGTATTATTTTATATCCAGTACTTAATAATTTTAATTTTCTCCCCTCACAATAGAACCGAACCTGTTCAGAATAAATCATTGCATGAATAGTTAGTTTTGAATGACTAATTTTGTGCATTAAACAAAGGTTAACAATGTAAAACTCTATCTAAATTCGAATACATATTTATAAAACTTCGCTCATCTGCTAACATTTATTATTAATATTTTATGTATGCATTAAAAAATAGCTAAACATTTTCTTTTTATATACTTGTTTTTAGCGACATTTTGCTATGAAACCATTGGAGTTAGTTAAACCCTGAAAACGTATATTTCCAATACGGTAGCAATAGTTTGTATTCCCCAGAGTCTGGCCAATACGGTTGAGGTTGTTGAATCAGTGAACAGAATAATCGACAATTTCAGTTATTCAACCAGTAGGAAATATAACCTAGAGGTGGAAAAAGTTTCTGCGTCCCACGAGTAAACAGCTGTTTAGGACAATCATCTACCATTGTTATAAATTTTATAAAAAATGTACTCCATTTAATCCACAAAAAATAGATACTAATTACTAAAAAGCTATTGTTATATGTGACTGCTGTAAGTTTTACACATGTCATGTGTCATTAAATTTTTATCTAGGTATGCTTATCTTATTTTAGCTGAGCCCTATTCATAGCAACTCTCCCAACAAGTATTAACATTCTTTTTCTGAAACATGACTAGGCAAATTGTTCTTATGAATTTTTGTAAGTTGATTTTGGTTGATTCTTAAAATACCCTTGCCTTAATTCCTTTAAAGATAAATTGTGTTTTGAACTTTCAAAGCAATATGTGTTATTGTACTCAATTGCAGTGGGATACAGACACTAGAATAAAATAACAGCAAACGTATAGAACACGGTGTTTTATATGTAAATGTTTATCCTTTTATTAGCATATCAAACCACTGCCAAAGGGAAACGCTGGCTTGTAATACTACTGTTGTATTTGCAAAGCCAATATGGTAATGCCGCTTTACCTATTAATCTGGGATATAATTGCATATATAATTGGGTAGCTATGTGTTATAATATCATCTGATGTGTTATATGCGCTACTATCTCTCTTCCAACAGAAGTTTATATGAAGTCAAATCTTTTAAATTTATTTAAAAAATATGATAAAAAACATTTACTTAAAAACATAAAATTGAGAGGTTTGTACATTGAAATCTCTGAAATTAATTTAGCTTAAGACATAGTATTCATCAAAATATAATATTGCATTTTAAGTAAAGTGTATATAAAATATATATACTCAATCCAATGAGGGGAATTCTGCAATGTTGATAACAAAACAATGAAATATTTTATTTACACATTTAATTACTTTCTGTAATGTATTTAGCCAACGTTTTCAATATACTTTTTACATGGGCCGGGGTTGGGTTTGAAGTTATAATCTTTCAACTCTCAAAAGTCTGGTTATTTCCTTTTTCTACTTATTATATTCAGTGTATACTAGTTTGCTTAACTAATATTTTTGTCAAAAAACTATTGCTGCAAAATCTTGAAAAAAAAACTTTATCACGCAACTTATTTTTTCCTAGTTGTTAAGTTTCAAGGAAGAAATTTTTTCAACATTTTTCTGCAGTTAGGTGGAGATTCTATTTTATATTTTACCGATACTGAGACACTCCAATCCGGGCTCTCAATTCCTTAAACCATCTTTAATTTATGTTTCAGAAATTAGAGCTGAAAAACTGCTTATGGAGTAAATTGATTGCATTTACTCTTCATAAAAACTATTTTGATCAGATTTGTCTTACACTCTTTCGTATTTTGAGAGGGCTACATTAAAGTCGCCGAGCCATTGCAGCCCATCCTCACTTGATCTGTAAAAATGTAAATTTTAGTTTAAATAAGGTAAAAATATTATTATTAGGAGTTGTATAAAACTAAATGAGGTGTGGTGTAAACTGTTTTTACTTTCATTAAAAGTTTGCTTTAATATAGTATGACGCTGTAATACAACTGATTTGTGTTGACGGGCGGGGTTGTGTGTTCACTGTTCAAGTTGTCGGAATGCTTTGTGTAATTGGCACAAATTCCGTGCATATCTACCCGAATACTCTGCATACCTGCTATGGAACCCCACGAGAAACTGCATACCTGGTATGGAACCCTGCGAGAAAATAAGCATTCAAAATATATATTCTGTTAACTTCACATAAAATACTATTAATTAATTTTAAGATTAACTAACGCCTTTTGATATTACCCGTTTTAGGCCTTATTTACAATGCCATAACCATATATGTTAAGCAACTACCAGAAATGCACTTTGCCACAGTACTAAAATCATGGCTCTTGAACCATTAATCTTATTGTCTGGTAGAATTCTGAAATGTAAATCAACATGATTTTTTTATACTTTTTTATTATTAATAATATTAGTTTTTTGTTTACTTGAATGTGTAGTGGTTATAATATGTATTGGTTACTTGATGGTGTGGGCTACATGTTTGATAGTTTTCATTTTTTTATTTTATTTTTTTCTCTGAATGGTGTGGTATGTTATTTGTTTGTAGTTTTTTTCTATTATAATTGGACTGATTCATATGCTTGATTTGTGATTCAATAGGATATAAATCGCATTTGTATTGTCTACTTATAATTGCGTGACGTAGCCTACTACTTTTTGTATGGTGCTCCTATAAATTACTTCATTTGGTTTTAAGGTGTGTAAAAAGACCGTACTTGATTTGTTACCACAGCAGTTTTCGTAATGTTACATTTTTTATAAGTACCAGGGGGACCGAGCTTAAGCTCGGTAAAATCATTACTTTCGTTCTCACACAAAGCTCGTTTGATCCGCTTATTCGCCCTCTTCCTTTTTAGGACGAGCTCGATCGCTTCTCTCACTCGCCAGGCCGAAGGGTGCTGCACTTTGGTATAATTTTCCTAAGGTATAGGTTAAAGATGTAACACATTGGTTTGCATCCACAGTTATCCCCTGATTTTTGTTAAATTTAAAAATCTCCATAAGGATTTTAACTTGGAAACTTTGAAGTAGAACTTTGAAATATGAAATAGTAAAATTTTTATTGTTCAATTGTTCAACTATACATTAATTAAGTTACATCAAGTTAATTATGTAAATCTGATGATTAATTTCAAGAAAACTGCAGTTGAAAAATTAAATTTTTACACATGCTTCGCACATCTGCCCACCACTACACTAACCACGAATAGAGCTGTCTGTATCCATCAAGTATCATCAACTGGCAGTGAATCGTAAATATTCATTCAATGGAGACAAACGTAATTTTTTATGTTACTGTACGGTTCAAATGATCAGCCGTTTTTATGGTGCTCCTATAGAAATCCAATACTTTGAAAGCTAATTGTTAGGGCCCGAAATCGTTGTTTACCTGTATAAAACTTAATTGCTATTATAAAAGTTTATCGAAGAAATGTACCTTTTTTCTTAGATTCATAAAACAATTGTTGGTTAAAGTTTTAATGGTTTAACTGTTTTAATACTTTTTTAGTTTTTATAATAAATGGATATCAGTAATTTATTTTCCAATGTCTAGCAAACATGTTCAAAGCTGAAAAATTAACTAATTAATTCATTTACCTAAATAATTAACCAAATAATTGGAGTAATTTAACCAATTGTAAATTTTAACCTCACAGTATAAATGCTTTCGTTCTTCTGTCCCTAGAGAAACAAAATTCCTTTTACTTTATAAGTTACTTTCTATTTTAATATTCTATAGTTAGTAGGCTACACTCTTTTTTCTACAAAATCACATACTGCTTGCTTATTACCTCAGTTATAAAAAAAAAATCAACAAGTTATATTACACAATTTAATCTATTAAGTCATTTAGTCTAATATTGGGATGATTAATATAATATTGTAAGATGTAATCAATTAATCTATAATTTTCATCTCACAGTGTTAGTTAGTAAAAATTGTAAATAGCAATTAAAGGTAGAATATAAACGAAATCTTGCATAAAGTAAATATAGACACAATTCATTATTTTGCTTTACATTTTAATCTATCTGAGCAAATTGGGTACCATCGCTTTAAGGGTGTAAAATAATTAATATAAGTAATATTGTAGTAATACACTAACTTCAATGTAGAAATTTAATTTAAAACTGTAAACTTCAGAAAAAGGTTAATTTAAGACACTTTATGCTACCAACACATAGACTTAGCATTTCAAATAAATAATATGCTTAATCGAATTTGAAATAAATGCCATTAAATTTATTTACTAAAATATTAATTAATTGTATTTTTGAAGTGAATTTATAATAATGTTACTTTTAATAGCTTATTATTTGACCAAACTAATACTGCTGGGTGTATCCTTTTAATAAATAAACTATAAATTAAAACTAGACTTGTAAAATTAATTTTAAATTAATATTATCTATTAATTTCTTCATCCTAGTACAAAATAAATATTTTTCATAATATTGCTCTTGTAAGCTTATAAAAAACAATTGGAAAAATACAAATCAATATCAAGTTTAATTTGAGTAACTCTTGGTTGAAGTTCTTAGTATTGAATTGACAAGATAAAAAAATCCAGGTCAGTGTCAAATATCCTTTCTTTGATATGAGTACTTTTTTAGTTTAACAAAAACCTTATTAATTTTTTTTTTACTGTCTAACAGTTTAATTTCTTTTGAACCACCATTTTATTTACGCTTGCAGCATAACATAGTCATAATGAAAACCCATCTGATATTAATAAGTCGAGATATAAATGTCTTAATTATACCAGACTTTGTTACTACTTTGCGAACAACTTGAAACTTGTCGTATAAACTCTGACAAACAACTTTAACGATACTTACCTAATGCGACCTTCTTATATAACTGATTCTGAAGAAAAGATTATTATTCACTTATATTTTTATAGCCTTTTTTATTGACTATCATAATAAAGGCTTATAAACAATATTTTGGTTCATTTGGTTAATGCATATAGCAAATATAAATAAAATTAATAGGAAGTAGTTCGAGGAGGATTCTGTGTCATAGAATTTGATTTGAGATTTGATATGTCATGGAATCTTAGCTCAAATGGAGAACTTTTCAAAAACCAATACCTCATCTAGTTTACTCAGTACAAATTTATCATAATACAAAAAATAAATATTTTCAGTTAAAGATATATATTTGGATATAATTGAATTATTAATATTAATAATATAAGGTATTAATAACTTAAGGCCTGACTTTTTATATAAGAAATACAAAAGTCATTTTTAAAACCAAATTCATAATGGGAACTTTTTAGAATGATATTATATTCAATACTTTAAATAGATAGTTTTGTTTCCCAATTTTATAATAAAAATTATTTGGGAAAATTTTGTTTTAAGCCACAGATTACAAAAACTTATGTTTAATATCCAAATGTAAAAATAAAGTCAAATATAAGGATAATTTTTTAATAATAAAATTCATATAAGCCGCATGTTACGCATTCCTTTATGTTAGTTAAAAATAAATATTTATATACTCAGTGTAATAACTTCCTTCATTTCGTTTATCGTTTTTATACTCACTTCTCATTGCATTTAATTTTTAAGCAACTATAAAATCCACAGTTTATATATGATACATTATTAGTTTTAAATCAGTGATTGGTATGCTTTGGGTTACTGCCTAGTATGAAACCTATTTCGCTTTACCCAAGGTTCACAAGAATATAGATTAAATTTTTACATTTATGTACACTAATAAAGAAATGTACATTGATAAAAAATAAGGAAGTAGAAGATTTTAATGTTCATGGACACAGAAAAAACATCTTATGTCAAAAACACTTTACAGTTTTAATTATTCAAATAACTTGAAACAAATTAGTTGTTAAAAGTTTTTTTATCTGTATACGTTTTGTTCTCTAATCAACAATTTTAACTAAATTCAGTTACATTTCCATTTCAACTTTTAGTTTCTAATTGTCAAATAAAAATTATTTTCCTTTTATTTTAAAACCGTTTTAGTATTTACAAAAACTAAAGTACCTTAATAAATTGGATTTTGCAGATGTCATTCATGCATTTAAATCCTTAGTAACCAGATCCATTCAATTCCTAATGTTAACCAACTTAAAAGTGCACACACGTGGACATTAATTTTACATATTCATGAGGCTTCGGAACCGTCAAATAAACTGTCAGCCCAAACCACCGTCGTCCAAAATTCTAAATCGAATAATAAATGTATTCCTGTATATTCTTTCTCGATGAATTATGCATTAAAATATAATATTCTTATTTTTATTGAAAATCATAAAAATAAAGTAAACTACCTATTGCATTAAACTGGAATGTTTTTAAAAATTATGTTTTAAAGAGTTTTAAGCCATCTAAGTATTTTTGTATCGCTTGTTTTTCTAGAAAAATATAACTGTCCTTTGATACATTATTATTGAATTGAAAATGCATAAAAACGTGGCACGCCTCAGAACCAGCAACTTGGTTGAGTGTTGCTTCTGCACATTTCGACGTTAGCTCACTGCAGAATAAGCAGTAAACCGTTTTGACACAAGTTTCATGGTCGTGTCATGCCTCCCCACATTTGTAGCAAAGACATTTTGCATCAAAACCAGATGATCAGTGAAATCTTGATCAAATGCGTAAGACTAAGATTCAGTCAATTATCATTACTATTTTCCATATCCTATACAATAGTTGTTAATAAACTATTTGACTATATACATTTCACAATATCTTAAAGTATTTTATTAAAAAAATATTCATTTTGAACAAATTTGTGGCATACAGTGATGGGAGAATCGGGTACTTTGAAGTAGTCGAATACAAGGGGTATGCGTACATCGCTGTACTCGATACTGCACTCGAGTACTACTATACGGTGATGGGAGAATCGAGTACTTTGAAGTAGTCGAATACAAGGGGTATGCGTACATCGCTGTACTCGATACTGCACTCGAGTCCTACTATACGGTGATGGGAGAATCGAGTACTTTGAAGTAGTCGAATACAAGGGGTATGCGTACATCGCTGTACTCGATACTGCACTCGAGTACTACTATACGGTGATGAGAGAATCGAGTACTTTGAAGTAGTCGAATACAAGGGGTTCGCGTACATCGCTGTACTCGATACTGCACTCGAGTACTACTATACGGTGATGGGAGAATCGAGTACTTTGAAGTAGTCGAATACAAGGGGTTCGCGTACATCGCTGTACTCGATACTGCACTCGAGTACTACTATACGGTGATGGGAGAATCGAGTACTTTGAAGTAGTCGAATACAAGGGGTTCGCGTACATCGCTGTACTCGATACTGCACTCGAGTACTACTATACGGTGATGAGAGAATCGAGTACTTTGAAGTAGTCGAATACAAGGGGTTCGCTTACATCGCTGTACTCGATACTGCACTCGAGTACTACTATACGGTGATGAGAGAATCGAGTACTTTGAAGTAGTCGAATACAAGGTGTTCGCTTACATCGCTGTACTCGATACTGCACTCGAGTACTACTATACGGTGATGGGAGAATCGAGTACTTTGAAGTAGTCGAATACAAGGGGTTCGCGTACATCGCTGTACTCGATACTGCACTCGAGTACTACTATACGGTGATGAGAGAATCGAGTACTTTGAAGTAGTCGAATACAAGGGGTTCGCTTACATCGCTGTACTCGATACTGCACTCGAGTACTACTATACGGTGATGGGAGAATCGAGTACTTTGAAGTAGTCGAATACAAGAGGTTCGCGTACATCGCTGTACTCGATACTGCACTCGAGTACTACTATACGGTGATGGGAGAATCGAGTACTTTGAAGTAGTCGAATACAAGGTGTACGCGTACATCGCTGTACTCGATACTCCACTCTAGTACTACTATACGGTGATGGGAGAATCGATTCTCTCATCACCGTATAGTAGTACTCGAGTGCAGTATCGAGTACAGCGATGTACGCGAACCCCTTGTATTCGACTACTTCAAAGTACTCGATTCTCCCATCACCATATAGTCGAATACAAGGGGTTCGCTTACATCGCTGTACTCGATACTGCACTCGAGTACTACTATACGGTGATGAGAGAATCGAGTACTTTGAAGTAGTCGAATACAAGGGGTTCGCGTACATCGCTGTACTCGATACTGCACTCGGGTACTACTATACGGTGATGGGAGAATCGAGTACTTTGAAGTAGTCGAATACAATTGGTTCGCGTACATCGCTGTACTCGATACTGCACTCGATTACTACTATACGGTGATGGGAGAATCGAGTACTTTGAAGTAGTCGAATACAAGGTGTACGCGTACATCGCTGTACTCGATACTCCACTCGAGTACTACTATACGGTGATGGGAGAATCGAGTACTTTGAAGTAGTCGAATACAAGGGTACGCGTACATTGCTGTACTCGATACTGCACTCGAGTACTACTGTACGATGATAGGAGAATCGGGTACTTTGAAGTAGTCGAATACAAGGGGTACGCGTATATCGCTGTACTCGATACTGCACTCGAGTAATACTATACGGTGATGGGAGAATCGAGTACTTTGAAGTAGTCGAATACAAGGTGTACGCGTACATCGCTGTACTCGATACTCCACTCGAGTACTACTATACGGTGATGTGAGAATCGAGTACTTTGAAGTAGTCGAATACAAGGTGTACGCGTACATCGCTGTACTCGATACTGCACTCGAGTACTACTATACGGTGATGGGAGAATCGAGTACTTTGAAGTAGTCGAATACAAGGTGTACGCGTACATCGCTGTACTCGATACTCCACTCGAGTACTACTATACGGTGATGGGAGAATCGAGTACTTTGAAGTAGTCGAATACAAGGGTACGCGTACATTGCTGTACTCGATACTGCACTCGAAAACTACTGTACGATGATGGGAGAATCGAGTACTTTGAAGTAGTCGAATACAAGGGGTTCGCGTACATCGCTGTACTCGATACTGCACTCGAGCACTACTATACGGTGATGAGAGAATCGAGTACTTTGAAGTAGTCGAATACAAGGGGTACGCGTACATCGCTGTACTTGATACTGCACTCGAGTACTACTATACGGTGATTGGAGAATCGAGTACTTTGAAGTAGTCGAATACAAGGGGTACACGTATATCGCTGTACTCGATACTGCACTCGAGTAATACTATACGGTGATGGGAGAATCGAGTACTTTAAAGTAGTCGAATACAGGGGTTCGCGTACATCGCTGTACTCGATACTGCACTAGAGTACTACTATACGGTGATTGGAGAATCGAGTACTTTGAAGTAGTCGAATACAAGGGGTACGCGTATATCGCTGTACTCGATACTGCACTCGAGTACTACTATACGGTGATTAGAGAATCAAGTACTTTGAAGTAGTCGAATACAAGGGGTTCGCGTACATCGCTGTACTTGATACTGCACTCGAGTACTACTATACGGTGATGGGAGAATCGAGTACTTTGAAGTAGTCGAATTAAAGGGGTTCGCTTACATCGCTGTACTCGATACTGCACTCGAGTAATACTATACGGTGATGGGAGAATCGAGTACTTTAAAGTAGTCGAATGCAAGGGGTTCGCTTACATCGCTGTACTCGATACTGCACTCGAGTACTACTATACGATGATGGGAGAATCGGGTACTTTGAAGTAGTCGAATACAAGGGGTACGCGTACATCGCTGTACTCGATACTCCACTCGAGTACTACTATACGGTGATGGGAGAATCGAGTACTTTGAAGTAGTCGAATACAAGGGTACGCGTACATTGCTGTACTCGATACTGCACTCGAGTACTACTATACGATGATGGGAGAATCGGGTACTTTGAAGTAGTCGAATACAAGGGGTACGCGTACATCGCTGTACTTGATACTGCACTCGAGTACTACTATACGGTGATGGGAGAATCGAGTACTTTGAAGTAGTCGAATACAAGGGGTACGCGTACATCGCTGTACTCGATACTGCACTTGAGTACTACTATACGATGATGGGAGAATCGGGTACTTTGAAGTAGTCGAATACAAGGGGTACGCGTACATCGCTGTACTTGATACTGCACTCGAGTACTACTATACGATGATGGGAGAATCGAGTACTTTGAAGTAGTCGAATACAAGGGGTACGCGTACATCGCTGTACTTGATACTGCACTCGAGTACTACTTTACGGTGATGGGAGAATCGAGTACTTTGAAGTAGTCGAATACAAGGGGTACGCGTACATCGCTGTACTCGATACTACACTCGAGTAATACTATACGGTGATGGGAGAATCGAGTACTTTGAAGTAGTCGAATACAAGGGGTACGCGTACATCGCTGTACTTGATACTGCACTCGAGTACTACTATACGGTGATGGGAGAATCGAGTACTTTGAAGTAGTCGAATACAAGGGGTACGCGTACATCGCTGTACTCGATACTGCACTCGAGTACTACTTTACGGTGATGGGAGAATCGAGTACTTTGAAGTAGTCGAATACAAGGGGTACGCGTACATCGCTGTACTCGATACTACACTCGAGTAATACTATACGGTGATGGGAGAATCGAGTACTTTAAAGTAGTCGAATACAAGGGTACGCGTAATTGCTGTACTTGATACTGCACTCGAGTATTACTATACTCAAATCTTTGGGTATGAGAGTTTTGTTACTCATATTATGTTTGTATCGTTTTACTCTATAACGCTACAAACATAATATAAATGTCTAGTTTTTTGGTTAGTAATAGCAGCAAAATATTCTGGGCGGATCGGCAGTTTCCCTTAGGTTTATCTACCTGAATTTTGTTGAATGTGGAAGAAATGTAATACCACAAATCATTTTTTGATACTTTGAAATATTAGACTGGATATTATAATCCCAATTGATGTCATTTAGTATACTAAATAAGAATATTTGTAATTTTCGTCCCATTAATATTCTATAACGGGGTAAAAATTTTCCTGGGTAAAAAAAAGAGTCCTGGTCAAATAAATAAAAGGTAACTTCTGTATTATTATTAATTTTAAAATTGTATTGCATGTTTAATAATTTTATTCAGTATAGTGAATATTGAAATAAATCTGTCTAAAGAACGCATAAATGCTCATTTTAAACAAGTGATTAAAAATATACTTAAGTATAAAAAGGCAGTTTTCTGCAGAGTCTTATTTAAAACTAATTTAGTCTCCAATATAAAAAGTAAAAACTGTTGATTGTTTATTTTATAATATACAGCAACACCAGGTTATCCATAAATTTTAGATCAAAAGTGTAAGCCTAAGATTCAGCCATTTATAATTACTATTTTCTATATCCTGTACAATAGTTATCAACAGACTATTTGGCTACAAACATTGTACAATATTTTTAAGTATTTTATTATAAAAATATTCATTTTCAACCAATTAACTATAACGTTATTATAAATGAATAATAATCATTTTTAGTTGATTTGAAATACGATAGTATAAACAGTTGTTTAAAAACCTTTCAAGTTGATGAGGAAAGGTTTGTAATTTTGAAAAGTGTTAACGGACCATTAATAGAACCAGAGTCATATTTCTAGCTTATAAATCGTATTCCCAGAAGTTATTTAAGGACTACAGTTTGTTACTGGAGTTCTTTCCCCATTAGAAAGTTTTAAGACAGTATGATATTCATTAGTTTAAATAAATTCTTTCTCAGTTGTTAATCTGTATTATTAAAAGAAACTTTTTTTAAGAGAGTAATTATTCAAGCTCTGACAATTGAAAGCACTCACTGCAACCTTAGTTGTACTATACTATTCTTAAAGTTTTTGTTTCATATTTTTTTTCTTTTATGTAACTCTTTCAATCATAAACCATAACATCTAAGTAATTTTCCAGGTTATGAAAATTAACTATCGAAAGCCTTAAAAATATGTAATTACTCTATGATGACAACATTTATTATCTCATGATTCAATTTTACACGATACTTTTAAAATGTTATGTCAAATGTTTAGCGTACTAGTTAGAGCAACTGGCATCGTTACATGAGAGATTTTGTGGGATTTAATTCCAATCCATAAAATTTATAGGTAATCATAATTTTCTCAAGAGGCACATCTCCTTACTTTATCTTGTAAAGTCCCCTCAACAATGTATAGTTTATGTGGGAACATTATTAAAAAATATAGCTAAAGCTTTTAATAACTCTCTGACAATTTATTACATAAAAAAATCTCTCAACTCTCCATAGCCATCTGGTGAGGTCCCATCTTGAGTATTGTTCAATCATTTTTTCACCCCACCAACTTTATCTCACAGAAAGGATGCAGCCATCCAAACCCGCTTCATCCGTCCGGTGGGTCCCTCATCGTTTACCGCTTCACGGACGTTCCTGTTGATGTATTAGCAACTAAACTGAATCTTCAGCCTTTTAAGCAAAGAAGGGTGGTATCTGACTTGATGTTTGTTCAAGTTGGTGAATGGTGAAATTAATTATCCAGACCTCTTGTCATTAATTAACATCCAGGTGTCTACATCCAATACAAGATCTAGATATCTGTTTGCCCCCACACACCACGCCACATTCTATGAGCAAAACAGCACCATGATCAAAATCCAGAATATTGGAAACAACCTTCCACATGAGATCGACCTCTTCAACCTCAACTCTGCTCAATTCAGGAGGGTTATCAAGGAGATCCCTGCGGACGATGAGTGACTGTTTTCCGGTGACTGGCCATCTGGCCATCTACCCCTGTCCTTCATGTCTCTTTGAGACCTCCATTGTTATTATTATTAGTGTGTAGTATTACCTATTGCTCGTTTATTTTGCATGTTGTATTTATTTGCTTGTTAGCTATTGTTCTTAGTGCACATCTGTATTTATATTGTTAGCTTAAATTATTTATAATACTGTATATGCATGTAATATATTTAATCATTTTTGCATTCGTTGGCAATTTATTACACTTGTAATTGTATCGAGAACACTCATTTAGGCATAGCACATACCATGTTATTTGCTTGTGTGTTTTTTTTTTTTTTTTTTTTGCACTTTGTTCGAATTTCCTTTGTAGCCATATTATTGTCTTTACCATATTCACATTTTTCTCAGTTTCAGATGTATTCTTGGCTGCCCGTTAATAAATAATTAAATCAATAATCAAAAATGCCATTTTCAATTAAGAATAATGACAACTTTTGTAAATGCTCGAATATCGATTTCCCACTGCACTAAAGTTTCTTTATCTTTATAAATTAGTAATTATTTACATTATAAAAAAAATAAGGCCAACAAAAGTACTAAGTGTTAGTAAAGTAAATAAATGGCTTTAATAGGATGTTTTACTTGCAATAATTTTTTTCTATAAAAAAGTACTCGTAAGCTAATACCAGTGACTTACTTCTCGCATTTAACAACAACGTATTGTGAATTCTAATCACGCTCGGCGAAGTTTAATGTCCCTCCCAAGATCGTAAAGTTCTCTTCGCAGCGCCATTTTCGATTGTCGTAAATGAGTGTCGTAAATGGTAAGGTATTTATATCCCAAACTACATTATGTCTTTATGACCTTAAAGTTAGCAGGTCTTTTGTACTTCAGAATTTATTCCCAAAGTGTTTTATTTAACGCCTCATCAACCCTGCGAATAACTTGTTCATAAATCTTCCATTATAGCCAATACTAAACAAAATATCTAAAATAGTCAGGATTTTAATTACAGCTTCAAGTTCTGAGTCAATAAAACAGTATACAGAGTTTCTGGTAATTCTTGGACGACGGTATGAAGCGTTATTGGTAAGATCAAGACAAATATATTTCACCATAAAAACATGGGTGAATGGTGCCTAGTTTCCTATTGCCTATCCGTCGGTTTTTGTCGTTTACAAAAAATCTATAACTCATAAACGATTTGGAATTCAGCGTTTACATTATGAAAAAAAATTTTCTTACTAAGATCTGTCTTTCTGATTTTTTTTTCAAATATTCCCATGAAACAATTCTAAAATGCAGACATTAAAATTATTTAATATCAAATTCCTTGGAATTGGAAACCGTTAACTTAACAAATTAATCGCATTTCGAATAAAAGTAAGCATATTTAATGTAGATTTCAAAGATAGATTATTTGTTAAGATTGAATAAAGAAAAAAAATCTTTTTTTAATGCATGGTAATTTTTTTATTTCAACATTGTAAATGGAGTAAAACAATAGGGAAATGTGAAAATTTCTTCCATAATGAAAATAATTAAGTTTTCTGTGATTCTTGAACTAAAATTATAAATATTGTATAAATATTGGTGTATTCAAATATACTAATGAAATTGACATAAAGGAAACTAGTTTTATATATATATTATATATATTTTAATAAACGGTTTTCATGAAAGTTGTCCCTTTTCGCAACAAAATTTAATTATTAATGTACGAGGTATTGAGTCTATTATAGTAACTATTTTCTATGATAAAAATTACATCAAACACATTTTGGAAATGTAAAATTAAAAAAATATATATAATTTTAAAATATATAAATAATTTAAAATTTTATATTACAAATAAGGATAACATCATTTATAGATTTTTGTTTTTCATAATGTACAGTACATTAGAGGAAATATACACAAACAATATACTTGTAAACAATATAATGGTTTCAACATCGTAAAGCTCCACTAAATAACCTATTTTATGAAAAATATGCGGAAATCCAGGGTCGGTTGCTTCAAGTTATGTTGAATAAAGAGATTCGCTTTGAATGAGAAATAAACTTGTAAATCGATGTTCTTCCAAACACTTAGGCCTACTCTAATCTGATTTTGCCGGATTTGAAAGAGAAAACTTTTTAAACTTGCTTGAATGACTGTTCTGCAGTATGTTTTTCAATGATTTCAAAAAAATATTTCTATTTGACCCTTTTTTGCTTATGTATCTTATTTCCAAACCTTCATGAAACTTATATTTAATAATTAATATCTTTATTTTTAGAGAGTTTTACAGGAGATATTAATTAATATTAATATCATAGGGTTTGGGAATGAATGACCAGTGGAGCATTACGTAATTTTCTGTGCTAACGTAATACTTGCTTCTTACTAAGACCGTATGATGCTTAAGCGAGATCATTAATTAACATGGCAAAGTAGCCTACCATACGAATTAACACATATTTTCATGATGTCAAATTGTATATAAAATAAAAATGCCAATAAAAATAAAAACGTATCATTTCTAGTGCAATATTCATATTAGTAGGTCAAAACATATTCAGTCCTACAAAAATGATTTTTTTGTGAAATATATTTTCTAAGTCAATGTAAGCTAAAAATAAAATTACTATTATGCACATTTCAATCAACCATTTTTAGTAAAAAATATATACAAAAAACAATCTATTCGCAAGAAAATTCATAAATCGTTAAAAAAGTAAGGATTATATTTTTGTCATATACTATCCCGTTATTTAAAACTGTTATGACTTAGAAGAGAGGCAGCAATATGTCACTACCTAAGCATACGTGTGACACTTATTGTTTTTGCAGTTGACAGGGGTTCAAATATAACTTTTCAGAAACCCACTTTTTGTGATAAAATGCTTGTGGTTAAAATATTTTCCACTTGAAGAATTATAATGCCACTTTCTATCGCAATGCTTAACCGTCGGTCATTATACCACTTAGATAAATATATTATGTTTATTAATTTATATTGGTATACTGGATTGAAATTTTGTACTACCTAAAAGTCTAAATTCTACATCGTCCATTCTGAGTACGGCTGCACTTCCGCAGACGCCCGGTGGAACTATCGAATGAAAATTATTGAGATGTACAATCGAATTTATCCATAATTCGTGTAAGTTATATAAAAATATCGGGTCCAACTGAAGAGATCAAATAACATCTGCCATCACTCAAACCATAGAATTGTCATGGAGGGCCAAAAAAAAGAAAGAAAACAGGACTCAAATAATCTAACATCTAGCCGAACGCATCTAGGCCTAGCTGAATACCTCTTTAAAAGAAACGTTTAAATGTCAGCAGCTGATCTATTAATGCATTTTTTTAATGCCACAAAAAGTTTATATTCCAGTACCGGTAATTGAAAGAGAGGGCCATGTTTCCTTCATAATATAGGCCTAAGATGATTAAAGGTTGAATCTTTTGTTATTTAGTTTTTTGCTAAAATATTGACTGTAGGTTATGTTGAACCTAATCAAGTTTGGTGTTTATAACTTTTAATCAACTTAGTTATAATAAAATCTTTGCTAAAAACTTGTAGGCCTACTTTATTTATAAACTACCATATGATACCTACATTGAGTTACGAATAACCTATATTCATAAAAGAGACAATAATTTACCGTTTGAATACGACCAATATATCGATTGACTCGTTCGATAATTTCATTCGATAGTGTCACCGGGCGTCTGCGGAAGTGCAGCCCTGAGTACTTCTGTTTGGTACAGCTACATGTTAAATGAACTATTTTTACCTATCATTTGTTACACTTATAACTCTGAAATGAATATTGTTTACCTTTGAAATTTACTATGTTCATATTTTTTATTTTAACTGGATTAAAATACGCCTACATGATGCGTCAAATTCATGCCTCAACTTAATACATTAAATGAGTTTCTTCAGGTCTAAAATTAATGATGTTAGTCAATATTTCGTCGACACAGATTAAACATTTGTAACATGTTAAATAATATTGCTTCAACGATAATGTTGGTTTACAGATCTTTATAGTTTTTATCTTTATAGTTTTTTTTAATTTTTTTTTTTTTTTTTTTTTTTTAATAATACGTTTAGTTAACAAATACTTTAATCTTCAATTGGTATTTCTGTTAAACGATGTCAATTATCGCAAAATAATTTTATTATGTGAAAATTAACAATGTAATATACCGATTATAAACATTTTTATCTATTAATAATGCTGCTTTATTATTAAAATCAAGATATTAAAATTGAGATTATTGGAACTTACTAATTGGTGGGTTCTGCAGAGCGGTTATCTTTACGAACATTTTGTTAATTCTGTTCCGTTTCAATTTTTACTAAGGCATTTTTCTTGGTTCTTTTATTAGAATTAAAATTTAATTTGCAACTACCAATAAATCTTTGTCCCATGGAGTTTTCCCAAGTTCCTTCAAAAGAGCTTATATTGTCCCAATCCACAAGTCTGGGTCAACTGAGGATACAAAAAACTACAGGCCTATCTCCATTCTCTCTACTTTGGCTAAGGTGTTTGAGGATCTTGTGCTTGACATTATTAAGGACTTCATTGTAAACCGTCTTCAACCTGAGCAGCATGGATTTTTATCAGGGAAATCTACTGTTTCCAACCTGGTTACGTTTGAGAGCCATATTTTTGATGCATTCAGGAGGAGTAATCAGCTTGACGCTATATATCTAGATTTTAGTAAGGCGTTTGACTCTGTCAACCACCACATTCTTGTCAAGAAACTGGAGAATCTTGGTCTAGCGGATTCCATTTTGAGGTGGATTGCTTCCTACCTTTCAGGGCGTACACTCATGGTCAAATTTGGATCCTGTTACTCATCCGAGTTTTTTGCCACTAAAGGGGTGCCCCAGGGTTCTCATCTAGGACCATATCTCTTCAATGTTTTCATTGATGATCTCCCTCTGGTTCTTGATGTCGACTGCCTACTCTTTGCTGATGATGTCAAGGTTTTTTATGAGATCACCAAGGAGGATGATTGTCTTCGGGTACAAGATAATATAGATCGTCTTTGCAATTAGTGCCACGATAACAAGATGAACTTTAATATAAAGAAGTGCATGGCAATGACTTTTCACAGGAAAACATCAACTCTATCCTTTCCATATTCTATTAATAATGAAGAACTATCCAGACCGGATGTCATCAGGGATTTGGGTGTCACTCTTTCTCCCAATTTAAACCCCGAAGCACATATCGCCAATATTTGCAGCGGTGCCTACAGGTCCTTGGGGTTCATTACCCGTTACACTAGAGGTATCTCCAGCATCCCTGTTCTAAGAACCCTTTACACAGCCCTTGTCCGACAAAAACTGGAATACGCTTCTGTGGCTTGGTCACCACACCAGAAATTCCTTTCTGATGAAGTTGAGAGGGTGCAGAAAAGATTTATAAGATTAGTCGGTGCCCGCCTTGGCTACAATTACCTTGATGTGCCCATGGAGGATGTAACAAGACTGCTTAACATCACCACCTTAAGCATTCGCAGGGCTGTTTCTGACCTCTCATTTCTCTTCAAATTGGTCAATGGTCTCACTGACTGTCCATCGCTCCTTGGAAGAATTGACTTCAGAGTTCCCTCCCAGACTAGGTCTAACGACGTCTTTGTCAGGCGACATCACTCTTCAAACTACGATGCCAACAGCCCAATAGCCCGCCTCCACAGACTTGGGAACCTGTCCTCTTCTTTTTCTGACATCTTCGATGAAAGCATCTACACTTTCAGGAAGGAGATCACCTCCAACTTGTCTCGGCTGGCCTAACCCTCTTCCAGTTTCATCAGTTGCTGTGAACATTATTATCATGCGTTGATGTCAAATAAATCATGCCACGTTGTGTTTGTTATTTATTGTTATGAGAGCTATATATGTCATTTATCGTTATAGTTATCAATGTTATTTATTGTTAAAATAGCATCATTGTTATCGTTTGCACATGTCATCTATTGTTATTGTTGAACGTGTTTATTGATCGTTATTTATCGAATTATTGTTATTCATTGTACATTGTTTTTCACTGCACATTGTCACCTATAATATTACCACTATAACACACTCTAACTTTATTGATACCACTCTTGTCACCATTGTAACATAATCTGCATTCTAATTTTTCATTAAGAGTCTGAATTTGTAATCATACCTTTGTAAAATGGAGATATCCGTTGAAACAATAAATAATAAATAAATAATAAATAATAACTAGGCATACACATTAATATTTTGTACATTTATTGCATATAATACCGTATGGTATATTATATTGTTTATGTTCCCTTTTTTTTAGTTATCAAACATAAATGATTAATTTGAATTATTTTTACATGAACAAATATAGAGATATCACGCTGCGATCCAGCTGGCTTTTCAAAGCGTTTTGTTTTATTCGTTATGGTTTTTATATGTATTGGTAAATATGAAAATTGCCATTTTCAAAGCATAATTAATTTATATGTTTGTAATAGTTTTTTAAATCGTGGAAGGATTTAATTATGTGTATAATTAGGCTTCTTTGAACATTTCTTCTAAGATTCTTGCCTGGTTCATAAAAAACACAAACACAATTAATAAATATACAATGTTATTTTATATAAAACAAATAACTCGTGTCTACTCACAGGCGTTTCTCTCCAATATAAATACAATTTTCACTACAGAATATTTTATTTGAGTAGTAAATTATTGGTAATTGATTTTTATAATATCGTGTATTATAACACTCAACATTATTTGTATGAAATGTAATCCTCGCATATGTGAAGCCAAAATGTGAGGATGAGTCATTCCGATGCATGTACAAATGGACGCTCCTTAATTTTTATATACTTATATACTGACTGCATAAGTGTAATGTGTTTATTAGACCGCAGACGATGTTCAGGAATATTTTGATTTAACCCATATGTATTTTTCTTTATTTAATTAATATAATATTTTATATTCAAGAAGAAAGTACATGAACTTACAAAGTATTAAAACTAGACTTCCCCATTTATTATTCTTGATTAATCAATATTTAGTTTTGAAATTTGCTTTCATAAGGCAGATACACGTGAACCATGAAAATAAATAGTTATATAAACACTGTAAAAGTGATACTCGGATCTTTCTTATAATAAAACAAACTTCTCTTTAAAAAGCTTCTAAAACTTATTGGTATGAAGTTGTTTTCCTGAAATTCTTTTTCTAGTTAATTAAAAATAATAAATGTTTAAATGAAGAAGAGGTTATTACAATATCAAAATAATTTTAAAATAAGAGCATAGATTAGGTCAACTCTTTATTCCATATAATATTAATTCCAATATAAGTATTGTTAATTAAGTACATGCTATAACCTTAAATATTCTATGAATGAAAATTTTTATGTCGGTTTTTAATTAGAATGATTTCAAGAGACAATGAAGGGTGATTCAGACCACCCGTGCACCACTTATAGCAGGAGACCGGGTTGAGTTAAAATCTTCATGTAAAGTTATACCCCTAGATTCCATATGGGTTTTCTAATAAAATTATTTAAATCAATGCCAGTTTACAGGGTGTTCCAAAACTGGAAGTCACATCTTCGAATATCACAATGTTCTTATGTAAACTTATACATTTTTTCCGTAATTTTAAACGTATTAGTAAAATTACCATTTTAGTGAAAATATAATATGAATATATCTTTTCACTTTTCTAAATGGCGGCTATTTCGAAAAAAATCAACATTTACAGAACAATCTTTAATTTTGTAAAATTATTTTCATAAATGACTCCTGATTCAAACTATTTATTTGAAATGAGCTAAGCCTTACAATGATACCTCACAATACCACATTGATTAAAAAATTATTTTTTTAATTTAACAAATTTTATGTTTTTAAAAAGAAAACTAATTAAAAAATTAAATTCAAACACGGGTTATTTTGTATATTATCTCAAAGCTCTCGTTGAACTAAGCAGCTTTGTAATTTACACTATTGCCGTAAATATTTTGGTTTTGTAGTCATAATGTAAACATTTCATTTTTCTATATGATTAGAAAGTTTATTGTTTAGGACTTTATAGTATGGAAGTCCTTCATCGATTGATGCTATAACATTACATTTACATGCAAGTTAAATAGGAAAAACAAATTTTTACGTCATTCCTACAAAGCCACAAGAGATACGGCAATACTGTAAAGTATAAAGCTGTTCAGTTCAACGAAAGCTTTAAGATAAGATACAAAACTACATGTGTTCAAGTTTAGAATTTTGAATTTTCTTTATGTAAAAATCTTTAAAATTGTTAAATTTTGTAAATTTGAGTTTTTAATAAATATAGTTATGTTAAATATAGTTTTTTAATAAATATGATTAAGTGATGAATATAATAAAGAGATTATTATTACAGGGCATTCAGTAAACGTTGTTTATTAAAAAAAAATCCCGCATTTTTTAAAAGGAAAAAGATACGTTCATGCATTCTGCTTAACAAAATGCTCCTATGACTAATACGTTTAAAACTATGTAATGAAATTCTGCATTTTTAATTGAGAACATTTGAATCCGATACCTCTAGTTTTGGAACACCCTGTATACTGACATTGATGAAAATATTTTTACGAAAAACTATATTTCATAATTTTAACTCAAACTCTCCTGATATAAATAATGCTATGGTAATTTGAACCCCCTGTCTAAATCAATATACATGCAGTTTTAATTTTTTTAATGATCATTTTTTTAAGCATTGTAAGTAAATAATTTATTTTTAATTACGTTACAAATTATAAATTCAAACTAATCCCTTCTACTAAAAAAAAAAAAAAAAAAAAAAACACAATGATTTGTGTGTCTTTAATTATCACAGTATACTTCATCAACCTCATTGAAATCCAAAGACCGTAACAAAAAGAGTTGTGATTGGACTTGCTTGCTATTGATTGCTTCTGCTTTCGACAGCACTTGTCTTGAGTTTCCAATTGGGTCGTGAAGAAAAACCTGGGCTGCGTTTTCTAGGTTTACTTAACTTGTTCAACAGTGTCCTCTCAAACTGAGCCTCACTGTGGGTTCTATTAAATTTAATAAATAATATTTTTATTTCTAGGCCTGAGGAATTTTACTGAGTTATGAAGTGGGAAGTTCCAAACTCCTGTCTTGTTATTATTTAACGTCAACCTGTTGCTAGATAGCATCATAAATTCGTAACCCATGGCAATTGAAAACTTTACCCTGTTACGAACCTTTATAAAGCTACCAAATTTTCTCACTATATAATCTGCTGGATTTAAAGGCGAGCACTGTAACTAGTCAGCTACCCTGCTATGGTCTATCTGCTACTTCTTAGAAAACTGTTTTTTTAGCCCATGTATTAATTATAGCATAGAGGAAGAAATGATTGGAATTATTCTCCTCCACTCAGCATTACCCAAAAAGGGGTGATTCTTTCTTCAGCATCTGGTGAAGGTACTTCCTGAAGTAGTATGTACCTGATATAGTACCAGTTTCTGATGGTATACGTCTCAGTAAATATTTACATGGAAAGAATTCAATTCCTCCATGTACATTGTAAATCGATTCGCTGAGGTCTCGGACTACTCCTTGTCGCGTTCTTCTCATCTTCGCTCTCCAACTGAACAAAACAGTATGGTTTCTATAAACGCTATTGCTGCTGTTTCTTGTATGTATTACCCGTTATACAAATTAAAAGGTAAAAAAAACTTTTTATCCTCGTACAAGTTTTTTTTCAGGGAATGGTGTCCTTTGAGAACAGTTTTAATTTAACACGCCATAGGAGCAACAAAATGCTCAGTTATTCTTTTAGTCAGTATATTCTCTTCTACACAATTATAGGCTGTTAAAATAACGATAAAAACATTTTACTTAGTAAAATTATTAAAGATAAACTAAACCAAATAACTCTTGTTGCCTGTCTAACCCAGTATTACTTTTGTAACACATAAGACATGTATTTTAGATGTAAGCCTATATATCCGAAATGTATAAATAGCCAACGAATAACTAACAATGTTAAAACTTACTAAAATTGAAAGGTAAAAATACAAAAGAATAAGCAATAAAACGTTTCTTTTAGCAGTATAATGAGTAAAAATTTATTTAACTGGTTACTTTAATTTTAATGTAAAGTAGATCTGTCTAATACATTCGTTTACACTACCTTATACACATTGTTTTTAAAGATGTATTCACTTTTTTCAAAAGCAAGGGAAGTGGTTTTTTTTTTATTTCAGAAATTCTGTATGCTGTATGCTTGATTTTGATTTATGTTGCACGGTACGATTCATTCTATTTTATCACTGATGGTAGAAATGATTTAATATTCATTTAATACAACTTTGACACAAAGAAATACATTAGACATAGCTCAAATACAGTCAACTTTTTTGATACTTAAACAAAACTATTTTATTGATTCTAGCATATCGTGACTCTTAGAATTAATTACAGAATTCTAAATGCCACATATTTTGATGATGTGGCATTTAGAATTCTGCCACATCATCAAAATATGTGGCATATTTAGACGATTCAAGTGTATGATTCTCATAAATGTTTTCCAATTGATACTGGGCAAAGAGCCAAGGTCATTACCATTCTTACTTAAAACGATTAAGAATACAAAAATTGGTTGGTTTCCAAATAATAATGCTAAGGACACGGGCAAACAAATCGTTGAATTATATTAAATTAATATTTTAAATAAAGTTAAAAAAAAAACTAATATAAAACAAAATATGGAAACATTCCTCAATCAATAAATAGTTTTTTTCTGAAGAAGTAAAGATAAATGCTTTGATGTCAAACTGGACAAAGTGGAGACACAATTATCATCCTCAGCTGTGCAGTGCTTGACTGGTTACTGGTCAAAGGTAAATGTAAACTGATTATTTTGCCTGGCCTCACCAGACAAAGTTCGTCTTTTAGCTCGTTCCTCGATTCGTCCTGCTCATGGCCAGCTTTAAATTTTCCAAAAAAAATAATAATAATAATAATAAAATTATAAAAAAACTCATGACTCTGTAGTGGTTTAATGATTTAATGTTATTTTTATTTTCTGCATTTAAATCAAATACAAAAAAAGTTGTGATAACTTTTTAAACGTTCAATACGTAGCCAACTTAAAGAATATAAATATTTCCATATTAGGCTCTTTCATATGAGACCTAGATTCTTTTTTATGTATTTTCTGTGTAATATTAGGCCAGCAAAATATCACAGTCATTACATGACATTATAGGTTATAATGTCGAGTACACAAATACTTAAAAAGCAATAATTTTATCAGAGGTTGTTAACAGTAAATGAAAGTGAGTTTTGATTTACAGCGATAAGGATACTATTTAATTGCATAACTACATTATTCGCAGTTATTAAATTACAATTAGCTGATATAAAAAGGTAAATCTACAGCATATGAAATGAATACAGTAAGAAATCTCGTGAGGCATGATTATAATTTAGCAGTTTCTGGTTTTATTCTCTCCGGTAAATTTTTTAACTACAAGATAAATTTATATTGTACGCTAATTAACGAGGCAAGGCAACATTTCTTTTTTAATAATAAACTTAAAATGGAATTTATTAACTAGTCAAAATAATAATATTTTTCTTGGTAAAAATAAATATTATTTTCTAAACAAAAACGTATTTAGTACATAAACAAAATATGAGATTTTATAACGATTTATTTACATTCGATGCAAGTTTTACTTACCATGTAATTCCTAAACTGGATAAGGTCTATCCTCTTTTTCAATATATCTTACAAGTCCTAAGGTCATACAAAAACTTTCCCCTCAAAAACCTCACTTGCAATTTCGAGGAAATATGGCTTAGAAGAAAGAGCATTCACTTTGGAGTTAAAATAATTACAAGAATTAAAGCCCTGCCGTCACAAAAGAAGGGCTGATAGACTCAAACATTCACCACGGACCGAGCAAGATTTAGATGATTACGTCACTGGCCCAAAGGTTAAAGGACGATTTTGCATGGCTTCACCTGACAAGTTTGACATTTAGCCTAGAAGCTTAACTAACTTTTTCAAAAGGATATTGACCTGACAATACCTGAGGGTAAATTTTAAGTAATATGAAACAAATAAATTATTGTTTAAAAGGCTTAGTAAAAGTATGATATGTTTTTACTAAGGCTTTAATATTAAGTTCTTACTAAGTTTTTAATAAGGTATAATATTAGTATTAAGATTGGAAATATAACTTTTAGAAAAAGTGGTTAAAATTATTTGGTGGTTTTAAGACGGTGAGATATTTTTCAATGGTTAGAATACCAGAACTTGTTTATCTAAAAAAACTTTAAGTTTTTTAGATGATGATTTTGTTAAAGGTTATTTAATTATATGTAAGTACATAGTTTTTGTGTAGTATAAAAATGTGTTAATGTAAATAGTAGTTTTCATTAATAGAGCACCGTAAATTTCATTGTATCCCACATCCATCATCATTAACAAAATAAATTTAATAAAAAAACACACGCAAGCCACAAAAGACATTTTTTATCGACTGGGTACCGAATGATTAATAGTATTTTTAATTATTAAAATATTGACAAACAGTATATATTTGATAACACTGGGAGAACAATTTACCACAACAAATAGATGAGTATATGAGGAAATATTGGTTCAGAATCCATCTTCGTATTATTAAAATAATACTTTTATAAAGATCAAATAGCATTTCATTAATTTTCTTTTGCAATCTCTTGATTTATAGTTAGACTTTATTTTGAAAAATTATTAATATATAGCTATTTTCTAATAAATGTAATACAATATATTTTATTCCTAAATTTGATCCTTTAAAACTGTTTAAATATATTAAAAAGTTTTTATTTATTAATTATTTTGAAAGTGGTTTCACAGTATTATCTTAATAATGAATTGCTTTATACATTGAACATTGCTATTACATTTATATATGTATGTATATTCAAGTTGCATGCAAACCACCTTTGTTGACCATTGTTGAAACAATGTTATATACCTAAAATATAATTGTTATTTTATGTTTTTACTCTTTTCTAAAAATTACGCTTCATGCATTGAATGTTGTTGGTTCAGATTTGAATTATAAGTCTATGGTTTAAAGAATATTTAGGATAGATCATTTTTCTTGCTCAATAATAAAAACTCACTTAACCAGCAAAGCAATACATCATGTTATGACACGTGGTATAAAAATGTAAGCTAACTTTACAAATAATGAGCATTTTATTATTTTTTCAGAAGAACTGCGTGGTGTGGTAGGCCTACCATTAACATTGCCGGCAGTGGAGCGCCTCGGCTAGTTGAGTAATGATATCTGATCAAGAAGAGGATACTTTAATAAGGAATGGAGATTGATTTAGTTAATTTAAAAAACAACAGTAAAGTGAGCATTATTTTTTATAGTTTTCATTGTTATTAATTTATAAATATTTTATGCATAAATTGTGCTAGGATAATTTATAAATAACTAGTATATACGTGTTGCTCGAAATCGAGCAATTTATTTTAATACAAAACAAAAGTTGCTTTTAGCTCTAAATCAATGACATCCGACCAATCCAATATTGTGAATCTCTTTAATCACCAAAACTACACGTACTTACAGCTGATTATTAACATATGTTTAAAATGCTTTATTCAATCCCAATGTTATTTAAATGGGAAAGTTTGAGATTTCAATGGTGGATAGCGCCTTTATTTTCAGTCCGATTCTCATAAATTATTGGCGGAAACAACTACAGACCCTATCCAATGACACCAAAAACTTGAAAATCGGTTGAAAACCGTAGGAGGAGTTCTCAAGACAAAAAAACCCTTAGCGTATTAAATAAGTATAGATTCTTTGTTTATTTTGGTGTTTTGTTATGGAAATAATAAATAAAAAACTCTATAACTGTTATTTTATAGATTTTAAGTATAGATTTATTTTAACAATATTATATATTTTGAAATTATTGAGAATTCTGTTTTCCTAAATAGAATTAGAATTTAAACAATAAAATATGTTACAGAATTTTAGAGTTTGTTATTACCTTGACCTCGGGTTTAGTAACTTCAATAAATGAACAGAAGGATCTACACATTCAGAATGATTTTTAGAAGATATTTTTTAAAATATCATAAATACTTCATAATAATTTGATACCCTGTTTAGCTTTAATTATTTTTGTCAATTTATACAGTTGTTTGTCTTATTATTATTTATAAAATAACCATTCTAGAAGTTTTTTTTTAGTTTTTGGACGACAATTTTCCGTATTATTATTAGATCTATTAACACTCTTGGCCACAGGATTTATATAAGAGGCAAAACCTCAATCCTGAAACTATTAAAGATCCCCCAGAATATTGTGGAGTATGTTGTAAAAATCTAGGAAATTCTAGAAAACTCTCTATTTGTTCTAAAATTACGAAAATTTACTACTCATAATTTTGACTACTTACAACCACCCACTAAGGCCAAAATGTTTTTGGGATTCAAGATACTTTTACCACCACTGAATTAGTTTTTAAGTATCCAATTTGTATAATAATATTTTAATGGTGGTGGGTCTTTTTTCTAAAAAAAATGTGGTCTGTTATATAGAAACCCCACTGAAGGTTTTGAGTATTTATAATAAATTCCTGTTTATTGTGTGATAACGAGTCCCAGCTTGGTTTTGCTTAAGCATATGGGAGATTAATTGGCCTCCACTATCAATCGATGAGCTGGATGAATGATGATCCTGTTAATTGTTATGATCCATTGTTGTCCTTTAGCTCCAATGATTAATTATGTCCTAACGACCTCTCCTTAACTTTCCCAAATGGAAATCACGTCTGAAAGAATTTAAATAACCCACTATCACTATAATATTTTTAACAAAAAGTGCAGTTAGTTTAACTTAAAAACTTACAAGTGATGCAAAGTTTTACCTACAAGTATTAAAATTGAGTGTTAAGTATGTAAAAAAACAAGTACTAGGATAATTATTTATTAGTTTTCGTAATAAATCGCACTTAATATTTATATATTATTTTATAAAGTTTAACTTTACAAAAAAACTTAGAATCGTTGCTAAAAAATCCTTATTGCTGACCAACAATAATCGATTATTACTATGTGAATCCTACTACTATAGTCTAATACAAGTAAGCTATATTTGTATGTATGTATGTATGTTTGAACACGGATCTCAAAAACTGCTCGAACGATTTTCTTAAAACTTTGCAAATAACCTAGTTCTTTGATAAAAATAATATAAATACAGGACTCTGATCACCACGTGCAGACTACGTGTTCGAGTATAAACATATGGTTATTGCATGGTTGTCATTTAAAAATTATAAATTGGTACTTTATAGGGGAAAAAAATAATTTTTCAAAAAATCGTACTACTTCATAATGCTGACTACGAATGTCTGGCTAAATAACAGTCGTGTAAAAATATAAAACAACTTATCAATTTGTAAAATTGCTTAAATTAAAAAAAGAGGTTTTAATAATTATGAAAACTGCTGTTAAAAATAATTAGAACACACATGTTACAAATAATTAACATGTGTTTCAACAAACATACACCAGAATTCAGCACCCTTAGGCCTACTACATTGAATTAGTTGAAAGGCGATTGTGCTAAGTGAACGAGCTTGTCTTGAACATGGAATAAGCGTTTTTGTACTGGGCATTTTTTCACACTGTAACTGATATTACTATAAGGAATATTACTGTTTGGGTTTACCGAAATAATGCTCGGCCTCCAGGTAGGCCTCTACTGTTTGTTTAATAAGGACATTTTAGTCCCAAATAATTATTAATTATGCTTGTAGATCTGATGATCAAACAAACCACAAAACTACTATATTGATTAATTAATTAGTGACAAAGCACGTCAGCAGTGGCGTGTGCTTATATTGCGTATGTGTGGCTCAATCTCGTAATGAATGCGGTTTCCTAGTTTTCAGTTAATTAAAGTGAATAAAAAATTAACCAAAAGAATGAATTCCTATTCTCTATCATTTTTTCAGGTATTAAACATAAATTTTCCTATTTATTATAAGGACTCGTTCCCCTCCCACAGACCATATTCCATTTGGATGACATTTCATTCTTATTTTTTATTCCAGAATTGTGAAAATAGTATCATTTTCTGAGATTGTTATATTTTTATACGGTTACGGTTACACGGTGATAATAGACTTGTTTTATTCCTTTATCCACAGTATATTTTTAAAATTTGCCCTATGATCTTTTTCGTTACAATATGTTATATCTAGACATTTATTCAACAACAATTAATTGTTAATTCTAAAGAGCTGAAATATACCAAAGAAATTAAATAAGTATATATATATATTTTTTATCAATTCATACACGTATTTTTATAATGAAACAGTTTCAACCCTCATCCTGTGTAATGTTAAACCCTTCAAAAATTCTACAAAGGTTTTATTGAACTAGTTTATCAGAAGAAAATGAGTATTTTATCGTGTTTTATTAGTTTATTTTGTTTGTGACAAACGAAACAGTATCAATCCAATATCATAGCAAACAATAGAGGGATTGATTGACAAGCAAATAAAATATTATATGAAAGACTCACGGCACTTGATTGAAATAAAACACGTTTTTCATCCTGTTATTACATGAGTTTCATCTATAAAAATTTTAACTTTTTAAAACTGGACTTTTTAATTTATTTGGAAAATAGCCATTTTGTTATTATAACGACAAAAGTTTGTCTAAAATACATTTTATATTTATAACATTAATTACAATGATAATGTTTCTTAAAGGAACGTATAAGGAATTAGATTTTACCAGTAAGTTAGAAAATTGTTCGGAAAGACTCAAAGATTTTTCGATCAAAAAGAAAATAAACAAATATTGTTTTAGTACATGATACAGATAAAGTTTTCGTGTTTAGTAAATGTTCCTGATATGTTTGAAAAACATTGAATAGTGATCCGAGGAAAGAAATCCTTTTAAAAGCAAAAGTTTCAATGTTTAAAAAATATCACATTACTAGAAAAAAGCTCCCACGGTAGTAACTGTTTACTATAATAGATACATTATCTAAGTTCTAAATAAGGTATAAGAATTGTTACGTTAAAATTATCCAGTCACTGAAATGTGTTTTAATTTCAAATTAAGTTTTTATTCCGAAATAGTAGGTTGTTATTAACATTTTACCATGTACAGTCTATAATATCTACAAACCATAAGTATAATTATTTTGTACAATAGAAACTTGGATGGTCAATAAATTGCTCTTTAATTTCATTAAAGCTAATCATACTTATTTGTTATTTATTTAAGGAAATATGAGTGAGATATAACATGAATAAAAAAATACATGGTGAATCTGTTATTGAAATTAAAGAAAAGATTCATTGGTGAAAATGTTCATGATTTTAACTGTAAATATATCTATTTGTCCTCCAAGATTCAGGAAAATTGATATCTGATGTTGCTATGTAGATGTAGACTACACCTAGGCCGTTCCCGTGCCAGCTTCACGTTGTCTGTGAACAAGCTATTAAGATTGGTTCGTAGAAACATCGAATAGGTGTGGGTAAAATGGCAAATAACAGATGAGAAAACACATCAGATGTAAACAAAGACTGTTAACCAAGGAAACGGCGGGAATCGTGGAAAATGGTGCCAATCAACATGGTACAAAGTTTCCATATCTTTTAAGCACTTTAAGTCTAGTTTAAGCTCATTGGTTTATCGAATATATAATCAAAGAATCAACCATTCCGAAATTTAATACATTATTTAGAACCCTTTAACAAATTATCGGGATAAGCTAAACAAACCATCGGTGAAGAAATATCCGAGATGTAAAGAGGGAGGCTTGGAAGAGCTCATTATGGATTCAGTTCTAATCGTTATCCCGCTCTCGAGATAACGAGGAGTGCTCTCGGATAAAACACTTTACACCTTAAAACCGCATTTACTGAAAACTCAACTTACTTTACTTTAATGGATCTGACCTTTGTAAATAATCACCATAAATCTGTTCAATGCTTTCTACGCAAAGCCCAACTAAATCTTTACTTAAGAATAGTCACGTTTCATTGGTTATCTCATTATTGCAAACATAGGCCTACTTATGTCAAATATAATTAATTGAATAAATTCTCGTATATTTTTGTTGCATGGTTATAATATATTGTATTTATTTTTCATCGTAAATGTTTTATTACTTGAATAATAGACAAAAATTAAGATTATACATAAGGATCAGTTATATGTATGTGAGAAATTTTATTTTGTATCACAAGCAATTATAATCAATTACTACTTATTAGTTATATTCATTATTCATTAAATAACAATAACGAAAGTGTAAGATCTAATTGAAATTATGAAACTTTACACAAATATCAACTGGGTAATTGAGAGCTCATTTTGGCAGATAATCCAAAAGGTCCGAATCGATACTGAGAAAGGTTAATGGCATTTCAATGGTTTTAAACTTGATACTGATGCTTTTGTAAGTGGTCTGTAAATTAATGATCGTGACAGGTTATTAAGCTGGTTTTTGTTAGTGACAAAGCTAAACTAATCACGTGATTTATAGCAATCATTATCCGCACTTTTCACTCATAGCATCCTTAGATTAACCGGCACGGTGCGTAATTGTCGAATAAAATATATCCGTTGTAAATATATCTCATATACAATAATTTAATCGTTTAACCAACATTTTAAAATGGATTTCTTCCTAATATATTTGGATTTTGATGTTGCATTTTTGCTCAGAATTTTAAGACATGTAAAATATTTCAATGTGTATGGTTTTATTCAAGACTCTATTTTAAGAAATATCTGATAGAAATATTTCAGTTGAAGTTCTTGATGGTCTTTACATTGTAAAATAAAAACCCCGACATGAAATCAAATTTATAAAGAGTTGTACAATTTTGCCACAATTGTTTTAATTTAAAGTTTGATCATTTGCCAATATCCGGATCGATCAGTCGAATCTGTAGCTTGTTACTCTCTTATATGAGATATCTAACTAATTTATGGTCCCTATCAATATGTGATACATTTATGATTTTCCTTTGTGAACAAAGATTACCTAACTGGTCGTCTAGATAATTGAGAAAAAAATGTAGAAGAAATTCAAAACCACCTTATTAATGTTTACTTTGCAACTAAAATGTTGAACTAAAAAAGACTGACGTTCGTTTAACGGAAATAGCCTAGTTTATTTGTGGAGTGAAAGTTGTATGTATGTTACTGTCTTCAGTAATGATATATGTTATTTTTTCTTATTTTCTGTTTTGCTTTAAAAGTTAAAGAATGCATTCCATACTGAATCGTCACCACTTTATCATTGGTTCAATTAATTCATTGTAAATTAATTTTCTATAAAAATATTGAAAGATTTGATGACATTATTTACTTACGGACTGCTAAAATTGTCTTTTTTAAGTCTGCCAACAAGCATTTTCGATTTAGCAATTGGTTACTTATTCTGAACAAATCTCCCACTTCAACAAAACTTTAGCTAACAAGGTTCGCTCAAGTTTACAACTCTGGATCACTCTTGATTTCAACATTTTGTGTGTTGAGAAAACATTTAACTAACTCAGTATTTTATTATATTATTATTCTTTTAACTAACATTTGTATTTGGAGTAAGTTTATTTAGTTTACAACGAACTTTAAACTAAATGTGAGAATAGAAAATTAAATATATGTACTACATATTGGGGTGTATGTTGTACTTCAGGGCCTGCACCCCTAGAACTGGGATGTCCACTACCCAATACCAGCTCAAAGTACCGAGCTGGGCTAACGGGCGTGGCTCCCTTTATTAACTGAAGGAGGGCAGCTTCGGCTGTTCCGAGCCCCAGCGGAGGTAGCCTTGTGCCAATCGCGCGCTTACTGGGTGTCTCACTCCAGCTCCCCCCAAAAAGGGAGGTAATGATCAGGATGTCCGGGGATCTGGGGCTTCCGTGCCTTCGGGTGCGGTTGCAGTGTATCCGGCGCCTTTGGCGTGCGGGTTTCCAGTGACCTAGTTATTCCGCTTGGGAACCACCCATGACCTAAGTAAAACCTAAAATGGGGACCTTAGGATCCAGTTCAAGCCCCTGGCTTCGGCCAGTCCGGATATTGGGTTGGACTCAAGGGGGTAGAGGTTGTCGGTATGCTCGGCACACAGCTTCGGCTGTGGGGGGCCCTCCAGCCTTATCTGGGAGCGTTGTTCACAGACATGGATAGTGCTGCCACTGTCACTCACAGCGGATGGTCAATTTGGGTTCACCGCCGGTTGAGTATCACAGGCCTGGTGAATTCCGGGTTTTGTGGGGGTCTAATCCGCCTTAATGTGATTTGGGACTCTTGTGGTTCCACAAGTTCCCTGTCTGGGGGGCCTCCTGTTTAATGACATGTTCTTGCAGGGGGTCTCTGTTATCAGACCGTCCGGGTATGCCGAGAGGTAGGTACCGGGCGCCACCAGGAGTGGGAACCCCCCTGACTTCGGTCTTGGTGGATTAATTCACAATATGAAACACTATTATCCTAAACCAGTATAATTTTGTAACCGGAAAATAATAACTTTTTGGCTTTACAAAGAATAGAAAATCATGCGTAGCCTCATTGCATTGACTATAATTATCGTTCTTATATGAATGATACAAATTGTATACAAAAAGTCCCACTAAGTTTTATTACATGTATAAAGGTAAAATATGCGAGAACGTCTGCGAATTTTAAAGTTAAATTTTACTTTACCCGGTTTGCTTTATTTAAATTCTGCTTTGTGATTCATGTACATATCTTTCGCATTTCATCTAGCTTATTTAAAAAAATAGTATTCCTTGGGGTGAGCAGTCTCTTTGAAATCCCCCTGGCTAGAGTTTATTATCGGTTTGAAAATGACTCAGACAACATTGTATATTGTTCGAAATTATAACAATATAATAAACAAGTTGTTATATTACTTTTAATGTATAATTATAAATTTACAACGGACTGAAGGACTCTAATGTTTCAGCTAATTTCCCATATGGGGAACCGCTATTTAGGTAGTACTCAAGACCTAGACTATGATTAATTGCGTTTTGTTTCATCATTCTACATCCATGATCTTATAGAAACACAATAACTCCGAAATTCCCATGTTACATTTCTGTAACTTGAATATGACGTTGACACTGCACGGTTATAATGAGCCCCAGAACGGGCGATGTGTTTTGTATGGAAGTTACACGTCAATGATAAATGTCATCCACGTCTCTCTCCTGTGTTGTTTGACGCTTTAGCGGGTTATGCGTCATTCTACTTCATCTGTATCATACCAACCCTTCGTAAAAATTGTTTTGAATTGATATTGTATTCAATAGTTATAAAAATACTGGAGTCGTTATAAGCCATAAGGAATCGAATTTTTTATTCAACGATTCATATATTCTGTAGTAATTTGCAGACCTAATTGTCGTGTAAGACTTAGTAGTAAAAAGATAATGAACGAAATATATTTAAATTGTTCACCCACAACCAATAGTAGGGGGAAATAGACTTTGTAGGCTACTCCAAAATTTTAATGTTTTCTTAGGATAGTAGGGGTAAAATCAGTAACATATCAACAGTTTAACAAAATTCCTCTAAGGAAAGTTGTTCACCATTTTGACGAATTTTCAAAATGTTTTTCCTTATTTAGACGAGCTCGTTCGCTTCGCTCACTCGCCAGGCCAAAGGATGCTGCTTACATAACATAAAGGATGATGGTAAAAATGTGTTGAACCACCGGTTAAATATGTAACTCAGTGGTTTATCTATGCAATTATCAGCTAATTTTTGGCCAATTTAAAAGCTACAAAAAGTCTCCATAATGATAACATGGGAACTTTGAAGGCCTCTATGAAGAAACCCTGATTTTCCCCAGCATTGGACCAATTCCAATCGATTCCTAGTTTCTTATCCCTCCATATTCAACCAAAAAATCAAAAATCGTACATCAGAAAAAACATTTTGCCACTAATAACAGTGCTTGTTGTGTATAAGATTTTATTATTATTTATTATTATATTACGACTTACTTGTTGTACTCAGAGGCTAGTCGTCAAATAAGATGAGGGTTGGTTGAAAAGAGTGAAAATACAATCTTTCTTTGGGTGTAAAATGGATCCATGCAGTAACGGAAAGATATTATTTTGTTTGGTGTGCTGAAGTAAGGGGAAAATGACATCTCTCTGTATTGACAGACAAACACAGCAGTGAATCTGTCAAAACAGTGACAAAACAATGACCAGGTTTACGGGCTCATTTTCTAGAAATAGCATTTCATGTGCCAATAACAGTTAAATATGAAACATATAAAATATGGTTATTTTTTATTATGTTTTTGACTTTTTTTTGCTTTATTAGACACATTAACTAACTTTTATGATTGAAAGACATTTATAAATTGGAAATCATAACCAAAAATATTCACCCACCTTTAAAACAGGGTTTTCTTTAAATTGCATAAAATAATATTTGTGTAATTAAGTTTAGATTATTTTTAAAATGTTGAGGAGTTGTATATTTTCACGTTACGTAAGTATAGTTTTCACGAAAGAACTTATAATTACAATTTATGGTACCAATATAAAAGGCTAATAACATTCTATTTGATTTCGCAAAAATATCAGAAAGATAAAGAAGAGTGAATAAGCATTATTTATAGATTATTAACATTATTGGGCTGGATATTTTCTGCTTTTTTAACATAAGTATTTAAATAGTATATGCATTTTATATTTGGACTATATGAGACACACTTATTTACTGTAGTTATTTCCACTTAAATACATTATTTATAACGGAACCAACAACATTAAATTATTCCACTTTTATTAGTTTAACGGTATGATAGTGAGATGTGACAGTGAGTGGTGCAGCTCCCTCTCATCACTATTATCAAGCAATAGTGTTTGTAACCATCCCATACATTTAGGACTTTAGCTTGATAATTGGGAACCAATCCGTCCCGTTTGCTGGAGTCATTGCTATTGATACAGCTGACTTATCAAAGCCGAACATGAAATGCAGCCCGATTACCTAGTTTTGAAACCTTCAGAAAGTATTACATATCTTGAAGATAGTTGATTTTCTATGTACTTGGATATCAGAACTACAAAAATTGCACTGAATTTAGTTAATAATTTAAAAAAAACTTTAAAATTTGCAACATTTTCTGCATTTTACTATTGATGTTTTACGCCCTTATTATTTTACTTCTTATCTACATAACCTCTATAACCTTTCTTTCATAAACTTTTTTGATTTTTTAACTTGAAATGAATTTTATATACATTAGGGACTGTACAACATTAAGAATGTTAGTAAATAATTCTGTAACTTATTCATGAAACCTTATAGTTAGTGTTAATTCTGAAAGACAAGCCATAGGAGTGCAAATCTTAATATTTTATGAGCAATAACAATCAATTCTTTTTTTATTATTTAAACATCCTTTGCGAAAGACGGCTTTGCTATTCATAAATACTAAAAGGCATGATACATTAAGGATGTTTTACTAGTGCACTTTTTAATTGACTAATAATCTTTGTTGTTGTGAATTTTATTTACAATCAAGTAAATAATGCCACGAAATACATTCAAATGAAAATTATTGCTACCACTTCATAATAAAAAATAAAAACTTTTGCTGGGATGGAGAATCGTAAGATGAGACCACATCCCAATTACTCTTGTTAACGTACCGCTGCAGCGGAATCATTACAGTCGTATACTGCAACGTCACAACAATGTTTCTCGGCGGCGAGGTTTCCAGATGCACTCCTCTTGCTAATTACTTGTTACTCGTTATTAATGCAATTCATCATAAAATGATTCATTGTAATGTTTTTGCCACAGCAATGAATCATCATGAATTAAAAACAATGTGCAATTAGATATTATTACCACTACTCCTATAATTGAAAATATAATATTGTTACAAACCATGTTCATTACATCAGATAGAGTTCTATGTAATATTTTGTGTAATGTTTTGCATATAAATAAGTGAAAAATTGGTACAAATATCTACTTTCATTATTGTTTCATGATAAATTAATGTTATAGAAATCACAATTTGTGCAAAATAAAACTATATGTATATTCAAGACATACAAGACATACTGTGTACTTAATTACAAGTAATTATTTTCTAGTTTTTAATAATTAAAATATATTGCTAATCAAGATATGTAGTTTAAAAGTCTCCCCTTTATAAAATAAACAAATAATGGCAAAATATCTTGGAGTATGTAACACAATATGACGGCACTCTCATGATTGTAATGCGCTCAGTTGTGGGTTTGCATGGAGCCTCATCCATGATGAATGTGGCCTCATTCCTCTTCAGCGTTATTTGACACTTCATTGGGCTGTATATCACCCCACCTTTATACCTAGGTACACCTATGTCACTCAATACAACGGCACTCTCATGGTTGTAATGCGCTCAGTTGTGGGTTTGCAAGGAGCCTCATCCATGATGAATGTGGCCTTATTCCTCTTTAGCGTTATTTGACACTTCATTGGGCTGTATATCACCCCACCTTTATACGTAGGTACACCTAAGTAACACAATATGACGGCACTCTCATGGTTGTAATGCGCTCAGTTGGGGGTTTGCATGGAGCCTCATCCATGATGAATGTGGCCTCATTCCTCTTCAGCGTTATTTGACACTTCATTGTTCTGTATATCACCCCACCTTTATACCTAGGTACACCTAAGTAACACAATATGACGGCACTCTCATGGTTGTAATGCGCTCAGTTGGGGGTTTGCATGGAGCCTCATCCATGATGAATGTGGCCTCATTCCTCTTCAGCGTTATTTGACACTTCATTGGGCTGTATATCACCCCACCTTTATACCTAGGTACACCTAAGTAACACAATATGACGGCACTCTCATGGTTGTAATGCGCTCAGTTGGGGGTTTGCATGGAGCCTCATCCATGATGAATGTGGCCTCATTCCTCTTCAGCGTTATTTGACACTTCATTGGGCTGTATATCACCCCACCTTTATACCTAGGTACACCTAAGTAACACAATATGACGGCACTCTCATGGTTGTAATGCGCTCAGTTGGGGGTTTGCATGGAGCCTCATCCATGATGAATGTGGCCTCATTCCTCTTCAGCGTTATTTGACACTTCATTGGGCTGTATATCACCCCACCTTTATACCTAGGTACACCTAAGTAACACAATATGACGGCACTCTCATGGTTGTAATGCGCTCAGTTGGGGGTTTGCATGGAGCCTCATCCATGATGAATGTGGCCTCATTCCTCTTCAGCGTTATTTGACACTTCATTGGGCTGTATATCACCCCACCTTTATACCTAGGTACACCTAAGTAACACAATATGACGGCACTCTCATGGTTGTAATGCGCTCAGTTGGGGGTTTGCATGGAGCCTCATCCATGATGAATGTGGCCTCATTCCTCTTCAGCGTTATTTGACACTTCATTGGGCTGTATATCACCCCACCTTTATACCTAGGTACACCTAAGTAACACAATATGACGGCACTCTCATGGTTGTAATGCGCTCAGTTGGGGGTTTGCATGGAGCCTCATCCATGATGAATGTGGCCTCATTCCTCTTCAGCGTTATTTGACACTTCATTGGGCTGTATATCACCCCACCTTTATACCTAGGTACACATATGTCACACAATATGACGGCACTCTCATGGTTGTAATGCGCTCAGTTTCGTGTTTGCATGGAGCCTCATCCATGATGAATGTGGCCTCATTCCTCTTCAGCGTTATTTGACACTTCATTGGGCTGTATATCACCCCACCTTTATACCTAGGTACACCTAAGTAACACAATATGACGGCACTCTCATGGTTGTAATGCGCTCAGTTGGGGGTTTGCATGGAGCCTCATCCATGATGAATGTGGCCTCATTCTTCTTCAGCGTTATTTGACACTTCATTGGGCTGTATATCACCCCACCTTTATACCTAGGTACACCTAAGTAACACAATATGACGGCACTCTCATGGTTGTAATGCGCTCAGTTGGGGGTTTGCATGGAGCCTCATCCATGATGAATGTGGCCTCATTCCTCTTCAGCGTTATTTGACACTTCATTGGGCTGTATATCACCCCACCTTTATACCTAGGTACACCTAAGTAACACAATATGACGGCACTCTCATGGTTGTAATGCGCTCAGTTGCGGGTTTGCATGGGACCTCATCCATGATGAATGTGGCCTCATTCCTCTTCAGCGTTATTTGACACTTCATTGGGCTGTATATCATTATACCTAAGTACACCTATGGAACTTAAAAAACTATGGGTGTTATTGCAACTTAGCTTAGAAACAAAAAAATATTCATGATATTTAAAAAAAATTTTATTATGATATCTGTGGATTAAAATTTGTCATCGTATAGGCTAAATAGAAAATATTAAAAAAGTACACAAAAAATTTTTACAAAAATGTGTTAAAATATAAGACAAATCAACTTTTTAGTTAAAAATTCGGACATCTATTAAAAATTATTTTTGTGTTTTCATGTTAAGGGACTTTTTTCTCTGAACAAGAGAGAAGGAATATTCAGAACTCGGAATTGCTATTTAACAACTTAAACAATCATTCGGTTTAAGGGATGAACGACATTTTATCAGCATACTGTTCTGCAAACAGTTTAAATTAAATAAATTCTAATTAAAAATTTTTCTATATTTTATAATTGACTTCTATAAGAGTTGAAACATCCCAAAACAGCACACATATAAAACAAATAAATATAAAAAATGTTTCCATTTGAAATGCGTAGTCTTCCGGTGGGGTTTTATTACATTTAGATTACTTTTTTGGACTAACACGCTTTTTTATTACTATTGAGGTTAGCGCATTTTTGTCATGAAATGTTTTTGGATGACAATAAACGAAAATTTTAAGATAAATAACAGGGTGAAAATGTTGTTTTTGTGCAATATCCTGCAAAAATTATATTCACCTTTTATCGAAGTTCAGTGGCACTCTTTCTTCTTAACACAAAATTTTAATTATTCTTTAAAAAGTACATTTATAGAGCCTTAGTTTTAAATAATTAATGTAGTAAAAAGACAAGTTTATTGGGAAGTCCTTACGAAAGAAAAATGTAACAGGTCCAACTTTTTAACAGTACCACTAAACGTTTGAATTTGTGTTAAAAGTAGAAGCAAAATAAATACATGATACCAAGAGTAAAATAGTTTTTTGTTACCTTATTAAAAATATAGTTTACTCATTTTTGTATAGACACTTATACAAATCTTCAAAACACTGATATGTTTCTCATACATTATTTCTGTAAACATAATTTTAATGACGACAAAGCGGTTGACATCCAAGGACGTACATTACACAATTTTCGTCTCCAAACACTCCATATAACAATTGATTGTTACAGGGTACAATACAAAGTTACAATTGATTGTTCCTAAAACTACAGTGGACATTGCGCCAACTTTTGTTTAATTAATAAAGTTGTGTCGTTGTTTACGACCGCAGAAAAACACTCCAAATACTCACCAACCAATGTAGTTTTACATTATTCCCTTGCCAATATTTAATGTTATTTGAAATATGTGCTTATTACAACAATATATGCTGGCTTATGTGAATTTATGAAATTATTTTTTAATTTTGTTTAATAATAATCCATCAACTACATGCCAAGGGATGAATTTTTAAGTTGACATACGTTACAGCCATAAACTACATACATTGTTTGTTTGGTTTACATTTTCGCTTGAAAAAATTGTTTAAAATTATGGAAAGTGTTTTCCACTAAATAAATACCTATTCAACTTTATACTGAATTCTTTAATGTTAAAATCTATGTTATTTCTTTTTAAGTTCTTGATAACAATTTATTATAATTTTTTAAAAATTTCTATTAAATTAATTTGTATATTAGTATGTTTGTTTCTTTTTTAATATTTCCTTGCAATGTTTTTCATTTATAATTTTGCTTCTTGTATTGTATTTACGAAAAAAACAATTTGGTGTATATTTAATTGTACATTTTATAGTCTCAAGTATATATATATTGTATATTGTTAATAAATTAAGTTAGAGAAAATCAAAGGCCAATTAAAGAAGTTCTTGTTGAGCCATTATTCACTCCAAAGATTTTGCTATATTTTTGCTTAAATTAATTTCAAAGTATTTGTTGGGTATATTAATTACTAGTCACTTATATTTTTATTTATAGAATAGTAGTTTTAAAATGTAGGTATATCATTTGCTTAGCATAAAGTATATTTACTTATCCAATTATTAGTTATTTATTTAAACTTATAAATATATCTATATCTGTTTTACTTGATATATGTTAATTGCCAAAGCTTACATTGCAAGGTTCCACTGAGATGGATACAAGTAGTGTCAAATTGTTGGTGCTGGCTCAGTTCAAGGTCACCTGAGGGATGACGTCATCGAGGTCAATGACCTCACCGATGACGTCATCGATGACGTCATCGATTGCGTCATCGATGACGTCATCACTAATGACGTCATTTCTATGACGTCATACCCATGACGTCACAGAAATGACGTGCTGATGACGTCATCACCCCTTACGTCATCAAAATGACGTCACCGACGCCACTGAGGTCAAGGTCACGCCGAAACTTAAAATTTTTTGGCACTTTTGCCGTTTCTCGCACTACGCTCCGAGTTTCAGTCATAGTCCCCGTGACCTTGACCACTTGGAGCGAATTTTCGACGAGAAACGGCAAAAGTGCCAAGTTAAACTCGAGTTTCTGACATGACTCTGCCTAAATGGGCAATCGGTTATTCCTCAGGTGACCTTGAACCAGCACAACACCAACAATTTGATATTACTGTGACCTTGAAAACCTAACAACGGAGCGCCGACACCGATGCGCACCCCACGACAGCCACCGAGTGACTGACTATCAGGCTCTGTGTACTCTAGGTATATGGGGAAGTGGAGGGGGAAATCTCAAGGTCATCCAAATGGAGTTTTAAAAAAGTTGAAGAGTAGAAAGACTACTCTTGTGCTTCCTGGGCGACCTCATCAATTTCCAACGGATCTGTAAACCAATCCGATCTGTAGCGGCAGGAGTCTAGAAAACAGGTGCACCACCCATCAGGTTGTCCGTAGCACTTCCGACAATTGGTAAGATTGGAGAAGTGAAATTTAATACACCGCTGCGGACAACAAGTATAAAAGTATTTGGATTTGTAGATTTTGAAAGTTTGTAGTACCGGTGGTGGCAGCTGTTGGTTCTTGCATCTACACCTGCAACATCCGAAGCATTCACATTGCCGGCAGGCCAGCCCATCCACTTGCCACTTTGGTAAGAGGAAACACTTATCCTCACAGCAATAGGTTGTCCCCGTCTCTTCCTCCCAACGCTTCTTTGCACAATATGTGACGCCTTGTATCTCCAAACACCTATGCTCGCAACATGAGATGCGCTTACTTTCCATAGCTGATGTTGCTTTGACGAGGGAGCACGATGAAGTGATGCTGTGGTCAGTGGGAATGGGGTTTATATAAACTAAGGTGGGTGGAGGGGGAAAGGTCAAGGTCATCCAAATGGAGTTTTAAAAAAGAAAAGAGTAGAAAGACTACTCTTGTGTATCTATAGCGATTTCATTGATAGTGAGTGCTTCTGTATGCCAAGTTGATCTGTACTGACAGGCTCCTAAATAATGTTTGCAAAAACCTGCAAAATGATTGTTGCACAATTTGCAGCCAGTTAGCTGTTTTAATGTGAATCCAACGCAACGTTCAGGGCAACAAGTGTACTTATGCCCTCTCATCTGGTACACATGGAATGTCTTCAACTCCGGTTTCGGCTTCTTCCAAGACTTGCACTTACACATGCATTGACCAAAAGCTTCACATTTTCTACACGCCAGGCCATCCGCAACATCAATGTCATTCGGCCATGAAAAACATTTCCGTTCGCAACAGTAGTTGAGTTGACTCTCCATGTTGCTGTGGTGAAGGTGCGCGATGAAATGATGCTGCAGTCATTGAGAGTGCACCTTAAATAAACTCAGTGGAGGGGGAAAGGTCAAGGCCATCCAAACGGAGTTTTAAAAAAGATAACTAGTCGTCCTCCTCCTCCCCCTCATCCGTTGTACTTAGAGAGCTGTCAGACGAAGAGCCCCGTGCAGGTGCTCCCCAGATGAAAAACAAATCAATTTTAAAACGAAGACCAGGATCTTGCATCATCAATTCCTTTAATTTGTCACATACTAAGTCGACCTTGTGTAAGGTGTCAACAACAAGCTTCCAATTCGTTGGTTCAATATAACTTGTAGTAGAGTCTGCCTCGCTGATAACCACATCCTCCGGCCGTATTGGAGTGTAAAGATGTGTAAAGTTCTTTGGCTGTAGCTGAGGTTCAGGCTGGCTGGAAGTGGAAGGTTGAGTGTGGACCCCTGTCGCATCGAAATCCATAGTCATTCTACATTCAATGTTGGGGTTTTCGTTTAATACATACACCAATTTCTCATGCAACATATCCACTTCTGCCGAGTCTTGCAGATGAACATTCCAGGAAAATGGCCATTCTTCATCCGTAGTGGAGTCAACTCGAGAAAGAGTGCTGTCCGCCATGATAGCTAAGCAAGGAATGATGTGAGCTACAGACTGTGGTAACAGTATTGAAAAGTAGAGGGGGTAAACCAAAAGTACGTGGAGGGGGTATTTTCAAGGTCATTTAATTTGGGTTTTAAAAAAGGAAATAGTGGAGGGGGAATTCTCAAGGTCATCCAATTTAGGTTTTAAAAAAAAGGAATGAAGCTTACTCCTCTTCAGCCTCGTTGTCCCCTGCATCTTCATCAGCCTCATCTTCATCGACGTCAGACTCGCCGTAAGGATAGATCGGGGACATGGGCGAATATTGTGGAGATTGTTGACCGTTGTTGTCGTCCCCTTGCATTCTAACTTGGGACCAATCATAATTTAAATTCATTTGTATTATGATCCCAGGGTTGTCCCGCAGTATTTCCTTCATACGTTCGCAAATTGACTCCAAATAGTGTACACTATCGATCGACAGTGTCCAACCCGTACTTGTACCGACATCAGTAGTGGAGTCAGCTTGGCTGATGGTGTTGTTGTCTGCCATGGTTGCTTGTCGGACAAGGAATGACGGTTGATGTGATGCTCATGCAGGAACATGGTGAAGTGGTGGGGGGTGTGGTGGAGTAGTGGGGGAATTTTCAAGGTCATCCAAACGGAGTTTTAAAAAAAAGGAAAACTTACAAAGTAACATTGAAACTTTCCAATTGATGGTGGCGAGCGTTTTCTTCTGCAACCTTGCCGACACATGTGACTATGCCGTACAGTATGAAAAGTACAACCATAATAAGGCCGAACAATAAAAGATAGCCGTTGACTATCATGATATTTTCTGAGTGGATCTGTTTTCTTCTTATCGCCCTCTCCTGCATCCTCTTCTCCAACTCGTGGACGAAGTCACAACATGCGTGAGGACATCTTTCATCTGTTGGTAGGTTTGCCATTGTTGATGTTGTCGGTGTGGCTGTTGAAGATGGAATGAGGTTTCCAATTGCGATGTGCCATGTACACCAATAGTCAAGTGGTGGGGGTAACAAAGCAGTGGAGGGGGAAGTTTCAAGGTCATCCAAATTGTGTTTTAAAAAAACCTATCTTGTTACTGAGCTTATATGTCAGTAACAAGATAGGTGTTTTTGCTCTTTTACTTCTTTAATATAATGAAAAAATATACATATTCTACAATGGTTAGGACAAGAAATACAACTGCTAGTCAGCTGAAGTAGTCCAAGTTGTCTGGCTCGGTCTTCATGGACGCTGGTGAGGAAGCCGTCGAGGAGTGTCCAGGCTCTTCCTTTGACTGCCGGGTGTTCCGTATATTGCAAGCGTAAACTTGCACATTTATACGGTAGCCTCGTGCCACCATCAGCTGCAACTCCTTGTATAAGTCGTTTAGCTCCTGCTGAGTCTTGATGCTCACCTCCTCGTAACTTGCGCAACTAACGTTCAGAGACATCTTGATGTTGCTAGGTTGGCTGCTGGAGTAGAAATGAAGCCGAGGCACAGCGCTTGGAGGTACATGAAAAAGTGGTGGGGGTAATAGTGGTGGGGGTATAGAAAATCCAATTAAACAGTTCTAAACTTTTTCCATCGATACAATGAAATGGAACAAATAGCGCAGGTGTCCTTGTAATTTTCAAATCGAAACAGTGGCGCTAGAAATCCGAATTGTTTTATACCACCATCCTGTACGAATCGCCGAAGGTCTCTGACGGCGGCCTCGCCACAAGGCCTACAAAACTTTTCCCCGTCGTGGAACTTATACCAGGAGTATTCCGAATACCCTGTATTTTCCCTCCTGTAGCGTTTGACATCTTCTTTTATTGTTAGTGGGATATTGTCTTGTAAACATGTTGGGAACAAGTCCTTGTGAGTTATAACTCGTTGTATGCAAAGCTCGTACAAGGTGCTCATCGTTTGCTAGTTGGCAACAGACTGACCGTTTTTCGCATCCAAGCAGGTTTGAATCCTAGTGCGGTAGTGGGGGTAATTACAGTAGTGGGGGTAATTGTGAAATGCAAAGGTCAAAGGTCAAGGTCACCCGCGAAGTTTAAAAAAAATGCAACATATCAATACGTGAAGTCTGTCACATATTGATATGTTGCATTTTTTGTTTTTTTTTTTTATTTTTTTTTGTCTTTTATGATTCGTTTATTTATAAAACATTACAACAACAACATATGTACAACATTAAAACTTAAATCTAACACTGCTGCTTGTCAGCGATGTGGATGGTCAACTCTGTAGAATTGCTACCCGTGCAGCCGTGGGACACCAGGTATAGACACCCGGGTTGAATAGAGCGAAGATCCTCGTTTTGTAGAAGATGGACGAATCTCTTGGGCAGGTACACCTGGAACTTTGGTTCATCCCCCGGAGTAAACGGTGCCTCGCTGAGACTGCAGCAGATGGCCTCCCCAACTGTAGTCTCCATCTTCTTCATAGCATGGATTATGTAGTGCTTCTCGTCTTTTAGTTCCGAGCACTTCTTTACAGGTAATATTGTTGACTTGGAGTGAGCATTGAACTGCTCGACCAAAGTCTGAAGGAACTGGTGAGATGCCATGGTCAGGTTACAGATCGTCTTCTTGCTCGGAGATGTTGTCGTCTCGGAATCTCGAGTAATACTCATGCCAGGTCCCTGTCTGCTCCCCACTTATATACTCTCCGTTACCCCCACCACTCCCCAATTCCCCAATTTGAAGGTAAGAGGCGAGTTTATAAGCATTTTTCAAAGCGCAATGTCTATCTTTATCATGTTCTGGGCTTTTTGTACAAATACATATGGTTTCCAGCATGTATTGATAATTCTTATCCAATTCCACATCATTAACCGGAACATGAGTAAATCCTTCGATCCATCTTTTCTTTTCCAGCCCCTTTGTGTAAATATTGGTAAACTTGTCTGAAAAGTGATGCATAATGTGATACAAGTCCGTGTAACTTGTAAAACCATCATACCAATCGATATGATGGAAGTGTTTTGAAATCCATCTGTTGGTAGTAGCGGCTTTACTAGTTAAAGACGAATAAGAACATGATGGTTTAAATAAAAACGAATAAGGAACACTTGTATTCATGTCCAAAAACACAAGTTCTTTTATAATGAATCTATCATCATTACCACGAAACGCTTGAAACTCAATAATACCAGGCTTGGACTTTACTTGTTGTTCTTCTCCCTTGTCCATTTTGAAGGTCACACGTCTGCTCATTACGAAGTCAGGAGGTCAACTGATTTCCACACCACGGTAGGTACTACTTTTATACCAGGCCGTACAGTTGTTGGCGCGTTGGTGTATATTTAACGTGGGCACCGTCCCCAATAGGCCTAACCCCACAAAATGTTGGTTATTGTTTTAAAAACTAACCATTGTCATTTAAGTTTCCATCTTTATATTTTCCTTATTTTCATTTTCATCACTAACACTTGATTCTTCTCCTCCATCTTCCTCTTCTTCCTGTTTTACTGATTTCTTATGTAGTTGAGCGTACTTTTCCAATTGTCTCCACATCTGTACTTCATGAGGAACTCTATTAAATATAGAAGTATCCACAGGTCCGTATAATATAGGTGCGTCCGGTTGTTTGTCCAAAGTGTCTTCCAGATAATCTTTAATAATCGAACTTGAAAACACCAGTTGTCTCAAGTATCTTGTTATAGGTTCAGTAGCACAAGTTAAAATGAAAAACTCCTCTCGATTAAGTTGAATTTTGTTATCATGTCTTGTTGTGTCTCTAAACCGTAGCTGATGATCACCACGTTGTTTAATGATATCAATTTCCACATTTGAATCCAAAAGTCCTACTCTTGTCTTTCTTCCAAACATGTTACTACTTAAATAGCATTCTAGTAGATGCAAATGTTTCATAAACGATTCCCAAGCACTGTCCGTAAACAAAATCATTTTGGGTCCATGAGTTAAAATTACAGTAGGGGAATAATCTGTAGATTTCATAACACCGATTAAAACACTTTTATCCAAACTGGAAGAGATTGGGTAAAATATTCGCAAAAATACCTCACTCAATATGTTTGGAGAAATATTATCTTCAATATCCCTTTTTCTCTTTTGTATAGTCTTTCTTCTTTTACCTTTTTCTTCAACATTATTACTGGCGTGAAGTTGTCCGCAAACGTTTTGTTCACCTCCTTCCTGGTGACCTTGAGGATCTAAAAACTCAGATATCTCCTTCTCAATATCTACCACATTTTCAGGTGTACCACTAGGAGAAGCCATATTGAATACGATGCTACCCATACAACAGTAGGCAACAAACTGATGAGGAGCGGTCTGTACGCTCTGCTTTTATACTCGCGGAATGAAACAAAACCGGTTCTTACAATACATTTTTAACAATTCCAGTTAAAGGTGTGTATGTTACGATTTTATCATGTAGAATTAAACAGTATGCAGTTGTATTAGCCGGTATAGCATCGTTGAATTCCATTTCTATTTTTATATCCACACTTGAAGACTTTACTGATTCATTTTGTTTAGAACAATCGATTACAACTATTGGGTAGGCATCGAAATATTTGTCAGGTGGTAATAAAGGTGTATTTGTTTTACCGTAATATGAACTTTGGAATCTCGCGTACATATCGTACAATATACTGTATTTCTTCTTAGTGAATGACACATTTAAATTGTCGTATGGAAAGAATTGTGAATTTAAATAAACTTTAATATTTTTCAAGTCACAATGATCAAATTGTCCTGCATGTTTAGTAATGGCGTCTCTTCTACCTGTTTGTAAACCAAATATAATATACCTGGCTCGTTCTACATAATTCGATGTTTTAACAGTCCAAGTGTGTCGATCCGTAGTAGGTAAACTGGGATGCTCATGAAATTCCCAACTTCTAAATGGAATAACAATATCACGATCGGCTTTTAATTTTCTTAAAAGTAGCATTCTATGCTCGTCAGCCAATTTAACATGTGGAACTCTCCATACAATTTTGTCTAATTTTAATTTCCATTCTAAAGTCGCATCTGTAGTAGCATCTGCAGCTTTAATAATGTCTTTATCGTTAGAAGATCTCAACAAAACTAATTCTTGTTTAACGTTTAATATTATTTTCCTATAATCTTCAGCAAAACCAAGCAGCAAACGTAATGGAATATGAAAATCAAAATATCCATTTGGATTTGGAGTGATCGTGTCAATCGTAGGTAATACCCATCCGGCAGGTTTAAGTAAATTGGTTTCATTGGGTGTTATAGATGTTAATCCTTTTAAAGTTGTCGTAATACCTACTTTTTTAGTGGAATCAACTGTTACACCTGATATTTCATATCTAATTTCATCAAATAGGAAAGCCATAGGATTATTTATAAATGGAACTGTTGTACCAACAGTAGTACCGTCCTTTTTAGTAACTTGTCCTTCAATATACAAGTAACTTTCACATGGTAGTGTGTAAATGTCTTGATTTTGTATGGGAATACGAATTTCATCGTTATTGTTTAATTTCGATGAAGTGTAAGGGTTGTGGGTGTGATATTCTTTTTCCCATAGGGTTTCGTCGAATGTTGGACCCTGCGCTATATCCAGTATATCCATACTCGGTTAATTTTAATCCAATTCTCTCTAAGAAACGAATGTTCTCGCGTGTTAACTCCTCCACAGCTGAAGAGCTACTAATGCGGTTTCCCGTAGGTTGTTCGCTTTTAAATGTTAAACCCATGGTTTTGTATTAAAGTGTCGATTTTAAATGTAATCTAATCGTAATAGGCTCTTCTCTGAAGTCTACCAAGTTACCGTCTTGATCCAATACGCTCAACACGATGTCTGAAATGAAAGTGGTGTTCAACGGTAGATATACCAGGTTTTGTGGCTTTTCAACAATTTTAAATCCAGGTGGTACACTTGGGTAAAAAGTATGTATGATGTGGGTGTTAGCCCCATCCCTGTAAGCACCTTGTATAATGTTACAAGTTATGTCTATACTATTGACTTTTAATATTGTTACTGTTTTCTTACCGGAATGTGTTACATCTGGTTCTAAAACAGGCTCATCGTTGGAAAATCCTAATAAATCACCAATTGAGTTTGGTTGAGTGAAATCTATATAATATTTGGAAGTAATTTCAGCTTTCATCGTATTATTATTACCTTTTAATGTTATATTGTCTTTTCCCCATTTTAGTTTGCAAAAATTCATTTATATGATAGTAGAAGGAAATAGCCGCTCCTGGCGCAGGTCAAGGTCAGCGGTTGTAATTGGCAGGTGTGTGTTGTTGATTTGGGGTTTTTTTGGGGGGTTTGGGGAGGGGTTGGTAAGTGTGTCAAGGTCATTCGGAGGGGGTTTTAAAAAAGGTGGGGAGTGTGGGGACGAGTGGGGCGGGCGGGAGTGCGGCGGGAGCGGATGGGAGGCTTTGGGAAATAAATTTATTTATTGATCAAAGCCCACCAGTGATCGTAGGATCGCTTCTACATCGTTTGCAGCCGTACTGTTGATCTCATTGCTCTGCACGGGTCGGGAGTCGGTGGTGGTAGTGTATGTAGGCAAATTTTGTGTGGGAACACCACTATTGTTATCATTAGTAGTGGATGTCACTATTGGAGATTGTATGGGTGTACCCTGCCGCGTGTCCATAACTTGAAGAAATGAGAGCTGCTAGATGGTTATATTGTGAGTTGATAGAGTAGAATGAGAGATGTGTGTGATGAAGAACGGTTATATAAACCCGGTAATATAGTGAATAAGAATAACCGGATAACATCATCAATAGGTGTGACAAGATTGTAATGTTGATATTTCAGCATATCAGTTAAGACTGTTTGTAAAATAGTGTCAGTAGAATAACTGTCGCGAAGGTTGGATCTTGTAAAATACAAGGGGTGAAAGCTGAACTGTTTCTTAAGTTTAGCGAATGTATTACGAGGTCTTGAAACTGTGTAGTTAGACTGTTTTTGTAAAATATGTTTGGTGCGTAAAAGTTTCAGCTGCAAAGTGTGGGAAGCCATTATAATAGTGGTGAGTAAATGTGCACTGTGTAAAAACCAACTGATAAATGGTTAGTGTTTGTAAATGTGTTTGAATATATAGAGAGTAATTAGCATATTAACCGCGAACACATGTTTTAGAGTAAGAAAAATGTAAGTTAGAAAATTGTTAGAAAAGTAAAGACCGAAGTTTACTCTACGGAACCCGGCAAATAAATGAGACGCGGGCGGTACCGACCCCGTATTTAAGCAATTTGTGAGTCACGAACAACCCCTCCTCTACCCTCCCCCTAAGCCGATGGGATAAAAGGGTGGGATTGCGGTTACCCCGGTTATTTGTTCGGTAGCGTTGCGATAGTTTGTATTAATAGGAGAGGCAGACACTTTAAAAACTGTTTTGTTAAAAATATTAAGATAATATTCTAGTTGAAAAAAAGGAATTTGTTACTCTGTATAAATTGGCTATGAGCTGCACAAGTGCAAACAATACTCTGTTAATAAGTTGATGAGGTAAGAGCTAGTATTTATACAAATATTATATAGTTTAGCAATAATTATATGTAATATTAATGTGAAAAATGGTAAGTTAAGACCATGGATAAGACTAATAGTAATGTAAAACTATAAATGTTTAAAAGGTGTAAATATAATTAAGAGTTTGATAAAAAAAAAAAAATAGATATGAATATAAATATTAAGTAACAACAAAAATAATGTTGATGCGAGGTTAATTTATGCAGTAATAAAAAAATGGTAATGGGAGAGTAATATGTGTTTATAGTAAATAAAAAAGAAATAGTTGAAAACTACGTTATAAATGTGGTGTTAAAAAGAAGTAGACCTAATTGGAGTAAGTTAAAAAAGTATATATAATATTATTAGAAGGTAGCGACTTACCGAGGTGTTGTGTCAGCTGTGGGTTCCGCGAGTAGAAAGAGGCGCAGCTGCTTGTGTAAGGGTATTTATAACGGCAGGTGGTAATTATTATAAACTTGACCCCCCCCCCCCCCCCAATAGGTAATTAACCCCCCCCCCCCCTCACTTTTATTTTATGTTGAAATAGTACTAGTAGTTAAGCTTGTGTAATACTAATTTGGTGTTACCAAACAGTAACTATTGTGGTTAAGATAATACAACCTATACTTAAGATAAATTAAACTGATAGAGTAACGGTAATTTAGGTCTGCTGTTGGCAATAGATAATAACTATAGTTGAGCGGCGAAAGGGAACACATAACTTCCTACTGTTATTAAAATAATAGCAGTGAACAACTATGGTGTAATGCTATAAAGAAAATTGTGGTTGGATTAGGTAGAGAATATAATTAGATGTTGGCCAACATTATTGAAAGCCGCAACACAACACTTAAATTATTGACGACCTACTTGTAATAATCGCTGCTACGTGTATAAAATAGTGTTGCTTGGGAATTTCCTACTGAAGTTGTACTTTGAATGTTGTAAGCCCCTCAAACCCCTACAATTTCCCCCACCATCTTCGAAGTTTACGAGTATTCTGTCGAGAATTTTAGAATCAGTTCGTACCGAAACTCCGGACGCGAAGCTTCGGGACGAACTCAAAGGGTAACTTAAATATATAGGTGGCCAATATATATTTGAGTTATTCTTGCTGTTAGGGTTCTAATATTAATATTTGTTGTGTGTGTGTGTGTGTGTGTGTAAAATGTTATTTATTTTTTAGTTTTAAGTTGTGTTATTTTTAAGTTTTAATTTGCGCATTGCGATGTTAGCATTAAGGTGTATTATATTATTGCTAATGTTTAAAAAATGTGTTTATGCATTTAATGTTGAGTGTTGATGTAATTATTCTGTATTTGTGTGTGTGTGTGTGTGTATGTGTGTGTGTACTAATAACCTTTCACAGCTAGCTGTTAGGAGGGTAGATTAAATTTAAATTTAAATTATAGAAGTTCTGTTGAACTTCATTAAATATGGGTGGGACATGCGTGTTGTGCCATAGGCAGCGCATATTTTTATTTTTTTTTAAATGTTAAATTTTTTGTTAGGAAATAATTATATTTGGGTGGGTTTAGATTAAGGGTGGGAGGTTAGAGTTGCGTCTTGTATTAATTGTTCGAGATTCCCTATTATAATTGGATGGTCAAGCCCAGTGCCTTCGGGCCCGAGACTGAACCGCCCGTATCACAGCTCACCAAACTGGATCGCCACGTGCGTGCGGGCAAAAAATTGGGATCCCTTGCAAGACGTAACTAGAGGGTTGGGATTGGGAGTGTTTGAGGAATACAGAGTGGTGGAGACGGCCGTGGCCGCCTCCATCACTTTGGATCATTATTATTTTTTGGTGACCTTGACCTAAATTAAGGTAATTAGCCCCCCCCCCCCCCCAATTTGCAATTAGCCCCCCCCCCCCCCCCCCCGAGGTCACTTTCACTTAGCATCACTATATATAAGCGGGGCTAGCTAACATGTCTGTTTATTCTGATTCCAGCCGCTAACGCTGCCACTTCAGAACCATGTCTTCATCAACAACTTCTGCTACTACTATCACTATGCCTGCTGCTCCTGCTGCTACTTCTGTGCCTGCTCCTACTATCACTATGCCTGCTGCTCCTGCTGCCACTTCTGTGCCTGCTCCTACTATAAATACATCAGCTGCTAACAAGAAACCGGTGAAGAGACTGAAGTTGAAGAACGTCCCGGAGTCGATGCTGCGGCAGATGAATACACCACCATCTACATCTGCTCAGGGAAATATTCTTCTCCAAGCCATGGCGGTTCTTGGAAGTATTTTTTCTCCACCTCCATCACCAACACACCCTACGGCAACTCCACCACTACAACCACAACCTACACCTACAACATCACCGCAGATGGAGCTTCCTGTTCGTTCTGATACTCCTTCAATTCTAGAATCTATTCATGATTTCACCTCATTACCACCACTAATAACACCAATTCCTGAACCAAAGTCCATTAATCCTATCATTCCTAGTTCTAAAGTTAAAAAGTCAGTTTTCAAAATTGCTCCTTCAGAGCGCTTTAAATTATTAAATGAAGAGCGTCGCAGGGCATTTAAAAATTTTCGAAAATGCTCTGAGAAGCTCCGTAAGGGTGCTAAAAAAGGATTGGTTTGTGGTAGGAAATGTGTGTTAAATGAAAAGTATTGCCGTGTACATCTCATAAACCATCTTTCTGAGCCACAACCGACTGTAATCTCCAGTAAGTCCTACCCTCCTACTAAATTAAATAGACTGAAGGAAGGTTTGAGGTACTTTTTTGTAAGTAAAACAGACAAGCACAACAAAATTGTAATTGGGTGTAACGGCTTCAAATGGGTAATACAGCTGTCTGTACCTCTGAGAAAACAAAAAGCGATCAATAGACTTGATGCGAGAGACTATTTAATAAGAGGTGAGGATGGTTGGACTAAGTGGGGACGTAGTAAATGTTAAAATCAGTTAGCTTTTTTTCAAAATTTTGGTAGAAAAATAATGGGAGAGAAACCAGCGCTATATAATAGTGCGCTGAGTTTCTCTCCCATTATTTTTTGGTCACTCTAAGTTCTGTGACCTACTTTTACATGACCTTAAACTTGAACTTGACCCCCCCCCCCCTCCCCAATAAAAATTAACCCCCCCCCCCCTCCCCAATAAAAATTAACCCCCCCCCCCCCCTGCCAACTTTCTCTTGTCTTATATAAGTAGCCGCTATGCAACTGGGTATGGAACATTGGCTGCTTACCTGGTGTACAGTGAACATGGCTCCGCTGGACGGTTCAAACTTTTACAACAGGCGATCTGAGCTAGAGGAAATGGCAGAAGTGGAGGAAGATGAATCTGAGCTGGAGGAAATAGAAGAAGTTGAGGAAGATGAATCTGAGCTAGAGGAAATGGAAGAAGTTGAGGAAGATGAACGATTAATATTTGAATATTTGCGTTGTGTAACTTTGGACCTGGAAGAAAGCCTTGACCCATACATGTGGGAAGCATTGGACTGGCTGCAGTTGGGCAGAACAATAGTAATCATATCACCAGTGTTGTTTCTCGGTAGCCCAATTTTGTATGTGACTGCAGACAATGCCGAATACATCTGGCAATGGGCAGAGTTGTTTGAGGATTTCAGGGGAAATGAGGAGTATAATAACTGGTTTAATATCTGTTTAAGATAAGCAGGGTTTTTTAAACCCAAAAAGGCTATATGAGAGTTAATGGTAATTGGTTACTATATAAGTTAAAGTTTGTTGACCTTGAACTTGATCCCCCCCCCCCCCCCCATATCTTTTGTTAGTTTGCATTATAAAAGCCCGCAGCTTACATGTTTGCTTAGAATTTAACCAGTTGCTATATAGTGAACATGTCTAAAAGATTGGATTCATTCTTTGCTAAACATACAGAACTTTGGCCACTATTATATGGATTACATAGAAAGATTGAAGAAACAATTTTGAAAGATATGGGTGTAGGGGTTAAAGTGCTTATATATCGTAGAGGTGATTATAAATTATTGTGTTCATGCACAATCAGAATTGAAAATTTAAATAATTTATTTCCTTGGATGGTGCAATTACGTAATTTTGTAGAAGAAATGGAGTTTGAGTTGCAAGTAGCTGCAATGTATTACAAGCTTGATAAAGAAGAGTAATCATACTATGTTACAAATGTTTAACTATATGAAATATAGTGGGGGAAAATAGAATATATATATAAGGCAGCAACTTTATACTCAGTATCACTTTGTCATAAGATATTACTTTGGTGTGAAGAGAAAAGGTTAATAATGGTTTTTAAGGATACACCTTTTTTAAATTATTTTGAAGTAAAAAATCAGTTTAATACAACTGAAAATATAACTTGGATGGAAGAGACAAATGAAGGTTCGGAAGAAGAATTGAATAATAGTATGGATGATTCTATATTGGAAGAAGAAATTTCATCCTTTGAACAAGAAATATTTGAAGAGCTAATAAATGATAGTGATGAAGAAATTGTTAAAGAAGCAATTGAAACATTCATTTTAGATTCGTCAACTGATACATTGATATCCCCTATACAATCTTCAGACTCTGAATTGGACTAATGATATGTCGGTGTTTTTCTTAATGATCCCCCCCCCCCCTCCTTTCCCCCTCTTTTCCCCTTCTCTATATTTGCTATAAAAGCAAGAGTTGATCAGGTTTTTTTATTCATTATATGCTGTGTTGTTAGTAAAGCCATACACTTTATTAAACTATGTCTCCAAGAGCTACTACCTTTATATACATTACTGAAATTATTACACATCGTCAGATAGAAGAACAAGAAGAACTAGAACAAGAGATGAATGTTACATTTGGAGAGTTAATAGAAGAAATAGTAGAAGAATTTATAAATTTAAACCAAGAAACAACTAATGAAACTGGGAATATATCAATGATGCATCAACCGGAAGAGTTAACCGAATCTGAAGAAGAAGAATCTGGATAAAATGGTGGGGGGGTTAGGTTATTTAAGCAGGAAAGAAAACAGTTTAAAAATCATTTCATAATGGAGGACCGAGAAGCAATGTTTAAAGCTTTTTGTAAGGAAGAACCCTGGGTTCCACCAGTAAATTCCTTTACATATTATTTCCCACTTTTAGACATGGAGGATTGTAAAAAAATTCCAGACATTGGTTTTAAATTTCAAAAACAAGGAATGTTAATTGGTGTCACTGAAAAATATCACAATGAATATTCGGAAAGATTGGCGTTTAACTTTATGATGGACAATATGAATATTAAACCCAGTGAGTATCCATATTTTCTTTATAAATTTTTAGTTGAAAATGGTGCCAGTGTAACTATTGAAATATGTATTCAACATTTTTGGCCTACTCGGGATAGTGGTGGGGGAAAGTAGATAAATGTGTTGTTGAACTGGATAGTCTCTCACTCTTCTAAAATCATTCACCAACAATGTATCGTCCAATTTTGTCTGATTTGACTGCCTCTCATGAAGAAGCCGAAGCTAGAAGGAAGAAAAGCGAACAAGCAAGACAAATTCAGTCTAATATTAATATGGAGTATTATAGGCTACAAATCCAAATCCCAGGCATGCATCTTGGAGAAAACAGAGTAAAGACCGTACATGCGGCTGGTAGTTATATTAAGTATTTGAAATTATTATTGGAAGATAGAGAGTCTAAAATTACAAAATTAGAAGATGAAATGAAGAAATTGAAAAATGAACTATTGCTCTTGAAAAATGGAAATAATGAAGTTGTAGTTGAAGAGGGTGCAGAAGAAGGAAATGAAATATTGGGAATTTGAAGAAAGAAGTTTAAATATCTGTATAAACTTATAAAAAAGAAAAATAATAAAAAAAATTAATAAAATAAAAAAAATATTAAAAAAAATTAGATTTAGAATAGAGAGCGGGGAATAGATCACTTTGTGGCAATGGAATAACATGTCACTTAGTGCTCTATTCCCCGTTCTCGCATTAATATAATTTGACCTTGACATATATAAAAAATGGTGGGGATAAAGTATTTAAGACGGATGTAACATGTGTAAACACTTCAGTTGAAATATTAATCTCTTTTATAAAACATGGTGGATACTCTATTTGAACTTTGCTTGAGGAAAATTATTTGTGATGGTTTTTTATTTAACCATATAATAAGATCAGGAGAATGTGTTATTCCAAACAGCATTAGAGAAGCTATTCATGAATACCGAAGACAAAATTATGGGTTTGGCATTATTGTTGCTTATAAATTTGCAGATGGGACGACTCTTTGTCAAGATTGTGCACGAGCAGCTATAGATGATTGGGATGAATTTGATCTTGAAGGAGGATATGTAGACCATCGTGTTAAGGCACCACTAATAAGGTTTGAAATCATGAATGAAAAATGTACAATCTGTGCACAACTGTTATTTAGATTTATTAGATGTAGATCATATTAAAAAAAAAAAACTGTTTAATGTAACACTATGGTGGGGAAATTTATTGAATGGTGGGGGAAAATAGAAGTGGGGGGTATTGGTTATATATGTTGCTCGATGTTCACCAATTTCTTTAGTCTTGTAATATTGTTTGAAAAAGTAACTTGTAATTTAGTAAAAAAAAAAAAAAAAAAAAAAATGAATTTTGAACTAGAAGTGACAAGCTTTAAAATAGATGAAGAGGAGTGGACAACAGTTTCAAATTTTATTCATTCAAAACAAGATAATGGAACTCTAATGAAGGTATTTTGTTACATTTTAGAGGAAGGGGATGAAGACATAGTAAGAGACTATTTAAGAAATAGAGATATGTCAACTTCCAGCTCGGACTTTGTTAAATTTTTAAAAGACAACAATGTTAACGCGGAATTAGAAGTTTGGTTTTATGTTTAAAGAACTTGGTAGAGGGAGAATAAAAATGGTGGGGGAATTGTGTATAAAACAAGGTTTATACGCAGCAGGAGTTATTCGCTTACTACCATTTAAAAGAAGAACATCATAGAAAAAAAAAATGGCTGAATCTCGGGACTATTCAACTCTTTCAACAAGTGAAAGAAAACCGTTAAATTTGTCAAAGAAGATTGTAAATTTGTCAAGAAAAGGTAAACCTATAACACATCCGGAATTGAGCATTTTAGCTAAGGAACGTCATATAAAAGAGAAAACTGAATTGTATCAAATGCAGCTTTTAGTACCTTCATTGGACGTAGGCTGTACAAGAGCACATACATTGAGGACTGCAAACAAGTACATAATAGAACTGTTGGGTAAAATTGAAGTATTGGAAAATAAACTAAAGGAGTTGCAAAATCTAAATGTATGGAATCCGGCAAATGAACTCCCTGTTCTGCAGATGGAGCCAAATGATCTTCCTGCTACTTATGCATGGAACGCATTTAATGATATTGATAGAGACTCTCCTGTGAAGTACCAACCTCCTGCTGTGTAAAAAAATGATGGGTAAAAAAAATACAAAAAAAATAATAAAATATAAAAGGAAAAAAAATTAGTTGTAGAATAGAGAGCGGGGAATAGATCACTCTGTGGCAATGGAATAACATGTCACTTAGTGCTCTATTCCCCGTTCTCGCATTAATTATGTTTGACCTTGACCTAAATAAACATGGTGGGGGAAGGTAATTGAGTGGGGGAAACTAGATAAAAGAAGTCCAACGCTCGGTTGGAGTCATTCTTATCCTAAACAGGCGTTTACTAACATAACATAAGAAAAGACAACATGAATAGTGAAAACATCATTTTGGATCTTTCATTAAGTGAAAAGAATAAAAAACAATATGCGGACTCTCGAAAAATGAAGATGAAAGAAATGGCAAAGGCAAGAGAAACAAGAATAAAACTAAAATATTATAAACTACAGAGGCTAATACCAGGAGTGAAATTGGGAGAAGTAAGAACCAGAACAATCGACATGGCTGCTGACTACATCAACCAACTTCTTATAGAGTTGACTATAAAAAATGAAAGAATACGTCAATTGGAATATGAACGTAAACAATTGTTTCACCAAGAAAAAGAAGAACCTATGAACTGTGTGATTAAAGACAATTAATAAAGAAAAGTTAAACAAAGGAAACTGCAAAATTACTAAAAATATTGAATATAAATTGGTTATTAATTGGACTTGCATTAGAGAGTGGGGAATAGATCACTTTGTGGTAATGGACTAACATACCACTTAGTGCTCTATTCCCCATTCTCGCTTTAAGTGTTGTTGACCTTGACCTAATAAAATAATTTATATAAAAGCAGCTACGAGAAAGAAGCTCTTTCATTTAATCGACATGGCTCCTGTAGATACCACCGACTATCCAAGTAAACCTATTGCAGAAATATTGTGTAAAATTCTACAAGAGGAGTTTGATGTGGAAGATGTGGATAATGACAGTTCAGAAACAGATAGTGTTAACAGTATGGAAGAAGAATTAATAAATGAAGGGAGTGAAGATGTAGAAATGGAGTTAACAGAGAATGAATACACACCATCATTGGAATTTGAAAATATTCATAATGAAACTCCAACATCCAGTCACGATCCAGATTTGGAATCAATACGTGGAAGATTAATTTTTTGTGCAAGACAATTATTTCCATATGAAGAAGAAGAAGATGAAGAAGAAGAAGATTAAAAATAGTGGTGGGGGTAAAAAGTGGTGGGGTAATACAGCATAAAAAGGAGGTATGAAAAAGATGCATTTCATTTATATGCCGAATTTCATAGGATAAACATCACTAAAATGCATCGTTGTGATATATGTTTAGAAACTTATGAAGATGAAATATTGCTAGACATTCATAAGGAGTTATATCATAATATAAATGAAAATGCATCTGCAGAAGAAGAAGAAACAGCGGGACCATCTAATGCACTACCTAATTTAAGTATTCATGCATTGCCTGGAAGAGTAGTAACACATCACAAAATCCAAAATGAAAATTTAGAATTAGACAAATTTCTTGCCGAAGCAAAAACCATTGTAGTTAAACTTTTAAAAGAAGAATTAAAACGATTAAATTTTATTAAATTCGGCTTGTTATTGGATGCTATGTTTATAAACGTTGAAGAAGAATTGTCACCAAGAGGATTTATAACTAAAAACAGAACCATCATGAGTAGTTCAGATATTAATTCAATAGTAGAAGAATGTTTTGATGAGATCATCAATAAAATCCAAGAACATGAAGGACGAGGATCAGGTTGGAGTTTAGTTAGTGTAGTAAGTATGGATATTAGAGTTCACAAGCATGGGTATGGGGTAATGGGGAGCAGTTATATAGCTCTTCCAAAAAGGATTCAAGATACAAAATCATGTGTGAATGTTCAAAATCATGATACGGAATGTTTCCGGTATGCAATGACATCAAAATTCATATCACGCGATGCACAAAGACCCAGCGAAGAATATGAGAACTATAGATACAGATATAACTTTCAAGGTGTGTCTTATCCGGTAGCCTTGAAGGATATTTCTAAATTTGAAAAACAAAACCCTGGAATATCTGTAAATGTATTTGGTTTGGACAGCTCTAACAAGGTGTATCCTTTGAAAGTGGTAAAAAACGAACTTGCAGACCATACGGATTTGTTATTAATTACAAAGGATGAAGTATCACACTATGTATGGATAAAATCATTTGAAAAACTTGTCAATAAACAATTATCAAGAAGTAAACATAAAAAAATAATTTGTAAAAGATGTTTTTGTTTTAAAGAACCTAGAAATGGAGAACAAAATTGGTTACTGGAGCACAAACAACTGTGTAATGAAAATTTTGAAGCTAAGATTATTCTACCACCATTAAATAAATCATATTTACAGTTTGAAAAAGTTTTCCATCAGTATCGCATTCCTATAGTAATATATGCCGATTTTGAATCAACACTTGTTCCAATTGAAGATGAAAACATTGAAGCAAGGAAGAGTATAAAATATCAAATGCACAAGCCTAACAGTTTTTGTTTATTGGTTAAATCCACATTGGTTGAAGAACATTTGAATGCATATGGATTGTCATCAAAACCCGTGGTGTATCGTGGTGAAGATGTTGCCAGAACATTTTTAAATCATCTATATGAAATAGCTGGCCATGTTGAAAATTTGTATAATAATATAGTACCAATGATACCAATGGAGGAAGAAGAGGAAATTCAACATGAAAATGCTACTTACTGTTTTCTATGTAAAAATGAATTTACTTTAAATAACTATAAAGTTAAAGATCACGATCATCTTACAGGATATTATAGGGGTGCAGCATGTAATGCATGCAACATAAACTATAAGATTACCAGAAAAATTCCTGTAATATTGCATAACCTTAGCGGTTATGATGGTCATTTTATAATACCAGAATTGGGGAGAGATGATGGTGCAATTGATGTTCTTGCAGAAACAACTGAAAAGTTTATAACTTTTAGTAAAAAAATTGGAAATATGAAGTTGCAATTTGTAGATTCGTACCGGTTTATGCCGTGCAGCTTATCAAAACTTTCTGAAAATCTTAGAAAAGAAGATTTAATAGAAACAAAGAAAATTGTAAACAATGATAAATTAGATTTAGTTCTTCGTAAAGGCGTTTTTCCTTATGATTACATTGACAATTTGGAAAAATTTGAAGAAACGTCACTTCCACCTAAAGAAGCTTTTAAGAATAAATTACATGAAGAGGACATCAGTGAAGAGGATTATCAACACGCTTGTAGAGTATGGAATGAATTAGAAATAAGAACCTTAGGTGAATATTCAGATTTTTATGTTAAATTAGATGTGACTTTACTCTGCGACATAATGGAAGAATTTAGAAACACCTGTTTTACAGCATATGGATTAGACCCACTTCATTCGTACACAGCTCCCGGATTGGCATGGCAGGCTATGTTAAAAGAAACAAAATGCAAACTTCAACTATTAACTGACATAGACATGGTGTTGATGATTGAATCCGGTATTCGAGGAGGATTAACCCAAAGTGTAACTAGATATGTAAAAGCAAACAATAAATATCTTCCAAATTACGACGCATCACAACCTAGCACATTTATAGGTTATTTTGATGCAAATAATCTGTACGGATGGGCCATGTCAAACCCTCTTCCATATGACAATTTTAAATGGGTTGATCCAAATTCAATCAATAACATCGCTGATATCCCTAAATATGGGGATATTGGCTACATTTTTGACTTTGATTTTGAATACCCAAAACATCTCCACGACCATCATTATGATCTACCACTATTAGCAAAAACAGAAATATCTCCCACTGGTAGATGGCCAAAATTGATGATGACACTTAACAATAAGACTAGGTATGTAGCTCATTATTGGACAGTACAGCAAGCGCTAGAGATGGGATTAAAAATTACGAAAATTAATAAAGTACTGCAATTTTCACAATCCTGTTGGTTAAAATCTTATATAGATAACAACACAAGAAGAAGAACTGCAGCAACATCCAATTTTCAAAAAGATTTCTTTAAATTAATGAACAATGCGATATTCGGTAAAACATTAGAAAACAAAAGAAATCACAAAGACTTAAGATTGGTTGTTGATCCAACAAAATTACAGAAATTGGTGCAAAAACCAAACTTTGCATCTTCTATAATTATTAATGAAAACCTTGTAGCCGTTTCTATGAATAAAATTTCAATTAAGATGGATCGACCCATATATGTTGGAATGTCCATTTTAGACATATCAAAAACTCACATGTATGATTTTCATTATAATAAAATGGTGAAATTTTATGGTAGAGATAATATTGGAATAGCATACATGGATACCGATGCATTCATCTATTGGATTATAACCAATGATATGTATAAAGATTTACGCACATTTGTTTATAAAAATGACTTTGATTTTTCTGACTACCCACAACATCACCCCAATTACGACAATGGAATAAACAAGAAGGTTTTAGGAAAATTCAAAGATGAAACAAATGGTGCACCTATGGAAGAAATTGTGGCATTAATGTCCAAACTGTACTCTTTTCAATTGTACATTAGTGAAAAAGAAGAACATCAAGTTGTAAAGAAGGCAAAAGGTATAAAAACATCATATTTAAAGAAGAATGTACAGTTTGAACATTTTAAAAGATGTTTATTTGAAAGCATGGAAACAACTGCAACTTTTAATACAATAAGAAGCTTTAATCATCAAGTCTACAGTGTCAAGCAAACTAAGTGGGGACTCAGCTACAAGGATGACAAGAGACATATCCGGGAAGACAATATACACACTCTACCTTTTGGACATTATTCTTTAACTCCTATCGACCAATAAAACCTATTCTTCGTCCTTTCACCTGTTTCCTTTTCCTTTCCGTAAAAAAAAGGGAGCATGGCAAGTTCAATGCCATGTTCCCTCTTTTTTACACAAATATAATATGGCCTTGACCCATATTTGTTAATAATATAAAAGGTGATAAGCCATTTTGAGGATTAGTATTTTCTCAAGCGGTGTACAAACAACATCTGAAGATGGAAGGATTAAAGGATAAAATTGTAAACGAACTTCATAAGCCGGCAAGAAGAAAGTTTCCAAGAAGAAATACAATTATTAAAGGAAGGAACGATCTTTACCAAGCCGATCTCATTGAGATGATACCGCATAGTAAATTAAATAAGGGATTTAAATATATATTGGCAATTATAGATTGTTTTAGTAAGCTTGCTGACACTATACCACTCAAGGATAAGACTGGGAAAAGTGTAACAAAAGCTATGGAAGCAGCTATAAAGAAAAATAAATTTGTCATAAAACATTTACAAACTGATGATGGAAAAGAATATTTTAACAAAGAATTTACAGCATTAATGAAAAAATATAACATAAATCATTATTCTACAAATTCGGAAGTAAAAGCTTCCATAATTGAACGATTCAATAGAACATTAAAAGGAGCAATGTATAAAACATTTTCTAAACGAGGATCGTACGTGTGGTACGATATATTACCGAAACTTATAAAAGAATACAATAACAAGTTTCATCGCACTATCGGTATGAAACCTATTGAAGTAAATATCAATAATGCTAAGCTTGTTTTGGAGCGTATTAAGAAAAATACTTCTCCTAAAATTGAAAAATTAAGACCTAAAAAGTTTAAAATTAACGACAAAGTACGTATAAGTAAATATAAAGGAGTTTTTAGTAAAAGATATTTACCAAATTGGACTAACGAAATATTTACAATCTACAAAGTGCAGCCGACAATACCAGAAACCTACATTTTAAAGGATAACAAAGGTGAACTACTTCAAGGCGGATTCTATGGTCATGAATTATTAAAATCGACAGTAGGTGATGTATATCTTGTTGAAAAAATTTTACAAAGAAAAAAGGATAAAGTTAAAGTCCGTTGGTTGGGATTTGATAGGAGTGAAGATTCTTGGATTCCTACAAAAGACTTGGTGTAATACTTTAATAACTCATTATGTGTTTAACCTTTAAACAAGATGGATATTGTACAGCAAAAAGAACGATTTAATATTAATAATATAGATGAATTGACAGTGGATAATAACAATTTAAACCATGGTAAACATGGTGAATTACTACCAAACTCTATAAGATGTTTAATAACTGGCCCTTCTAATTGTGGAAAAACAAATGTTGTTTTTAACCTTATAACTAATCCAAAAGGGCTACGTTTTAATAACATATACATTTTCTCAAAATCTTTGCAACAACCTAAATACCAGTTGTTAGATAAGGTATTAGCAAGTGTGCCAGAAGTAAATTTCTACAAGTTTAATGCTAGTGAAACTATTATGCAACCAAGTGAAGCTAAACCATTTTCTATATTTATATTTGACGATGTGTCATGTGAGAATCATGATACAATAAGAAGTTATTTCGCAATGGGGAGACATCATAATATTGACAGTATTTACATTGGTCAAACCTATAGTAAAATTCCAAAACAACTTATAAGAGATAATGCAAATTTGTTGATAATATTCAAGCAGGATGAAACAAATTTGAAACATATATATAACGATCATGTGAATGCCGACATGACATTTGATAAATTTAAAGAGATGTGCGGCAAAGCATGGGCTGAAAAGTATGGATTTCTTGTTATTATGAAAGATGAAGCTATAAAAGATGGAAGGTATCGAATAGGGTTAGATAAATTTGTATTAATCTATTAAATGAATAGCGGTGTGTCTAGTAATGAATGAGACTTCATAGTGTAAACATGGTAAATAAAGAAAAACTATTGAAAGAAATAAAATCACTCAGTGATTCTATTAGGATTAAAAACCGTGCATTAAGGATGGGTATAAGCGAAAGAGAAGAATTTTTAGAGACTACATTTAAACCTATTACAGAACCTTTAAAACAAATATCAGAAACCATTAGTAAACCTCGTTACGAAGGAGATGTTTTACTACCAGTTTCTAAACAAGAAGTACAAGCATTAAAAAAGGAAGACAATGATGATTCATATACAAGCGCTAGTGACCAAGAAGAAACAAAAGAAGAAGAACCTATTGTTGAAAAGGAAGAAGAACAGCCAATACCTGAAGCAGAACAATCTATTCCAAATTTAACACAATTGAGTAGCGATATATTACAACACGGACCTCTGGGAAGAAAATATATATTGAAAATGCTACATGATATAAAATCAAACCCTAATTTAAGTAAATCACACGTATACGGAGCAAGAATTGATGGGAATGAATTGAAAATAGGTGATTCAAAACTTAAAATAACTGAAGACGATTATATCATTATTGGTGAGCATAAATATAAGGGAACAAAAGGATTATATGAATTAATTTTTAAAAACATACCATTGAGATATTCGACCAAAGATTTAAATACTTTTAAGGAAATTTTACAAAATACTAATGCACATAAAAGGAATTACTCAAAGGATGCAATAATTAATCGTTCACGCGCAACAAAATATAACATTGTTATAAAAAAGTTGTTTCCCCCACGAAAACTACCAACATTACGTACCGCACCAGCAGTAAAACAACCGCTAAAAAGAAAATCTTTATCACTTATGGATTTATCACTTCTTGAACAACATAGTAAAAAGATTAAAGGAGATACTTCAACATCTGGCAAAGGACTAATGAAAAATCTGTACAATACCAATGTAATTTATTACAAAGACATTAATAAATTAGTTGACAGAATGAGACTATTACATGAAGCTATGGAAGCTGGTCATACAGGTTTAAATAATGAATGGGTAGCTCTAGTTGATGAACTCAGAAGTCGAGGTGTCGTCGTATAATTGTCCGCAGATATAAAAGAATGGCAAGCATATAATGTATCATTTTTAACATGAGCGTCGACAAGTTTGGACGGTACTCCGCGTTAGGAGTGCAAGTTGGAGAAGACAGAAAAAGAAGTGGACTGCCGCAAACACCTGAAGGTGACTATAACATAAGTAATAAACGTTTAAAACTAGTTAAAGATCCAGAAGAAGATACTGATGGAGCAAATTTAAAGACGGTAAAAGAAGCTACTTCAACATCATTAAAATTACTTAAGGATACTTACGATGTTAAATCACATAGAATAATTAATGTTGGTAAACCAACTGACAGTTCTGATGCAATTACTAAAGAGTATTTATCATCTGAACTTTCAAACACTTTAAAATTGCAGTGGGGTAACAATTTAAAAGATGGACAAACATATGATGCTGGAAATCATAGGATAACCAATGTGGCAAATCCAAAAAATGATAAAGATTCAGTTAATAAAGAATATTTACATTCTATAATACCGGAAAAGACTCAACGAGGATTTTCTTTTTATAAGTTTATTATAAATGACATTGGATACCCAAAGGAAGACGGTGATGCTGTAAACCTGAAATACATCAAGGACAACTGTATTTTACAAGATGCTGATGAAATAGATTGTCATGGAAAAGCATTGTCAAATGTAAAATTTGGTTCTCAACCAAAAGACGCTGTTACTATGGAACAATTATCTAAAGAATTAAAAAAGGAAACATCAAATTTTGTAAAACATGAAGATGCTGTGCTAAGGCGAGGAAATACATTTATACATGGAAATGAAAAATTTGATTTAATGCAAGGAAGTAATGATAAATGGGATGCGGGAGGTAAAAGAATAACAAATGGAAGATTTGGTCAAAAAAGTTCGGATGTACCTTTAATGGCACAAACATTAATTGCGGGCGGTCCTTTATTAGGCACATATGAAGGTCATAATAGAAGAATAAAAAATATAATGCCTGGTTATGAAGAAAATGATTGTGTTACAGTGAAACAAACAATAACTTGGGATAAACGCAATGGAACCAAATTTGATGCTAAAATGAAGAAAATAATTAATATTTCACCAGGTGAAGATTTTAATGATGCTGCTACTATTGGACAAGTTATAACAACATCAAAAAATGATTCAACCGCTTACACGTGTAATGATAAACGTATTATGCAGTTACACGATCCTCAACATCCGAAAGATGCTGTAACTTTAGATTGTTTAATAAGAATAGTGGGCAATTTACTTATTGATACCCACAATCATATAGCTAGTACAACAAGTCATGTGATAATTCAACCCGATGAACGAGAAGCTTGGATTAAAAATAGAATCATAAATCAGTATATAATTAATTTGAATAATTAATTATTTAAATATAAAAATTGTGCATAAGTTATTCATTTATATAAAGCATCTCGTTGAGTAAACACACCGGTTATATATAAAACAACATAATGAAGATCGCACCGCTCAGTCGTCGTCAAGTCAGCGGCAAGAAAGGACTTGGTATAACATCAGCTGCGTTATCCCTTCTCAAACGAATTCCTGTTGGTGCTGTTGTAAATCGGGCAATAGACGCTCTACCATACGAATTTCATCTGCCAGGAGGTTATCAATATTGCGGACCCGGAACTAAATTGGCAAAACGTTTAGCAAGAGGGGATCCAGGAATTAATAAATTGGATCAAGCTTGCAAAGAACACGATATAGCGTATTCCAAGTTTGCTGATTCAACAAATAGATCAATAGCAGATAGAGTGCTAGCGGAAAAAGCTTGGCAAAGAGTTAAATCAAGTGACGCAAGTATTGCAGAAAAAGCAGCCGCTTGGGCAGTAACTACAGCTATGAAGGCGAAAACAAAATTTGGTGGCGGAAAACGTCGAAGAGGAAGACCTGCAAAGAAAAGAGCTCCTAAAAGAGGTGGAAACATTAAAAAGAGACGTCGTAGAACTCGTAAAACAAAGACAAAGAAGACTTCCGTTTGGTCAATGGTAAAAAACGGAGCAGGTCTATACCTAAGACCGTACCGTGTGTACTAAATAAGAAAAATCAATTGATAATTCCAAATAAAGCCTTAACAAATCATCAATTATCAAATTATGTAAAATGTTTGAAGATACCATTTTTTAGGGGAGTTTTTATGAAAGACGCATTACCAAAAAACATATGGAAAAATGAAACTGGAATAGTAAATTTAGATTCCTCCTATGGTCCAGGAACTCATTGGGTATGCTATAAAAAACTCGGACAAAGCGTTTATTATTTTGACAGTTTTGGCAATCTACCACCACCTAAAGAACTTCAACACTATTTTAGAAACTCTAAGAATATATTTTACAATTATAAAAGAGAACAACCTAACAATACAGAAATATGCGGACATTTATGTTTGGAGTTTTTAGCAAAAAGTGTCAGTCAGCTTTAAGATGTCATCGTACACAGTGTCACTGAGCGGAAATTCATCTACATTAAAAAGTACTCTTTTCCCAGCATTGCGTCTATCTAAAGATAGATTATGGGAAGCGGCATTATTAGATTTCACTACGTACAATTCGATTCCCAACATTACAGAGGGTAAAAACAATTTACTACATTATTATGAAAGTAAAGATGAAAAAGGAAATTATTCAGAATTAAAAATAATAACCTTGTCTACGGGAGCATATGAAATAGATGATATAAACCAGCTATTACAGAAGCAGCTAGGAGAAGAAAATATCTGTATAAAAGGAAACAACAATACTTTAAAAGCGGAAATTACCTCAAAATATTATATAGATTTAAGTTTAGAAAATTCAATCGGTAGTTTACTCGGATTTTCAGATAAGAAAAGAAAAATCTTAGATCCCGAAACTACTCATACCGGTGATACCACAGTAACAATATTAAAGGTTAATAGTATTGATATAACATGCAATATTATACACGGATCGTATAGAGATGGGGTAAACCAACATATTTTACATACATTTTATCCAACAGTTGCTCCTGGTTTTAAAATAGTTGAGAAGCCACAAAACCTTATATACCTACCATTAAACACCAGTTTTATTTCAGACATCGTACTGAACATATCAGATCAGGACGGTAATAGTGTTGACTTTAGAAAAGAAACAATTACAATACGGTTACACATAAAAGCGGTAACTTAAGTATAACATGGGATTAACATTTAAACCACAACGGAAAAGCCGGGAGCTCAGTAGCTCTTCAACATTGGACGAGTTAACACCGGACAACATACATTTCCTACAAAAAATTGGGTTAAAACTAAATTACGATGGACATTCTGGATATATCTCAAGGACCGACGTTCGACGAAACCCTATGGGAGAAGGAATATCACACACACAACCCTTACACTTCATCAAAATTAAACAATAATGATGAAATAAGGATTCCCATTCAACAACAAGATATTTACACATTACCCTGTGAGAGTTATTTATATATTGAGGGACAAGTATTAAAATTGGATGGAAAAACCGGTTCATCTGTTCCTTTTATAAATAACCCAATGGCATATCTTTTTGACGAAATAAGATATGAAATATCAGGAGTGACAGTTGATTCAACAAAAAAGGTTGGTATAACAACAACACTAAAAGGATTAACATCATTAACACCCCATGAAAAGAATTCAATAGTCACCGCCGGATGGGTTACCCCCGATAAAGACAGCATAACACCAAATTCCAATGGTCATTTTGATTTTCACATACCTTTACGATTGCTTTTGGGATTCGCTGAAGATTACAAGAGAATAATAATAAATGTCAAACAAGAATTGGTATTACTCAGATCTTCAACTAACAAGGACTTAATATTAGCAGCAAGTGGCACTGAAGAAAGTAAACTAGAATGGCAGCTACAATTAAATAAAATCGTGTGGAGAGTACCTCATGTAAGATTAGCCGATGAACATAGAATCGTATTGTTAAGAAAGTTAAAATCTGACCGTGATATTGTAATGCCTTTTAGAAGTTGGGAATTCCATGAATACCCCATATTACCTCAAACAGAACGACAAACATGGACTGTTAAAACATCTACTTATTTGGAACGAGCAAGGTACATAATACTAGGTTTTCAAACCAATCGAAAAGATGTTATAACCGCACACGCAGGTCAATTTGACCATTGCAATATAAAGAATTGCAAAGTGTTTCTAAACTCTCAATTCTTTCCTTATGACAATTTAAATGTCATGTTTAGCAAAAAGCGTTATTCCATCTTATATGATATGTATGCAAGATTTCAATCGTCATATTATGGAAAAACTAATACACCACTGTTATCACCTGAACAGTATTATTCAAAAGCCCCAATAATCGTTATCGATTGCTCAAAGCAAAATGAATCAGTAAAATCGTCAAGTGTGGATATAAAAATTGAAATGGAATTTGAAGATAAAATACCAGAAGGTACTTCGGCATATTGTCTCATTTTACATGACAAAATAGTAACGTACACTCCACTAACTGGAATAGTTAAAAATGTGTTATAAAAAACGGTTTTTAGGTGGGGGCGATTGTTATAAAAGGAGGAAAACGAAGTAGAAATTTCATTATTTGTTTGACCATCCTATGGGAAACATCGTTAGCAAAATGAGTTCACTTAATGCAAATACTAACGAAGAAGAAACTACACCGCTTATAGCCGACAACAGTTCCGATATAGAAAAACAAATTGAACAAGAAATGGATGAGTTCCTCAAGTTTAAACATAAGAAAAGAGAAGAGGAAGTTGAAAAAGGAATTAAAAAAAGAAAAGTCGATGACATTATTTCCACCAATATTTTAACAGAGGTATTTCTTAGAATCTACTATCCCATCTCATCATGTATGACAAAAAGCGTATCTGCCGGAGTAATAAAATCATTGGAGTATTCACCAACTATTATTTTGAATCATGGATCTAAAATGGTGTTTTTCTCTGAAATTTCCTGGGAATCGTTTATGAAGCATATACATCTTTTAGAATGTTATTTAAGTAACAATACATATGGAAGAAGAACGAAATTAAGTTTGCTAGAATCAAATATTGAAATCGATATAGTAAAACATCGGGGAGGACAAATTGTTCGTTTTAGAGATTTAACTAAACATGACATAAAAATACACCTTACAAAAGATGAATTCTACACCCTCAGCTGTGCTACAGGTCCTATCACAAGATATCTAAAACAACTAATATTTTCAAGCGCAATCATAAAAGAATATTTAACCGATACATTGGATAGACAACCATATGTACCAATCCTATACGGTCCCGTAGATACTTCCATTTTCAATAGAATACCTCACGAAGTTGATATGTGGAGACAGTTGCACAACTATCAGACTAACTTCGGTATAGATGAAGAAGCACAAGAAATGAATGAAGAAGCATCTTGCAGCAACCAACCCGCAGTATAAAAAGACGCCCTCCATAATTTTACAAACAGTCCCATACCGACCTTTGTCATGAATAAACAAGTTTCATTTTCAAACCAATACCAAATAATGGAGGTAAAACGAGGTATAATTGAATTTCAAGCGTTTCGCGGTAACGACGGACATTTTATCATTAAAGAGTTAGTTATTCTAGACATGAACACATCTGTCGTTTATCACTATTTATTCCAACCTCCTATACCGTTCAACAGATTAACTACTAAAGCAAGAGTGACAAACAAATGGTTGATGAAACATTTTCACAACCTGAGATGGGATGAAGGTTTTATCCACTACAGTATGGTGCCGCACATTATGAATCATTACTGTAAGGAATTTAAAATTATCTACACAAAGGGATTGGAGAAAACCGCTTGGATACAAGCATTTACAAACCATGAAGTGATAAATGTGCAAGTGGATAGAGATTTTCAGTGTCACTTTGCCAACATTTGTATCTCTACCAAAAACTTTAAACATCGGCAGTCCCAATGCGCTTTAAAGAACGCTTATCGTTTGAATGCATATCTACAACAGAATGGTGGGGGGTGGGAAGGATATAAAAGCGACAACGCAACCATGACCCAGCATGAGTATTACTCTAGCCTCCGAACAGTCAACACCTCCCACACAGATTCGCAAGACTAAGAATAATATTAACAATAAATAAGAAGAAGAAAAAGTAAAGATGACGTCACAAACATTTTTACAATCTCTTGTCGATCAATTTAACAAACATTCAAAATCTACCGTCTTACCGACTAAAAGATGTTCAGAATTAAAAGAAGAAAAACATTATGTTATCCACACCATTAAGAAGATGGAAACTAGTGTTGGGGACGCCATCAACGTTACACTGAGTGAAGCGCCCTACACGCCCGGTGATGAACCAAAATTTCAAACATTTCTTCCTAAGCGCTTCGTGCACCTCCTGCAAAACGAAGATCTACGCCTTATCCACCCCGGCTCTCTGTACTTGGCATCCCACGGTCCAAGTGGAAGCAATTCAACGGAACTTACACTTCACGTCATGCCTACTGCCAACAACTAATTTATTTTTTGTAATACTTTTGTACACCTTTGTGAATTATTTTGAAAATAAATAAAGATGAAAAAATAAAAAAAAAAAATAAAAAGCAATATATCACTATGTGTCTTTGCACATGGTGATATATTGCTTTTTAAAAAAATAATTTTAGATGACCTTGACCTAGTTACAAAAACTATATAAATGAAGTAATTTTCAAGGGGATTTCCTCAGTCTACAATTGACTTCCGTGCTGTACACATCTCCCTTGGTTGTCCAATTATTTAAACAACAACATGTCTCTCAAAATCAAATGCGCATCATACGATACCTCCACCATCACAACTTTTGAACAACTCGACAATTTCACTAATGAATTGCGAGTACTTCTTGCAGGCGGTTATCACTTAAATGCCGATGTTTACGTTACAAATAAGAAGATGTTTTCAAAACAAAACTACTGCGATGATGAAGTGTACTTTTCTACACAAACGGCAACAACATCTAGCCCTTCTACTCAAAATAATGTTAAATTCCACAAATACTACTAATGTTGAATTACAATAACAATACTCCATCAACTTGAGGCTTCGCTATAAAAAGGCTATTCAACCCAGACTAAATCATCATTTGCTTTTTGACAACCGCAGCGATAACAACTACAACTACTATGCTGTACCGAATGATGATTGAATTTAATGGTAAAATATTTGGAAAGGACTATCAAACGGTAGAAGAGATGAGCTCCGATCTTAATGTATTAACTAAAGAAGGCTTCCAACCAAAGTTAATTCTAAAATTTCCAGAAGTACATCCACTATCCACTGAAGATCTCGTCGCAATGGCTAGAGCAAAAAAACAAGAACATGAAGTAAATATTAAAAAAGAGAAAGAAGAAAAAAAAGACGAACCTATATCTTAAGTGTGCAACTTTTTAATATTTGTACCCCATTCTTTTTTAAAACTCCATTTGGTTGACCTTGAAATTACCCCCACCACTTTTTTCTTTTAATAAAACTCTCTATTCTATACTATACACCTTCATTTCCCAACTCCACTTAGAACCGTCAACATGGAAAAGAAAAAAGAAGACTACAAACCACGCTACTGTTGTGAACAAAAATGTACCGATATAGGAAGATGGATGGTAGACGGATTAGCTTGTAGAAAATGTGAATTCTTCGGATCCTGTTACTGCAAATGCAAAACAAAACAACTACCACCACCAGAATTGCAAACCTTCAAAATTTATAAATCAAGATACTTCCACACTTGCTGTCCCCAGAGATGTTTCAAATTTCACCCAGAAAGACTTTTTAATTGCCGAAAGTGTGATGCATATTATAAAGACGACTTTTGTACATGCATCAAACATTTGTGCAAATATAGATCAGATTGGTCTTCTGATCCTATTCAAGCTTCAGATGTATAGCTGTAGTCACTGACTGCAGCTTTTTTTTAAAATTTCATTTGGTTGACCTTGAGATTTACAATATATATTCTACATACCCTTTAACATGCTTCTCATTTACACTACATTGCTTGGACTAACACCAACATGGGTGACAGATTCATTTCTTTTGAACATTTAATTACCGAAAGAGATGAGATGGAAACTCTATTTCACAACTTACTCACACTTATGGATAGGTATCCTTTGAAATGGATCAACATCAAAGTAAAATATGTGGATCCTACCAGAATATTTTCATCATCATCATCATCATCTTCCAACAGTGCAGGGGAAGAAGAAGAACCAACTTATGGTATTACAATTATTGAATTAAACAGCGAGGAACAAGACAATCAAATTCAAATTATAAATAAACTTAGTATTTAATTTACAAAAGTGATTGGTATTTCTATTCTATATTAATGCTATTATTATTTTATTTCTATATACACTTCCCACAACCTACCCGAACGGCGTTTCGCGGCGAACTGCGGTAACCGAAGTTCTCTCGCTTCTCGTTTTGGATTACCCCCACTTCTTTTCTTCCCCCCACCACTATTCCCCGTTTCCATATAAGCGACCGCCTTACCGTCGCTCACTATTTGTTTGCCTACCGCCGAACGATGAGCCAGCCTCGATTAGCAAAAAATACTACTACTTTTGCAGTAACATCGCAACAAGATTTACAGGATATTTTTCAAACTTTAACCGATGTTGTAAACACACCAAACAACACGGTTACTATTACTGTTGAAATTACCTACAATTGTCCAGAGTGTGAAAGGATGGAAAGCGATAATGTTGAAGAATTAGAAATGCCAAACAACAGTCCTTCATCCGCCCACGATTCGACACCAGATGATGAAAGCTAGTCCTACACAAATATTCTTTTTCAATTCCCCACCACTTTACATTAAATATATATATCCTCCCCTTATTTGCTCTCCTCATTCCATCGCCTACTTTTACACCATCTACACCGCTCCTCTCTAACCTGTACACAAACATGATGGACGGCTTTTCAATCACATCACAATTGGAAGACGATAAATTAAAACTCGAAATTAACAGAATACAATTGGAAGCACAGAATCAGGAAGAAATGATCCGGCTGTTAAAGCTCTTCAAATGCGTACTGTGGTTGGTATGCCTCTATCTGCTCATCGCCATCACCATCGGCATTTACCAGACCGTCACCGCCAAACATCGCTTCGACACCACTTCAAATAAAACTTCTACTTGGCTTTCCTAAAATAAATTATTAATTCCCACAGCCCCGCACCCCCCCATCCCCTCCCGCCCGCCCCACTCGTCCCCACACTCCCCACCTTTTTTAAAACCCCCTCCGAATGACCTTGACACACTTACCAACCCCTCCCCAAACCCCCCAAAAAAACCCCAAATCAACAACACACACCTGCCAATTACAACCGCTGACCTTGACCTGCGCCAGGAGCGGCTATTTCCTTCTACTTATGATCAATTTCATAAGAACCTGTGGGTAACCTGCACTCTTGTAAGTCTGTAAACTTTCCACTGGCATCCTTTCCCTTATAATAATGCAATACGTTATTTTTACCTTCCGTAACATTGGGGATAGAGTTGTAAGTTGTAAAATCCAATAGTGCCGCCTCCCAAAACCTTCCTTTTTGCAAGCGTAACGCTGGAAAAAGGATACTTCGTAAAGTGGACGATTTTCCTGTTAATGATACCGTATAGGAAGACATCTCAATAGTGACTGATACTTTTAGCTAGAAATTCCAAACATAAATGGCCGCATATTGAAGTATTATCAGGTTGTTCTCTTTTATAGTTATAATATATGTTTTTAGCAGATTTAAAGTAATTTTGAAGTTCTTTTGGTGGTGGCAAATTACCGAAACTATCAAAATAATATACATTGTTATTTAGTTTCTTATAACAAACCCAATGGGTGCCAGGCCCTTCAGTATTATCCAAATTTACAATTCCAGTCTCATTTTGCCACATTTTCTTTGGTAAACTGTCTTTCATAAACACACCGCGGAAAAATGGTATTTTTAAACAGGAAATATATTTAAATAATTCAATATTGGTTAATGCTTTATGTGGTATGACCAATTGATTTCTTTCATTTAATATGCACGATAAGGTCTTAGGTAAAGACCTGCCCCGTTTTTTACCATTGACCACACGGTGGGCTTCTTCCTGCCTTTTCTTGTAGATCGTCGTCTTCTTTTTATATTTCCTCCATGTTTTCTTGTGGTTGACCTCCTTTTTACTCTCCTTCTCCTCCTTCTTCCACCTCCTACTGCTGTTTTAGCCTTCATACCTGCTGTTACTGCTAAAGCTGCTGCTTTTTCTGCTATGCTAGCGTCACTTGATTTTACTCGTTGCCAAGCTATGTCCGCAAGCTTTTTGTCAGCTCTTGATCTATTTTTTGAATCGGCAAACGTGGAATATGCGATATCGTGTTCTTTACAAGCCTGATCTAACTTATTTATGCCAGGATCGCCTCTTTCCAGTCGTTTTTTCAATTTAGTTCCTGGTCCGCAATACTGATAACCTCCCGGTATATGAAATTCGTATGGTAATGCGTCTATTGCTCTATTTACTATGGATCCTACTGGAATTCGTTTTAAAGCTTTACTTAACAGAGAAACCGCTGTAGATGTGATCCCACTTCCTTTCCTCGCAATGTCCCGATTTGGACTGATATACCGAAATGTCATTAATGTCTTTTATAATTGCAATTCGCAACATATGTGTTTCCTCTATGAGGAGTTAAACATAAATGAAGTTGTTTGTTAAGATATTCAAGTTATATATCAAAAGTACCCCAATTAGCAATGTTAGAAGTTCTAAATTTTATAGTTTTAGGGTTATAAAAGTATTTATTAACAATTTCCTGTTTTATCCATCTTCCTCTCAAGTTTTCATCAAGCGAAGTATATGTTTTATCTGCAATATAATTGTGCATATCAAATAATAAATTACCTATTACTTTTACAAGGAAATTAACAGTTACAGCATGATCTGCATGATCAGGGTCTTTAAGCTCTGTTATACGTTTATTATTACAAGTATACACTTTATTATCCATTTGTGATAATGTGATAGCCTGTCCTACAGTTGCAGCATCATTTGCTTCTCTTCCTTGCGCCATGTTTGTTAATTTTTTATTACTACATATAAAAAACGCATGGTAATTATTTGGATCTAGATGTACTGTTTGTCCTAAGGCAGCCGCGTCTCTATCTGCATGACCCCATGACACATTTGATAACCTTCCATGCATGCAATCCCAATAAGCGTTTTTGTATGTCAATAAATGAAATTTTTCATTACCTTGAATAAAGTCATCCCCTTGCTTTGATAATACTTCATCTCGTTTTGCAAATCCAGTTGTTTCTTGTTTTAAAGTCTCTTTCATTTGACCCACTGTTGCACCATCAGATGGTGCTGAACCATCTTTTACATTCGCCAAACAATTGCCAAGACAATCGATAACTCCCACATCACGTATGACACAATGATCTTTTATATATTTGAGATTTACAGCATCATTTTCATTTTTTGGATAACCTATATCGTTAATAACAAATTTATAAAAAGAAAATCCATCTTTTGTCTTTTCAGGTATCAAAGAATGTAAATAGCGACTATTTACGCTGTCTTTTGCATCTTTAGGGTCATCTACGTTGGATATACGTTTATTGTTGGCACTATACGTTTTCCCATTGAACTTTAACGTATTTTTTAATTCATATGACAAATAACCTTTGTTTATTGCATCACCGTTTTGATTTGGTTTACCAACGTTGATGATTCTATGATCTTCTGCGTCATATGTGTTATTTTGTAGTCTTAATGTTGGCGATATCTTTTGTTTTAATATTTTTAAATTTATTGCATCGTTTTCATCCGTAGGATCTTTTATGTTTTTTAACCTTTTATTACTCATATCATAATCTCCATCAGGTGTTTGTGGTAAACCAGCACTTCTTTTTAAACTATTCGCATAATATAACCCATCCGAGGAGTAACGTCCGAACTTGTCGACACTCATGGTGCAACTGAATAGTATTCTAGGGAGTAACGCATTTTTATGAGATTACCCCACGGTTTCGGAGTTCATCCACTAAAGCCACCCATTCGTTTTCCAATCCAGTATGACCCGCTTCTTTAGCTTCATGTATTAGTTTCATTCTATCCACCAATTTATTGATATTATTGTAATAAATCACATTTGTGTTATGTAGTTTCTTCATTAAACCTGTACCCGTAACGGACTTACTTCTTTTTCTTCGTTCCTGAGCACTTACATCCAAAGTGGATGCCATAAATCTTCGTTTTACAGGTTTTCTTTGTGTTAACGGCATTGTTTGTCTTCTAGTTGGTATTAACTTGGATACGAATTCTTTATATTTTAAAGACTTAGATCTAAAAGGAGGCTGGTCAGGTAAATACTTTCTCCTATATGCATTTGTCTGTTCCAAAATATTTTTATATGCTTCCATGTCTTTTTCTTTCACTACCGATACTGAAGGCTTATTTTCAAATAATAATTCAAATAATCCTTTTGTGCCCTTATACCTTTGATCACCAATGACAATATTATCATGTTCGTCAACGTTTAACGGGCTATTTCCTATCATTAAACCGTCTTCTGTTAATCTCGCTCCATAACTATGGTAATTCTTATTAGGAATTGTTCCGAGTAACATTTTTACCATGTATTTCCTTCCTAAAGGTCCTTTGTTATGAATGTTTTCACCCAACAAGCTTATGTTTGACGGACCTTCCCTTGTCTCTTCTTCTTTTTCCTCTTCACTAGCAGTTGATACAACTTTATGTCCTCTTTTGGCTTTTACTTCATATAATTCTTTTATTCCACTATAGTCTGGTGATTCTAGCTCTCTTTCGGGTTCTCCACCGGTAAAACCACTATACGTAGAGGATTCCGGGTCTTCATCACTAAACTCTTCTGATTTTACATTTTCTCTTTCAAACTTCGTAATAGGTGCAATCGCATCTCCTTCCAATACGGGTTTAACAAATTTTTTGTTTAATTGTTTCAAGGGTTCAGTAATAGGTTTAAAAGTAGATTCAAGGAATTTCTCCCTCTCGCTAATACCTAGTTTCAATGCTCTGTTTTTAGCCCGAATAGAATCACTAAGTGATTTTATTTCTTTTACTAATTTTTCTTGGTTAACCATGTTTGTAGCAAGACGTGTTGTACAACAATGAATGTGTTATACCGCGTTTAATGTATTAATATAAATTTATCAAATCCTATCCTGTATCGACCATTGTTTAGCGTTTGTTCCTTCATAATTGTTAGGAACCCATACTTTTCAGCCCAAGCCTTTCCACACAACTCTTTAAATCGTTCAAATGTCATATCCGCATTTACATGATCAAAATATATATGTTTTAGGTTGGTTTCGTCCTGTTTAAATACAATTAACATGTTTGCATTGTCTCTAATGAGTTGTTTAGGTATTTTGCTGTAAGTTTGGCCAATATAAATGCTATCTATGTTGTTATGTCGACCCATAGCGAAGTAATTCCTTATTGTGTTTTGGTTTTCACAAGATACATCGTCGAATATAAACACGGAGAATGGTTTAGCTTCTTGTGGCTGCATGACACTCTCGCTTGCATTAAACTTTAAATATTTAACTTCAGGCACATTAGTCAGTATCTTTTCCAATAATTGATACTTTGGTTGTTGTAGTGATTTTGAAAATACATATAGATTGTTAAATCGTAATCCTTTAGGGTTTGTAATCAAATTGAATACTACATTAGTTTTTCCACAGTTGGAAGGTCCGGTAACCAGACAACGAACGGTGTTTGGTAACAAATTGCCATGTTTCCCACTATTGAATTCTGAATTATCCACTGTGAGTTCATCTATATTATTAATAGTAAAACTCTCTTTTTGTGGTACTATCTCCATCGTTTGTAATGGTTCAACCTAAAATGATTCTCTATCGTTATATCAAATCCTTTTTAGGTATCCAAGAATCTTCCGTCTTATTAAATCCTAACCATCGTACTTTGACCTTATCTTTTTTCCGTTGCAACACCTTTTCAACTAAATATACATCGCCTACTGTTGATTTTAACATTTCATGTCCATAAAACCCTCCTTCAAGCAATTGTCCTTTATTATCTTTTAAAATATATGTCTCAGGTACTGTAGGTTGTACTTTGAATACAGTAAAAACCTCATTGGTCCAATTTGGCAGGTATCTTTTACTGAATACACCTTTATATTTACTTATTCGCACTTTATCACCCACATTAAATTTTTTAGGCTTTAGTTTTTCAACTTTTGGTTTAGTATTCGTTTTTATACGTTTTAATACAAGGTTTTCATTTTTACTAGTTACTTGGTTTGGTTTCATCCCGATAGTCCTATGAAATTTGTTATTGTAATCGTTTATAAGTTTTGGTAACATATCAATCCATATGTGCGATCCTCTGTTGGAAAACATTTTATACATTGCACTTTTTAAAGTTCTGTTGAATCTTTCGATTATTGAGGCTTTTACCTCTGAATTGGTTGAGTAATGGTTTATATTGTGTTTTTTCATTAAATTTGCAAATTCCTTATTAAAATATTCTTTTCCATCATCTGTTTGTAAATGTTTAATAGTATGTTTGTCTCTTTGTATAGCTGTTTCCATTGCTTTTGTAACACTTTTGCCACTTTTATCTTTTAGTGGTAAAGCATCTGCCATTTTTGAAAAACAGTTAATAACAGTCAATATGTATTTATATCCTTTATTTTGTTTGCTATAAGGAATCATTTCGATTAAATCCGCTTGATATAAATCATTAATTCCTTTTATCACCGTATTTCTTCGTGGAAACTTTCTTCTTGCAGGTTTATGAAGTTCGTTGACAATTTGTTGCTTCAAGTCCTTCATATTGCAGGTTTCAATGTTTGTTGTATCACATGTATAATCACAATGAATTTTGTTTTAAATATTCACATCATTTATATGGGTCAAGGTCATCCAAACTTGTGTAAAAAAATGGGGAACACGGCGTTGGACTTGCCGTGTTCCCCATTTTTTTACGGAAGGAGAAAGGAATAAGGTCGTAGTTGTAGAAGGACGAAGAATAGGTTACTAGTTGATAGGGTTTAGAGAGTAGTGGCCAAAAGGAAGAGTGTGGATTTTGTCGGGCATAATGTATCTTTTATCATCCCGAGCTGACAACGCTTTTTTAATTTCGGTGACACTGTAGACTTGATGCTTGAAGCTTCGGATATTGTTGAATGTTGCTGATATCGTAGTATCTTCAAACAAACAAGTCTTGTAGTGGTCAAATGTCACGTGTTTTTTCAAATAAGATGTCTTCACTCCTTTTGCTTTCTTCACTGTCGGTGTGTTGTTCTCGTGGTACATCTTAAATGAATACAATTTCGCCATCAGCGCCACTATTTCTTCTAAAGGCATTCCATTTGCTTCATCTTTGAATTTTCCAATTACTTTTTTATATTTTTCATTAAAATTTGGATGGTTCTTCGGATAGTCAGAAAAATCGAAATCTTCTTTGTATGGAAACGTCCTTAGGTCTTCATACATGTCCAAAGTCTTTATCCAGTAGATAAACGCGTCCGTATCCATGTATGCGACTCCAATGTTTTCCCTTCCGTAATGTTTAACCATTTTGTTATAATGGAAATCATACATCAGGGTTTTACTTATATCCAAAATCGACATACCTATGTATAACGGACGGTCCATGACTATTGTTGTTTTCTTCATACTGACAGCGACTAGATTTTCGTTTATAATCATGGATGTTCCGAAATTTGGTTTTTGCACTAATTTTTCCAATTTTCTAGGATCACTCACTAATTTTACATTTTTATGTTTTCTTTTGTTCTCCAAGGTCTTCCCAAAGATGGCGTTGTTCATTAATTTATAGAAGTCCTTTTCAAATGCTGTTGTTGCTGCAGCTCTTCTTGTAGTGTTGGAATCAATGTATGGTTTCAACCAACAAGACTGGGTGAATTCAATTGCTCTATGAATTCTCACTATACGTAGACCCAATTCAAGAGCCTGTTGAACTACCCAGTAGTGAGCCACATAGCGATCTTTATTCTCCAAGGTCATCATCAATTTTGGCCATCTTCCTGTCGGTGAAACTTCAGTCTTGGCTAGGAGAGGCAAGTCGTAGTGATGGTCATGAAGGTGCTCCGGGTATTCAAAATCACAGTCCAAAATATAGCCTTTTGGACCATCCTTTGGAATCTGTGAGATGTCTCCGATGGTGGCCGGGTCAATCCAATTGAAGTCAGCGTAGGGAAGCGGATTTGACATTGCCCAACCATAAAGGTTGTTTGCATCAAAATAGCCAAGGTAGACCGATGGTTGTTGCTCGTCGAAGCCGGGGATGTACTTGTTGTTGGCTTTGACATGACGTGTTACAGCTTGTGTCAAACCGCCCCGTACACCAGATTCCATCATGAGCACCATATCAATATCCGTTAGAAGTTCCAGTTGACAGTTGGTTGACTTTAGCATAGCTTGCCATGCTAATCCTGGAGATGTGTACGAGTGTAGAGGGTCCAGTCCATAGGCGGAGAAGCAGGTGTTTCTGAATTCTTCCATCACATCGCACAGCAGAGTTACGTCCAATTTTATATAAAAGTCAGAATATTCCCCTAAGGTTTGAATGTTTAGTTGGTTCCAAACATTACATGCATGATTGTAGTCTTCAACGGAGATTTCACTTTCGTTTAATTTGCTGTTGAAGGCTTCAATCGGCGGTAGACTGGTTTCTTCAAATTTTTCTGTAGAAGTTATGTAATCGTAGGGGAACACTCCTTTCCGTAATACTAGGTCTAATTTATCTTCAGGTACAATTTTTCTGGTTTCTTTTAGGTCTTCTCTTCTTAGGTTCTCTGACAATTTGGCTAAACTAGATGCCATAAATCTGTAAGAGTCTACGAAGCGAAGTTTAATTTTACCTACTGTTTTTGAAAAGCTGATGTACTTTTCCAATGTTGTAGCAAGAACATCAATTTTACCGTCATCTCTTCCTAACTCCGGGATAATAAAGTGGGAGTCGTAGCCGCTAAGATTGTGTAAAACGACAGGAATAAAGTTTGGCAGTTTGTAATTTATATTGCATGAATTACAAGCAGCTCCTCTGTATAACCCTGTCAGGTGATCGTGATCTCTTACTTTTGGATTTTCTTCACTGAACATCTTCTTGCATAAATAGCATCTTGTCGCTAAGTTGTATTCTTCTTGTTGATTTTGGTTTAAAGGTTCCATAGGTACAATATTACCGAACAAGCGTTGAACCTTTCCAGCAATATCGTACAGTTGGTCTACAAAATACTTAGCGGCTTCTTCACCACGGTAGAGTATTGGAGTGGATGTTAAACCATAGTCTTGCAATTGGTTTTCAGACAAGGTTGATTTAACTAGTAAACAAAAACTGTTGGGCTGATGCAACTGATATTTTGTTCTTCTAGTCACTTCGCCGTCCGGCAGCTCCTGTGGTACTAACGTTGATTCAAAATCTGCATAGACCACTAGTGGAATTCGGTATTGGTGAACTGTCTTGTTAAATTGTATTGAAGCTCGGGTAGGCGGTGGAAAACTTATCTTTACTTCATAGTTCTCGTTGCAAAGTCTTTTATGTTCCAATAACCAGTCCAATCCTCCACGTCTTGAATCTTTCCAAGAAAAGCAGAAACATCTCTTGCAAACTGTAATCCTATTTACTCTTTTGGTCAATTGTTTTACAACTAACGCTTCAAAGTCTTTTATCCATACATAATGGGAAATTTCACCCTTGGTTATCAATAGCAAATCCGTATGGTTTCTTTGCTCAATCTTTACTACCCGCAAAGGATAAACATTGTTGGAATCATCCAGACCAAAAACATTGACTGAAACGCCAGGATTTTTCTTTTCAAATTTGTCAATATCTTTTAAAGTAACTGGGTAAGTAAGACCTTGAAAGTTGTAGCGGTGTTCATTTTCGTAGTATTCTCTACCAACTCTACAAAGATTGTTTTTAACATACTTGGTTAACATTGCATACTTGAAACATTCATTACCCTCATTTTGAACATTTCTACACGAGTTAGTGTTTTGGATTTTCTTTGGTAGAGGGATAAAACTACTACCTCTTAAACCATATCCATGTTTATGAACCCTAACATCCATACCTTCGATTGATGACAAAGTCCATCCAGATCCTCTTCCTTCATGTTCTTGGAGTTTGGTTATAAGTTCCTCCAAGCATTCTTCAATAATATTATCAATGTCGGAGGTGAAGGTAAGGGTTCGATTTTTGGTAATGAATGCTCTCAATGCTGTTTCACCATCAGTATTGTTAAACATAGCCTCTAACACCATTCCAAATTTAATAAAATTTAGCCTTTGTAATTCTTCCCTCAACGTTTGACCAACAAGTTCCTTAGCCTGGGTTATGAATGTTTCCAATTCCAATTGAACGTTATTAATTTTGAAATGTGTTACAACTCGTCCTGGCAAGGCCGTGGTGCGCAGTTGTCTTACATCTTCCAGTTCTTCTTCTTCCATATCCTCTTCTTCGGTGTCCTCTTCTTCGGTGTCCTCTTCTTCAATAGGTCTTGTAGCAGTAGATGGTCCAGCACCAGCAAATTGGATCACACTAGGTCTTCTTCTTTGCATTTGCTGTAGATAGCTGTCCCAGTAGTCCGTCTGCTTCTGGTGCTCTTCCAAAAACCGGTCAATTGAGTCTAAGTCTATTTCATCCATGGTAATATCTTCTTTTCTATCTTCGTCTTCATGTAATTCTCTGTGTATGGTGAAAAGATCTTCGTCTTGAAAGATTTCCCCACAAATGTCGCAAAGAGCCATTTCAAACAGTTTGGCTTTGAATGCACACTCTGTGAATGTCCACGCAATAATGAGCAGCGCACTCCACCGGGACCCTTTATATCCGAGGCAGATAGGTGGGGAAAGTGACGTCATATGGAAACAGGTTATCACTCATGTGCTAAATTTAGCCTTTACACAACCGTTTGTAATACATTTATCAGTAGGCTTGATAAATTGATGATATTTGGTCTAGATTCAATAATTTGTACAAGTTTTTTCAAAGACGTCTGTTTGAGCAAGTTTATGTAGGTCAAGGTCATTTGGAATTATTATTTTGAGCGGGGGATAGAGCACTAAGCAGCATCATTTACTACAAAGTGCTCTATCCCCCGCTCACATTCTTTTTTAACTTTTTGTTTAAACTTTTTACAAGGGTGAAACATCACCATCAGAGTCGGAATCATCCTCATCACGGAATAGGCAGCGATGACAATACATAATTCTTCTGGCAACTAACATCCTATCCATTGGACGATGGGGAGTGTCTTGTTCTTGTTCTTCTTCTTCTTCGATTTCCAATTGGAATTCCATTTCCGACTCAGATGACGACTCTAATGTTTCGTAGGCGTGCAAGTCCACCTCATTGTCCGTTGAACCAGCTTCGTCAGAGTCCGTTTCAATATCCATTATCTCTTCCTCCTCCTCTTCTTGATCAGCCGCAGGTAGTTGGTCCTCTACTTTTATAATTTCTAGAGGTATTACCTCCAGAATAGAGACAATTCTGTTGCGATGGAACACGGTGTTGTCAAGTGGAGCCATGGTATGGAAGTGTTGTATCCATCTAATTTGCTTACCCTTTTTATACCCCCACCAACTATACAATTTATGTGGGTCAAGGTCACGTAAAGATACCCTTTGAGCGGGGGATAGACCACTAAGCAGCATGCTAGTCCATTGCCGCAAAGTGATCTATCCCCCGCTCTATTCCGCAGACCACACTCAAGTCCAAGTCCACATCCAAGTCCACATCCATATGTTACACTTTATTATTACTGCCACCAAGTAATTGTCACTCGCACATTTACTTGGTTTTGATAAAGGTACTGCACAAACTCCATATTGGTTGTTTGTTCGTTATACAAATGCATCATGAAATATGCAATCTTATCGATTGCGGCATTGTCCAACGGTTCGCAATTCACAAGTTCCAATGTGCCCTGGCTGGTCTTATCCTCTATAAGTTCCACCACTTCGTTGATGTCTTCTTCCAAGAGGATGAACTCAACACTGAAGCTCTCCATTGTTGTTGTTGATAGTGTCTAGACAAATGCTTGACTAAATACTTTATTCATCAGTCCTACATATATACCAATTTCCCCCTCCTATTACCCATTCCCCCTCTACCTTTATATAGGTCAAGGCCATCCAATAATACCCTTTGAGCGGGGGATAGACCACTAAGCAGCATGCTAGTCCATTGCCGCAAAGTGATCTATCCCCCGCTCTGTATTCCACACAAGTCCTAGTCTTTACACACACATAAGCCCCCCAGTCTTTTACACTTACTCATATACTCTGTCCTCCCTGCCAATTAAGAGTTCCCCATGTTTGCCACTATTTTCAATTAACCTTTCCAAGTCCCAAAACACAATGTCCAAATTAACCAAGTTCGCTCGTCCAATTTGAAACACACTATTCCCCCCAAAGTCACTTGCTCTCACTTGTTGTCCTGTATACTGCTTCTTCTTCCACGCTACAATCACTACCCTACCTTCTTCAACAACCATTCTTTTAACATTATCATACACCTTCTTCAACATCCCTCTACAGTTTAAATAGTTTATGGTTACATACTCCCACTCCTTACCAATAATCAGTGATCCACTCATTTTCTAGCGTTCCACTGGAAGGTTCAAAGCAGAATGAAGTCGGGATGTACAGACCCCCCTCTTTTATACCAGTTAACCGGTTGTCCTTGCTGTAAAGTGGGTCAAGGTCATCCAATGCTACCCTTTGAGCGGGGGATAGACCACTAAGCAGCATGCTAGTCCATTGCCGCAAAGTAGTCTATCCCCCGCTCTGTATTCTACACACACACACACACACACACACATGTCCCTGTCCAAGTCTTTCATTACATACCCAATATATATTCAGTTCCTTCATCATCACTATCACTCATCACTGCTTCCACAAACTCCACAGGATTAAAGTTAAATTGTTTCAATTGTTCTTTTAAGTTTTCAATTTGTTGGTCCTTTACTTCTAAAACACTGTGAAGGTGTGATATGTAGTCCGCTGCCTCGTTGATGCTTGCTACTCTCGGATCGCCTAACTTCAAGCTGGGAACTACACCCTGCAGCCTGTAGTACGCCATACGCCTTTCTTGCTCCTGCCGTTGACCAGGACTGAGCAAGCCTTGCCCGTCTTGGCTCACCTCCAGCAAGGTCCGTAGCATTGGAGCTTTGCAGGCGTTTGCCCGAGCAACAGTTATGCTGTGGAATGGTCGAGCAGGTCCACGAGTAGTAGGCAGGACGTTGGCAGCACGCCTTCTTGAAGAAGAAGAGGAAGCCTGAGAAGTTTTGCAGTTGGAAGCCATGTTGAAGTGAGGTATTCAGCTAAGCGATACAAAGCAGAATAACCAAACTGCACATCAATACCCGTATATATACACTTATCAGTGGTGGGGGTACTAGCTAGCCTTGGTAAAGTGGGTCAAGGCCATCCAAAAACATTACCAGAACGGGGGATAGATCACTAAGTGGCATGTTAGTCCATTGCCACAGAGTGATCTATCCCCCGCTCTGTATTTCACATTCACGCACACATTCATACATACACACACAAGTCCCAGTCCAAGTCTTTACCCACACACCTATCCACTCTCATCCTCACTATCATCACTGTCCAACAGGCTTTCACACTTCTTAATCAGTTTTTCCCATTTACTCCTGACATAAAGTAGCTCCCTGCGAGTATTCTCTAGCATTCTGTCCCTTTGCTCTATCACTTCGTCGTACCACTCGATGATGTTTGGTGGAGTCTGAGTTGATGCATCCATCGTGGTTGGTTGAGACGCTCCGCTGCTCCGCAACTCCTTCCTCACAGGACCAAAGCCGGAGAATCGGACACGACTTCTTGACGAAGGCCCCGATCGGATTGGTCCAATGCTCGGGCTGGAGTTGGAGGCGACCGGGCCAGAGGTAGAGGCTGGGACGTTCATAGCAGACATGGTGGTGTTCAGCTTAACGGTGTAAAGCAGAATGAGAGGACGGTTGATCACCACTCCTATATATACCCATTTCTAGTGGTGGGGATAACACGGGGGGGGGGGTTAATAAAAATTTTGCTTAGTCTTCCCGGTCATCAGTTTTACATACCTTTAGCACACCCATTATTTTGGTTTCTTCAATAACTTTACACACCTCAAACACCCAAGCAAACAGCTCATCTATGTTGTTATAATTAATTTTTGTCCAGTGTTCATACTTATGAGTTTGGTTGTTTATAATACATAGATAAAATGTAGACCCGTCTCGTCTTATACAATACTCAACTTCCATTCTATGCTGGTTTAGCACTTCCCAAGTATTGTGTTGATCTATCAAGAAGTCACCACCTTTGTAATTGTACCGTGACATGTTTACCACGGAGCACAGAAACAGACTGAAGCAAATGAACGGCTAATACAAGCTTAGTAAGAGCGTTAGAGTGGGGGGTATCACGTGATACACAACATTAGTTGTAAGGTTAGCAGTTTACTTTAAACAGTAATTTATATGGGTCAAGGTCATTCAAACTTTAAAAAATTTTTACCTCCAAACACTTGTAGCAAGCTACAAGCGTTTGGAGGTAAGTTTTTTATTTGTTAAAGATTTTTGTAACTTAGTCTTCACCCTCAAGGACACGGTTTGAGATTGTCCCAGTGAGTTTACATCACCGCCAGGTTAAAGTATTATACAAGTCAAGTGTTTTTTTTTTTTTTTTTTTTTTTTTATTACTTGACTTGTATAATACCCCTCTCCCTTACTTTAAGAGGGTTAAGACTAAATTTGGAAAAATAATTTGGAAAAAGACTTTTTAAATATTGTCCAACACAGCCTAACAATTTTGTTTTTTTTTGGTGGGCCCATGTCCTAGTCCATTTCCCACACGGTTTCACATCCTTTCCTTCGTATTAGATAGGCTTTAGGGATGAAAAATTCTCTTTGTACCATCCGAGGTGGTACTTGCATTGTACAAAGGTGGCCTTCACCTTTTACAACGATTTCTACTTTCTTATTACCTGCTCCATATGTCTGACCAATGAAATAATATTTTTCATCAACCTTTAGCCTTCTAATATCCCGCGGTTGCGGACCGTGGGGATGTCTGAACTTGAACGTTTTAGGCTTAATGTACAGAGTATAGGGTTTGAATTGCCGAAATTTGACTATACTTTTGAGGTGTCGTTGGCAGCGATCCCCTTCTGCACAAGCAAGTTTCTGGCAACACAAAACCCCAAACTTACTAGACATCCAAGCGTAATCGCATTTCTTACCCTTGCCAGCAGGGGCTTTAACGCGTTTACGTTTCTGTGTTGGACTCTTTAGCGGAGTGTCTTGGAGCTTCTCTGAATTAGGCTGGCTAGAAGGGATGGGGCTGGAAGGAGGTAGAAGGGGCAAAGATTGTTCAAGCGGGATGGAGCAAACAATTTTGGGTGGGGTAGGAGAGCGTGTTAGGTCTATGGTGGGAAGATCAGGGGAGAAGATGGATTTACAAAGTGGTTTGGTTGGTGTAGGTGGCATGGGGGATATAGGTGAGGGACATTGGGATGTAGTGTACGAGAGGATTTTCCGGGTTCTGCTGTATGGGGTGATCCTCGACCTAGACGTCTCTTCAAAAGCCGCAGACTCCGATCCTGAGTCCGATAGCAGCGAGAGTGCTGGAGAGGCTACCGGGACTCGACCTGACGACTTGACGAGTTCTCCTGACGATGGCTGTGCACCAGCCTCTTCCACTGTCGCCGGCAATGGCGACAGGCTGGGCATTGAGGCGGGCTGTGGCGGCGGCGGCGGCGGTGGCGGCATCGTCAGGCAGCTCAGGATGTTCGCAGTCATCAGGTATTCCAGGATCGAAGTCGAGGATGATGAGGGTCGAGACGTGTCGGTCGGGGTTGAAGTTGATGGGTAGTTTTTTAGCTTCAGACCCATTTTACCCATTGTAATGGATGAAAAGAATAGATGTAAAGAAAGAAGTGAACTTGTAAAACAAAAGTCTCAAGAGCGAGAGAGAGTACCTGTCCGTATGGGAGCTTGGACCGGAATGAGAAATGCGTGCAGCCCGGCCGCCTTATATCCCCACCGGGGCTGCCACGCCCAGGATATCAGGGGTGGGGGTGGGGGTGGGGGGGGTGGGGGGGGGTTCGCACTTTTTGTCGGGGGGGGGGGGGGGTTCGCACTTTTTGTCGGGGGGGGGGGGTTCGCACTTTTTGTCCGGGGGGGGGGGTTCGCACTTTTTGTCGGGGGGGGGGGGGGTTCGCACTTTTTAAAAAAATAAGCCCCACTTGAGGCATTTATGTTACCATAGCTGAAGCCTCCCAAGGGACCCAACTATAAACAACTCCAAACTTGTGGGTTACAAATACCTAACTGTTATATTTTTTTAACAGACATTAATGTATTAACTGTGTTAATAAGACCTAACTGTTAAACACTTTGAAAGATTTTACATATTTAGGTCAAGGTCACAAAAAAACTTTAAAAAAATTAAGCCCCACACCCCCCTTTGGGGTGTGAGGCACTTGGGTTGTCATCGCTGTAGCCTCCGAAGAGACCCAACTATGACAACAAGGCAACATCCAATGTCGTGTACCCTTCGCCACGCAAGACTTGTAAACATTTACTGCATTGTCTTTTCAGTAGCTAACAAAGATTCATTTACATAATTTTGTGTTTCCAGAAGGAAACAAACTGAGGACACCCTAGTGGCTTACGTCCTCGTCCGAGTGCAGAGGCCGCCGCAACCTTTTGCATGCCAGCGTACAAACGGACATGCTCCCAAATGCCATCCGCAACCTTTTGCATACCTGGCAGGAGCCTACCGATAATTAAAATAGGCTTTACACGGGGGCCTACTCCCGTAACCTATCTTTAATATTTTTAATTTAAAATGCATTGAATTTTTACAAGTCTTTGTAGGTCAAGGCCACACGGACATAAAAAAATTTCGGCCCCCGTACATCCATGGCGAACCACGAATGTTCGGGGGTCTTGGGGACTAAAAACACAAATAGCTAACAAAGATTCATTTACATAATTTTGAGTTTCCAGAAGGGAAACATACTGAGGACACCCTAATGGCTTACGTCCTCGGTCCGAGTGCAGAGGCCGCCACAACCTTTTGCTTGCCAGCTTACAAACGGACATGCTCCCCAAATGCCATCCGCAACCTTTTGCATGCCTGGCAAGGAGCCTACCAATTATTAAAAGTGGCTTTACACGGGGGCCTACTCCCGTTCCCTGACTTTACAATTTACTTTGAGCATTGAAAAAGCTCAAGGGGGGATTGCTAAAACAAGCGTATACACTTTAGAAACATATAACACACTTACAACACACAATTGAGCTCAACGTAGTCAATGCTGGAACAAGCACATACACATTAAACACATATAACAAACAAGACACAAAGGATAAAAGACACAGGAGACATAGGGTACAAGTAAAACACTCTCATATAAAACAATTCGCAATACCCAAACGCAAGCGCAATATCTTACAACTAATACAAGTCTTAAAGTTAGAGTAGACTTCGCTAAACACTGAAGGCGCCATTCAATGTTTAGTGATGCCTATGGCGGTCCGTCCCGGTCGTTCACGTTCAACGCGCGGGAGCGGACTGCGAGCCGGCTCTGGCCGGACCCCCTTATATCCCCACCGGGGCTGCCACGCCCAGGATATCAGGGGTGGGGGAGGGGGTGGGGGGGGTGGGGGGGGGGGGTTCGCACTTTTTGCCGGGGGGGGGGGGTTCGCACTTTTTGCCGGGGGGGGGGGGTCAGGTAAGTTAAGTGGGTCAAGGTCACCCACAACACTTGTACTCTAAGTGTTGGCTATACCCCCACCACAACTGGGTCCCTAGGCTGCACAACACCGCTTCGCCAGTATGTCTCCGGCTTCCATGCGGTGCGTCTCGCTGTTCTCTAGCTCTCTATATGTAAGTAATTTTACAAGTTCTGAATGTAGGTCACTACACTTTAACTCTGGGACGATATCGACTTGTAGTATTTCAGTGTTTTGACTCAAGGTCATCACACTTTAACTCTAGCACATCGGTTATCGTACCAGAGGTGCTCAATAACCTAACTTGTAATGTTTAGGGTGGCGTTTGCACGCCACGTGGTATCGCCATGAGTGTCCAGTCCAGGTTTTAAGTTAAATTAATTTTACTGTAATCTTTTCCATTTCCGCTTCGTTTTGCCAAAGTATAAGGTGTCGCTTAATAAAGTGGTATTTCTCTAAAGTTATAGGAGATTGCAAGGATACAATTAGTTTATTTAGGAGACTCTTCATCTTGGAGTTTAACACAATTTCCACTTTGACTTTGCTTCCTCGGCTCTCACAGCCTAAGCTGTACAGGAATGTTTCTTCTAGTGCCAACTCGGGCCAAGAGAACAGTGTGTTGACTGTAGGACACCTCATGGTGAAGTGATGCGATACTCCAGCGTACCACCTCACCTTCCCCCGCCACTGTGACCTTCCCCCACTCCTGCTGTTTCCCCCACCTCTTTTCCCTTGACTCATGCGCTACAAGCAGTCTCTCAGTATTGTGCAGACTTTTGTGAGGTGAAGCCATGTCGCAGGACACTTTAGGTAAGAAACTTAGCCGTGTTAAGACTTTATTAGTTGCTCACTGTCCACCACTCAAAGTTAAGAGAGTTTCAACTTTAGCTAAGTGGCGCAAACTGTTGCGCGGACACCCTAAGTTTTATACAAAACAGACTAATGTCAGTTTTACTGATGAGGATTTGTTTAAAATATTGGATGAAATGACTTTTCCTTGCAAAATTCAGTTAGTTACTCCCATTCCTGACAGTTTAGAGTCTTAGTCTCTCAAGCCGATATACCTAGCATCCACAGAGCCTGACAGTCAGTCACTCGGTGGCTGTCGTGGGGTGCGCATCGGTGTCGGCGCTCCGTTGTTAGGTTTTCAAGGTCACAGTAATATCAAATTGTTGGTGTTGTGCTGGTTCAAGGTCACCTGAGGAATAACCGATTGCCCATTTAGGCAGAGTCATGTCAGAAACTCGAGTTTAACTTGGCACTTTTGCCGTTTCTCGTCGAAAATTCGCTCCAAGTGGTCAAGGTCACGGGGACTCTGACTGAAACTCGGAGCGTAGTGCGAGAAACGGCAAAAGTGCCAAAAAATTTTAAGTTTCGGCGTGACCTTGACCTCAGTGGCGTCGGTGACGTCATTTTGATGACGTAAGGGGTGATGACGTCATCAGCACGTCATTTCTGTGACGTCATGGGTGTGACGTCATAGAAATGACGTCATTAGTGATGACGTCATCGATGACGCAATCGATGACGTCATCGATGACGTCATCGGTGAGGTCATTGACCTCGATGACGTCATCCCTCAGGTGACCTTGAACTGAGCCAGCACCAACAATTTGACACTACTGATACAATATAGTAATTAAGCTAACCGTTGAAGATATTTTTCCCTTTTGTGCGGATGACAACGGCAATTAACGTTCTTCTTATCTGCAAACTAATTAACTAACTTAAAGGAGGAGAAAAACTACTTATTTAATTTTTTAAATATGGTATATTTTATAATAAAGAGCGAAAATTAATTTTTTCCTTAACATTAAATTGGAATGTAGGTTTAACAGAATTATAAAATAATAACCTTAGAAAAGATAATATATAAATAAAAAAATCAATGTACAGTAATACATTAACGCTCAGATCTTGTATGCATATTATCTTTACACAATACATGTTTTATTGAAATCATGATAACCATAAAAGATTCAATATACAATCATAAAACAATATTCGTTGTAGCGCTTTTGTGTTTTACATAAAACATTTTGTTTATATAACAATACAGTTAAAAATCGAATATTTTCACTCATAATATAAAATATGTAGGATTAATTTTTTCACACACTTCATTTAAACATTTGAATGATTGAGTGTTATACTTCAATTTGTATATAGCCTAAACTAGATTAATTACAATGAACGCCATATTTACATTTATATATTTTACATAATAGAAAACAACATATTAGGACCGAATAATCAACACTATCAGTGAAACAAACTATTTGGAAGTCAGCACGAATAAATGTTATTTCCTGTCTCTATAAAAATATATAGAGACAGATTTGGTAGAACAGTTGTGCACATATCGATCATGCATGAAATAGTTTTGAATTTTGGAAATATAATATTAAAATATTATTATATACATGTAAGTAATGGGTTTAATAATTAATGGGTAGTGATATAATAGTTTCCTCGGAAACCCATCTAAAGCACAGTCTGCAGAAATACCGGAACATTCCCCGCCGGACAGTGTCAAACCTTGAGGGACCTCATCCATATAGAACATTTGGGATGTCCATTAGTCAATGACATGTGTTAGACTAACTCAAACACAGTCACCCACAACACCGATACTACCTTACATAGAATGGTTGACTTGTGGAACCTCATCGGTGTTCAATTAAGGGGAGATGTAATTTCATCTTTCCCCTTACATAAAAGATAAAAGGGAACTAAGAAGATGGATTAAATTGTTTTATTTAATGCGGTATTTCCGTTTTAACATATTCGAAGTATGAAGTAGCGTAAACATTCAAGAAGTTCAATGAGTTACATAGAAAAATACATTCAACGTTTGTTTCGTAGTCCATCTAGTATGTATGTAGAGTAGTATGTAGTATATGTACTACATACTAGATGGACTAAGAAGCACGATTCAGACCTAACGTAGTAGTTTATTAATTATGTAAGTACCTTAGGTCCAAACATTTGCTCGGTAAACTCAAACAGTAATATTCTTTTTAGTATATGAGTTACAGACATTGCGCTAAAATGCCCAGTGCAAAAGGCTTATTTCTTGTTGAAGAAGAGCTCGTTTGCTCCAATCACTCGCCTTCACGACGAGCTCGTACGCTTTGGTCATTCCCTTTCAGACTGTTTCAATGTAGGCCTACAGATGCTGCACTCTGGTCCATTTGTTGAAACACATATTGAATCTGTTACACATGGGATCTAATTATTTACTTAACTGCTGCTTTCATAATTCTGACTAATGGTTTAATTTTTTTAAATTTAAATGATTAGATGTTTTATACTTTTAGATGGCTTTTAATTATCCATACATTAATAATCAGCAGTATGAAATACGATTTTTAAAAGATCAATTTTTTTTGCTCCACAGTAGTACAATTTTAATAATGTAGTAACTGGCTACTATGCAAAACCACATGTTTATACTGTAACACGTGATCTGCACTTTGACAGTTGAGTCAGCTGTTTTCAGGATTTCTTAGTTTTGATTTTTAACTAAATAAGACCAATGGTAAAGTTTTAAAATTTCAACAAAAGATTATAAAGAAATAAGATTTTTCCTGTCATAAAAACTTCTACTAATGATCATCTTAATGGTACCTGGTCTGACGTCATCATAAAATAAAATATATACTAAATTTAAGACAAAGATATGTTTCCTTACCGTCACCTAAAGTTGTGTTCTATTAAGCCGTTGTATGATACAGTTTGGAAGGAGTGCAAGAGGTTAGGCATCTTCTATTCATTAACAGTATTCCATTAATGATATCCAGCGTTTTTCAATTGAAGTGTATGAGTCTTGCAAGTTTGCACTACAGTTTTCCCAACTAAAACTATAATCATAACTGTTTAATAGCTGTTGTATCCAAAATACAATTCGGTAGTCTCAGCACTTAACAAACTTTGCTACTTGCAGTGGAGCAGACAGTAAACTCAACAGCCGTTATGAAGATTTGAAAGTCCATTAAACGTATAAAACTTCAGAACCGTAAAGACATGACCGAGTGACGAGATTACTAGGATTTAAAACCTGCTTTTCGGGACAACGTCGAAGCGCTATCGATTGAATTGCAAAAGAAATCAAATATAGTTTATGTGCCCTGTTAAAAATCCTTAACTTTCTGTATTCAACGAGCTAAATGTTATAGAAAGCGAAAACCCAAGATTATCCAAATAATAGTAAACTTCATGAGTAGACTCGGACGTCTAAAGTGGGGCTGAAGTAAGAGATTCACTCTAAATATGTAATCAATTGGTAAATCGATATTTGTTCAAAGACATTCTAGTTTAATTTATATCCTTGTGACAGTTGCAGATGAGATAGTGTTAAACTACTGTAATAATAGGATAAGAAACACATTCAACAATTCTATGAAGTTCCATTTGACCTAACAGTCTTTTTGCATTGAGCTTCGTTTTAGCACAGCAAAAAGTGGGATCATAGTGTTTTATCTATGTTTTTCAGATCTAATTAAAACAATATAGTATTGTACTACTGTATTTTATCCATACAAAACATTTTAATCTCTATGTGGTATTTATTCCGCACCCGAGGTTGTGTTTATAGCAGGGAGTTAATGAGGTAAATTCTTCCACATTTTGTCTATGGTACTTGTAACAAAACCATTTTTTTGTTATAAATTACTCACCTTAAGGTTTAATGTTTTAAAATTATTCTTATAATTAAACCATGAAAGCTTACTGAACTAAAATAATGTTCCCGTTATTATATTCACTATTTAACCTTAATTTTTACTCATTATGCTCATCATGTTGTTTGGAATGACAATAAAGTTAAAAAGTAAAAAAAACAAAAAAAAAACAAAAAAATCTACTTAATACTTATTCTTATTTTGAATAAAAAATTACAATATAATTTATGTTACCATGACTCAGCAAGTTTGTGAGACAATTTTGTTTCGCAGCTGCAAACAAGCAAATTTATTCCTTATTTGACCTCAGCTAGGAGCATGACAGTAAACTCCAAGAGGAACAGATGGCGCTAGAGTAACACCACATTACTGAAGCCAAGACACAATATTCAACCTGAGTCCTTAAAGGTTTGTACTGATCTTTCACTTCACGATCGAAGTATGGCAAAGTTTACGTATTAAAACCCATACAGAAATTGTTGTTTGTACCTAGCAAAAATTACTAAATTTAAAAAATTAAAACTCCATCACTATGTCAGTAAAAAAGGCTATTTATTCGTAACTAAAAAGTATATACATTACAGCACGTGATTTATTATTTATGAAAAACACAATGTAATATTTCATAATATATACATTTATATATAAATATCAGTAAATATTGATAATATTCAATATTTATGCTGCTTTTTACTCCGAACATAATATTAAATTTTTAATTAATCATGAGCTTAACCCATTTAATATATCTTTCTATTACCTCTCTATTTGTGATTTAAGAGTAAGATGAAAGTTTAATTCCAATTTCAGTTGAACACCACGAGTCATATTAAATCTCAAAACTTCATGTTAGGGAATTCCACAGTGTTAATAGGAACGGTGACATAAGTAGTCCATATAGAAGGTAGTCCAACACATGACATTGACTAATGGAATGCCCACGTGTTCCTTCGGGATGAAGGCCTTCAAGGTTTAACACTATTCCACGTTGTCTCGTACCGTATTCCTGCAAAATGTGCTTAAGATAGTTTCTTGGAAAACTATTATACTGTACACATTAATTAAACCCATCTTATAGTGATAATTCAGATATCCTGATAACAAATTCAAAACCATTCAGTCCCTGATCGTCATCTGTCGTATTTTCCACAGTTTTTTCTAGAAACAGGGAATAAAATTGGTATTTTTGCCAATTTCCAAGTTCTTTGTTTGACTAATACTGTCAGTTCTTTGGTCCACTGGCTCTAAGTCCCAGTCATTTGAATATTTAATTTATAGTCAGATAAATGTAATCATAAAACCTATATTAATACGAGCACTGTCTGAAGGGATGTGTGTTCCACAATCTCGAAATCTAGTGGGACGATTTTGCTTAAAATTTGCATTTAAGAGGGTTTAGCAAAAAAATAAACATATAAACATTCTCAATCCCAGGAAAAATCTAATTTGGTCTAAATTAAAGTTTTAAAATCTTAATTTTCATCATTGGCCCTATGAGTTGCTATTTTGGTAACGAAATAACAACAAAGGTATAGAAAATTAAGGAACATTAATGTTAAGCAATCTTTTTTGAAACAGGTGTTAAATGTGAAATGTTATAGTTGGTTGTTGATGGAAATTTGATAGCTTTATTTTCATGACACTGTAACGAAAGTAAATTAAAACCATCGATCGAAGTTCGGTTAACCTGGTACTTTGTCTACATGAGAAAAAATATTAAATTATTTAAATATAACAAATAGTTCATTTATAAAATAGTAACAATCGATATTGTGCAATGCTTTAATATTAAAATCATTGTTGTTATAATTTTGATAAAAATATTTTGTGTAAAAATAAAATTTCTATATGAAAGATTTACAAACAAAAACACTAAATTAAGTAATTTTCCTACCATTTCAGAGAATTAATTAGTTCGTTGATAAGAAGAAAGTTAATTGCATTTGTCATCCTCACAAGAGAGATAATTATCTTCAACGGCTAGCTTAATTACTATATTGTATCTATCTCATGGTACATTATACATAACTAAAATACTCAAAATGATTAGATAATAGTAATAGCAGAACTAAAGCTTTATAGGTTTTCTGGTTACCAATAATTTAATAATACTAATAATTTCTTTACGACAAACCTTGCCATAAAAATAAAGAACCCATTAATAGAACAACCTGAAAAAGCAAGAAAGACTATTTAATTTTATACTCTCTTTGCAGAAGACTTGAGTTAGTTACACTTAATCTACCACCAAAATTATTAATATCAAAATAATTGTAAACTAATCTTAGAACTTTAATTGTCCTTAATTTAAAAGAAGATTCTAACTTAAAAGTCTAAGATAATAAGTAAAATTTAATAGCAACATACAACATACTCTTATCTTATCGCTATGTTATCTTCAAAAAACTAACGTGCCAGATTCAACCGATATTGCAGTCAGTATAAAAATATTGTAGTTGCTAATGTAAGCCTAAAATAGTGCCCCTAAAGTAGTCGAATACGTTAATGTTGTACCAATTAATATTTTTTTCGTAGACAACTTCGTTTAAAACATTTGTTTCTAAGAAAATACAACTTGAAACATTAATTTAACCAATTATTTTGGTTAAATGACTATATTAAAACTGAACAAGTCAAAGATTATTACTTTAAAGAAGACGATTATGTAATTTGATCCATCTTACAAAATGTTAGAGCAAGCAGGGTATGCTTAGTGTTTAAGGTTCCAATTTGGAACTGCTATATTTAATCAAGCAATGTAAACATTGTCAGTCATCACCTATCTCAGTGACATTTTCGATGTTGGTGCAGCTGAGTTGTTTACCAGTTGTTTAGTAAATATCCTGTTACTTGACATAGCGATTTGAAAGTAGTTTATTATCTAAATGTAAATGTCCTAATCATAGACTCTTTGTTTATGAAATACTCTTGAACGCTTTTCATGCCAATATATTTCATATGGTTCATGTCCAGCCAATTGTTTCGACTAAGTTTTTATTTAATATCTGTGTTCTTAAATTACTAATTATTTGTGGAACATGAAAATTGGAATCTCAATTTTTCTACTTACTATTTCCCCACACCAATAACAAATTTTACATCTTATCCAACAGTAAATTTCAAACGTTATGCTTTTTTAAGTAAAATTCTTAATTTACCTATTCTTAGTTTCATTATCTTATAAGATAACCAAGCTAGTTTAACTTTTTAAACAATGAGGAATTTGTTTATTTAATGAAATCAAGAGGTTAAAATTGATCAATATATAAATTAATAAAGATTGTCATCATTTATCATAATCAGCAGTGTAGACTCTGCAAATATCACGGCATATAGAAAATCTAAGGGCTAGTAGAGAGGCCAGTTTGGTTGCAAGGAACCAGTTTAATAGTCTACAAAATTTAGTTTTTTTTTTTGCATTTTACTGTTTTTACATTTCTACATTACATGTAAATTGGTGTAAAATTCTCATTTAATATATTAAGGTTATTTATTCTTAATATTAAATACCTGAGTTAAACCTTTTTTTTTCTCTTAAAATTTGTTATCAAAATTAGATTATGTAACTTTATTCCTTACATTCTGTAATGTTTTTAGTAATGTCTTAAATTGGCCGTACTAAGCCAATATGGCCAATACCAAAAGTTACAATATTAAAGTATTATCTAACCTTGCAATACTTATACAACAGCTCTAAAACAATAAGAAAAATGTATTAACTACTGTGGGAGGTACTTCACATTCTTTTTTTTAGTAATTATCATTTTATTTGGATTAGTATTATTTTATATATGATTTATATTAAGTCTTTGTTTTCATTTGTTACTAAATTGTTTACCGAAAATTTCAGCAAGATAATCATTTTTTAGATGAAATATAAATTAAAGTTTTATCTTTTAGTTTTACAATTTTACTCTTTTTCCGCCGATCTCAGCAGCGATCGGCGAACCAGGAAGTAACCAGAGCAACTGCTAACGATGGAATTTCGACTAACGACTTCGATCATGGTTAGACATTTGTTACAGATTGCCATACTCCCCATTGAAACTGCAAATATGTTCAAACCATTTTTCAATATTAATTAAGTTTTAATGTCATATACTTATTAGCTTTCCTATTTTACACTTGAGGAACTATTTATATTGAATCAAGACCATTGGAAATAATGCATGAAATACTATAAGCTGATACGACTTACTTACTATAGCCCCTTACGACTTCCTATAATGCACGTCAACAAAGGAAGTATAGGAGGAAAATTTATTGGCCTTCGTAATGTCAAAATGTCGTATATATAAGAATGCCGTTGGAAATATTATTTTAAAACTAAATGTTTGATTTCCCACTGTTTTAACTTTAAAATATTAATATAAACCTATTTTTACACTTATTATTTCCAAGACTTCCTTAGTGGACCGTCAAAAAGTGTTAATTGACAAATATTGGCTTTGAAAAACACTGTTTCATGCTTAAAAATAACTCACATTATATTTAAATATAATATGTTAAAATTGTGTACTTCAATACTCATAACATTGCGTGTGGTTCTAATTTTCCAATATTAACAAAAACAACAAAATTAACCTACTTTCAGGAAAGGTAATTCCAATCATATTGGTATACATTATCATGCACTGACGTAAATTTGTCCATCAGCAATGCCATACAAGAAAGTTTGACATGAACAAAAAATCCTTTTAAATATTATACGACTGAAAGCGTTTTACCTGACAGGTTTTCACTTTAATAACTGGGCACCAGTGTTCTGTTTACTTTTTAAAATATCCCCCATTAAATACTACGGCATACGGTGAAGATTCGTAGAATTAATTATTTGGGAAAAAAGGGTAAATGTTAGAGAGGATTTAAAAACGTTTTGTAATTTAATTATTCTCCAAAGGTTCTCGTTATGAGATTACAAACTTGGCTAATTAATCAAATGTAGCGAACTGGCTTGTTCTTTGAACAGCCATAATAAGTCGTTAGAGTTGCTTCCTGATCGTTCCTATTTGATAATTATAAAGTTTTTATGATTCATCTAACTTAATTACACTAATTACTGATTTTATTAACAAATTACGTATTCATTCTGTATATTATTTCATAAAATTCATATACTACCAGACTTAAAAAGTAAACAAAAAAATATTGAACTCAAAACAACCGCCTCTAATCAGTAAAATGATAATTAAATACTCATTATTCTTGAGTAGTGGATTTTAGGAATTACTGATTATTTATGATTGTTTGTGTAACTAGGGCATTAAATGCTCAATTGATAAATATTATTATTAACTGATTGATAAGAAGAAAAATATCCTGCACATACCGGGTGTAAAAAAGTCCGTTACCCCTCTTTATTTATTTATTTTTTTATTAATTAAGATAAAGAAATATCGTTTGGGGAATGAAAGTAACTTACCGCGTAGTACCTTTTGACGTTATTAAACATTTTTTGTCATGTTTGAGGGAAGCCCCACTAGGAGTCAGAAGAACATCTTAAATGTAAGCATGGGTTGATATGTAGATCAAATTGAAGGTCTAACTTGGCAGAGTACAACGCTGCGAACTAAATTTAAAATGGATGACAAAGATGGAAAAGGCATTCAAAGTTTCCTTTAAAATCATATATGTTAAACTTAAAATTGCAATAACTTAAGCCTACTAATAATCAACCTTCTGACGTCAGGTTTCTAGGTAATTACTCCAAATAAAAAGATGTTATGATTAGGTATGATATGACAAAAGCCGAAGAATATTTCTGTAAGACTTCATTGGGGGACGTCTCTCGTAGAGGATGTTTAAATTGAAACTTCTTTAGTCTTAGCACATCATACATTATTTTAAACATCTTTACATTTGGAGTAATTGGCCCCAAACCTGAAGTCAAAAGGTTGAGTATTAAGAAAGTTACTGCATTTTTAAGTTTTACCGTTATTATTTTATTGCAAACTCTGAATGCCTACCATTTCCGTCTGGGTCATCCATTTTAAGTCTAGTTTGCAGCATTGTACTCTGCCAAGTGATACCTTCAATTTGATGTACATATCAACCTATGATAGCATTTAATATTTTCTTCTGACTCTTGGTGGGCCGTCCCCCTAACATGACTAAAAATGTTTGATAACGTCAAAATTTATTTTGTGTTAAGTTATAATCAGCCCCCAAACAATAAAGAGGATGTTGATGTTTTCAGACGAAAATTTTCACATAATGTTTTGAAGACAGGTTCTCATTTGTTCTCTTCCCAGAAGGAGGAAGCAGGGATAAATAGTTAAAGCCAATTTGCCACCGGGTGGGAAACCGACCGAGTGTACATCTACATTGCAACAGTATAACTCCAGCCTCTGCAGGCTGTTGTGGCTTTGGAGCAAAATAAATCCTAAATTTACAACAAGAATCACTTGGGCATTCTTCTTAACAAATTAAACAATATTCTCCTTGTCAGATCACTAAACTGTGCTCAAGTTAACATTGAGTACAATAAAACGTAATTATAAATTAAAATAAAAAAAATAAAATACATAAGGTTAGTTGTTTAGATTTTTTAGTAGTTTTCTTATAAAGTTCACCAGCCAATAGCATTAAATAACTTTCTTCAAGTCTAAAAAAATCTTTGGATGATTAATTTTGACTTTTTAGCTATGTTAACAACTGAAATGTGTCGAATCAGATTGGAAAGAATCTAAAAGAAAGTAAATTTTTCACTCGGAACGAGATTCAAATTAGATTCACATCCGAGAAAGACTTACAACTATCAATAAATCTGATTTCACGCTTCGCTCTTTCATTCAAATTCCTTATCAATCAATTGTCGAACTTTTTCTAGTAGCATTTATAAAAGTGAAATATTTATATTTAAAAAATGATTTTTTTCAATAAGGAGAAGAATTAGTAGACGTTAAAAAGTTTTGTTGTTTTAGCTTTATCTTTTTTAACTTAATCATATGCGTTTAGTAAGGTTACAAACGAAATGTTGCGTACAAAAATGCTTTTGAAGGAATGCCATTGCCAAATTAACTTCGAAAGTGAGTTTTTATAAATTTATCAAGCGAATTTGAAAAAGACTTAACGGTCTGTTTAAATTTTGTTTATTAAGTATAACCTGATTTCTTGTAACCTCTGTATGTCTTTCTACACAGAATTACTTAAAACAAATTACTAATCCAGGAAAAAATCATAATATATAATAATGAAATTATAAACTATATTTTTCATTTTATAATAAAGATTTACAATGTATCCTCAGTAATAAACATCAATAAATTTACAATAAGAATTTCTGCAACAACAATTGAATGCGCATCAGGGGGCATTGTAAACAAAATAAAATAGGAAATGTGTTTCAGATAACAGAGTGTTTTGCGGGATTTGGACTATTGAATTGTTTGCAATGTTCTTACAGGACTTCTTGCTGTTTTAACTGTTCTTGTTGTTCTGAATGAGTGAATGCATATTGTTTCAGCTAGCAGCGGTGTCATTTCCTCCGAAATCAAAGTTGAATCATTCGCTTTGGGATGATCATGATCATAACATTACTATCTTTAACGAAAGTATCATATGCAAAAAGACTTACCATAACCATTTATTATCTACAGTATTTAGACTAAAACGGAATCAAGTTTATTCAAAACTATTCTCAAGACAGCTACATAACCTGAATATCCCTAACTCGCGTAACAATAATACAGACTCTGTTTCAAATTCGTCTGGTTACCGTAATCCATCCTGTATATTATTTCAGCTGCTGTATACTAATCAAACCTTTACTTCAGAGTATGTTTACTTTGTGGGATGTGTTTTAATGAATATATTAATCGACAATTAACTGCTTAGCTTGAGGCTAAGAGTTAAAAAGTGCCTCTTTTTAAATGCCAAAATTTCAATCCCAACTCCCTTATGCATATGGATTATTAAACAGTTATTTCCAGCTATAAATTATATAATAACTAAATAATTCTAAAGGTTTAAAAGGTGTAAACGTTTTGGTTTTATTAAAATAAATTTCAGGAACTCTTCCAGGTATAAGTAGAAGAGTTTATCGTCAGGATAAAAACTATTTTTATTTTGACCGAGTGCCATGTCCCATACATATTTATATGGATAGATAGATTAAAAAACTACATTACGCGTCTCAAAACCTTGTTTGTTTTTATATGATATTGAATCAAAACTAATTCTATGTAACAAACTAAAGTAAACTAATTATATTAACCATTTGCTTTTATCACATCAATGTATCAGATCCATAAGAGCATTGAGAATTTGTTTTGTAGACTTTTAAAATCAAATAAATAAAGAGATGACTTTTTAAAGAGTTTTAACATAAATATAAAAACTATAATGATTAAGCAAAATGTATATTTTAAAATGCAATAAATTCTAAGACATTTTTGGAAGCTACTGAATTTTTTAAATGATTTTAAGGCAATGTGTGATCGCCTACCCTTTTCTTAGTGATTGTTTATTGCAATTAAATTGTGCGTAATTTCTTTTCTTTTTATAAGCTTTTTGAAGTGATGTTCAACTTTAAATTGTTTGCTTCTAACAAACATAAATTTACCCTACTAAAACCATTTTTTAGGAGAAGTTAGGATTTTAAAATTGAACCATAAGCATTGCATTACTCTAGTTATAACATGTTTTGAAACTAGTTTTAATTTTAAAGTAGTTAAAAATGAATAGTGTAACGTTGTTTTGGAACAGCTGGTATTAAGAAAGCTTAAGCATTGACTTTGTACAAAGTCAATGGCTTAAGTACATTCTTCAATTATAAAATAACTGTTAAACGTAGCGAAAGTAATTGCCGTTCAACATCCTCATTACAAATTTTCCAATCTATTGTTTAAGTTTAACTTTTAATGACGATATATACCTAACATGTTTCATATCAAAAGTTTTATTTATGAAGCTTGATAATTATTTTTACAGACGTAATTATAGTTTCTTGAAAAAATACACTAACTGTATCCCAGATATATCTGTACATAGAACATCATACCCTGATGTTGCATATGTAGAAGAATCATAACAAGCTAACATGTCAGCTTGAGGTAAGAGACGTATCAAACGCTGATATTACTCCTTACACTATTTAAAAATATTTAACCATTAAAATTAAGGTTATTAAAATGTTAGATATAAAATGCTATTTTTCCATGCTGATGTAATAATTATAAACAGCAATCAAGAAACTAACGCTTTGTCTAGTAGTGTAGTAAAATTAAGCCAAAATATGGCTGGAAAATGAAATAATTTTTGGACAGCGAATTTTTGCTGAAATGTGTTCTATGCCATCCCCTGACCACCCTCAAAAACGTCCCCTGAAATCCCCAGTTGGCAACATGCCTAAAAATGATGGGATGGCCCACGTGAAGTAAATCTTTCTTCGACCAATGGGTTTATGTGCATCAAATTAAAGCTCTTAAGTAGTAGAATTTAATGCCGCAAACCCCATCTCAAAAGGTTGCCTGAGTCGAAAAAGGCAGCCTGTCAAACTTTGAATAAAAATCAAATTTTAACCTAAACGCTTAAAAATGTAATAATTTTCGAAATACTTGACCTTTCGAGGTGCGGTTTGAGGCAAACGTTTGCTTTTACAATTACCTCTGAAAATGCGGATAGCTAGTCATATGCTTATCATACTACCCTTGAACCACCCTCCACATGAACGTCCCAAAGAGGAAGTTTAAAAAAAAATTCTTAGACCATAGTCATCCTATACATAATTTTAAAGGTCTTAGTAAGGATAGTACATAGCGGAAAATCAGACCTCAAAAGGTCAATATGTCGGAAGTTATTGTATTTCAAAGTTTTGATAATATTATTTTATTCTAAACTTTGAACCCCTGCCATTTCACTCCCGACAGTTATATTGAGGTCGGGTTTACGGCATTGTATTCTACATTTGAAGACCTTTAATTTGATATATATATAAACCTTCTGGAATGTATTTAAATTTAGTATGCTTAATATCAAATTTTAATGTAACTCCTTATGGGCCAACCCCTCATTTTTAAGCCTGATCCCCACATGGGATTTCCGGGGAATTTTCGTAGGAAGGTGACGCCATAGAACACATTTAAAAAGAAATTGGCTTTCCAAAAATTATTTCATTTTTCCCGACTAATTTTACTACACTATAGTATCGGAATTGATTAAGAAGATATTTTCCTCCATTTAAATAATTATTAATTGTGCTGATTGCCTGTATTTGAAGTGAATAGTTTACAATTTATTATCATTTAGTCGTTGTCTTAACAGTATTTAAACAAACACAACACGTAAAATGCTACTACTTTAGGCATGCAAACATTAAACAAATTCGTAATACTTGGCTTATTTTATAAATTCATGCATGATGTTGATTTGTTTAAGCTCATTGCTCACATTGTAAAATAATAAATTAAAAATGTTGTCCATTTTAACATGATTTAATTTGTTGATATTGCTTTTTACTAAGGAATATTCCTGAAAAACCTGTTGGACTGTTACTTTACTCATTTAAGTTCAAAATAGATTGCTTCATTAAACTTTAAGATTAACTTACAGTTATATTGCTTATTAAAAATACAAGAGACTATATTTTTATTCATATACCTAAATTCTTAATTTTATGTCATGTATTACGACTGAAACCATTCAATTAATAATGTAATTACTATATTTTTGTTGAAATCTAGATTTTTTACTATTTTGATACAACATAAGATACACAAGTAAGATAATGAAACTGTCTTCATTTTTTTATAATAATCACAAATTATTTTATTTTAAAATTAATTTAGTTTTTTATATTATCACTCGTCCCATTTTATTTTTTTGCACAGTAAAAACATATATTTAAAAAACCTAAAACAGAGTCAAAATAAATCTGTATTACAAATATTTATCAAATTAAATTAAAAAATACGGTAGTATATATGTACAAAACTGCCTATGCATGAATTTACTAATCTGTAAAGGGAATGAAACTTCTAAAAATATTCAAAATATTTTAATAATGATAAATAAATAAATTTCTTCTGTTATGCGCCAAATTTACCATCTCAAACCATAATTCTTTTTCTTGTTTAACTAGATGCTGTCATGGTTATGTAATAAGTTTTTGTGATTAATTAATTTGTTTTCTACTAGTTTGCTTTAACTGCAAAAAAAACTTAAGTTATTGATTATACCACTTAAGTTTACTTAAGTGGTATTGGTATTAAGTGGTATTGATTATACCACTTAAGTTTACTTAAGTGGTATAATCAATAATGACTAATATTTATATCTTTGAAAACACCGTCTTGCTCAAAACTATATATTATTTAGATGAACCAGTTCTTTTACGTGTGGAATATTATCATGAAACCAATATGTATATTTACCAAATTATAAAACTTTTTATAATGAACAATTTTTTCTCAATTGTTCACTTAAACAATTTATTTTGATAACCCGATATTATTCAAATGTAATCCTTAGTTGCTGTGGATAATATACAACCTTTTGAGACAGTTAAGCTTAAAGGCTAAGATCAATCTTGTCCGGTGAAGCCATGCAAAATGCCCCTTTAACCTTTAGGTCAGTGTCGCAATCAGTAAAGCCTGCTCGGGCTGTGGTAATTGTGTGACCATACCCCCTCCCCTCTTGTCAAATCTGAGCATTTTTATTGCGATATATGTGTCTTCAATGTCCATTCTTTGTCCCTTTAAATGTTGTATTAAATACTACAATGTATTATAGTAAAACTATATGAAGATCAATTAACATCGATTTGGTGATACTGTAGTCTTTCAGGATAGGCAGTAAGAAATACATTATTATATAGTTAAATGTTCATGAGGGTAAAAATGTAAGTGTCTCCTTAATTGGCAACTTTTAAGAAATAGGACAAAAAAATGTAATTTTCGTGCATAGCTCTATAGTTTAACTAATTTTGATTCTTAAAAACAAAACAAACTGATTGAAAGCTTAGGAACATTTAGGTCTCCAAATTTTGTAGCACGTTTTCGGTGTGATTCTGCATTATCAGACAACATGAGACATCAATGTTTGCAGAACCAAATAAGTAGGGATGTTGGAGAATTTTCAACGCCGCCTCAAAAACACAGATGGCACAAGTTATTATTTGTGATGGACTAGGTTGAATGGAAATATTCCGCTAGAATATAATTTTACCTAGATAAATTGTTGTTATAAAAATTAATGTATATTTTAACACATTCTTACGAAAACGATTTAAAAAAATATTAATTTATTTTATAATTATTAATTAGTCAATTTTACTTTTAATAGATACATAAAAATTACCATAGTTCAATCGAACGGCCACTAAATGTTATCTGGGACTCCAACATAAGCGCTATCGATATCAGGAGCAATCAAATGACATCCAATCACAACTTTACCTCTGTTTGTGGTAATCGGTGGAATCTGATGATGTTACCTATATAAATGAAAACTTAGATATATATTTTTTCTTTGCTGAAAACAAGTTTACTCAGAAACCTGGTTAAGCTAAAAACACATTAAAAAATTCTAATGTCTGATGATTTTGAAAATGTCGTTTAAACAACAATGATAATCACCTATTATTTAATCAAATAAAAATATGAATTCTAATTTTTTGACAATGGCCGTGATTTTTTTGTACGGCGGCCAACTTTTTATTATTTCTATTAAAGAAATCATTTTCTCGAACATTTTTCCAAAACCTATCCATTTAGGAGCTATTCCAAGCTGAAGTTTTAGACATTACAATTCTACAGTTTGACTGTGTCATAGAGCACAGATACCACATAATGTATCTCAGAAACTAAAGACATTTTTAAAACTTCAGCTTGGTATAGCTCCTAAATGGATAGGTTTAGGAAACAAATTTGTCAAGATTAAAATATTTTTAGAGTTTTGTGAAGATAAAATACAGGGTGTTCCATAATAAATTTTAAAGTTGGTGGCCACATTTGAATATGTCAACCTTTACAAAATCGCAATTCATATTTTTTATTGCCTAAAAATTAGGTGACGTTCCCCATATAAAGTTTTCTCTAAATTTCAAAGTTCATGAAAAGCCAATGGTGGCACAGTTGATTTGTTAACTGTGCGTATGAAATTTCTCATAGAACTTGGTATTTAAAATATCAATTTCGTTTTAGACATTTCGAAACTCTGAGTTTATACAATTTAAAACACGCTTAGTTATATAACAAGTTAATCTCAGCATATACAATTTTTGGCTTCAGTAGGAAATATGTCACTGATAAATCTCAGTCGAATAGGATCAACCATGCCTTTGAACAAATCTGGTCATGGTTATCAAACAAACTTATAACTTATAACCTACAGCGTATTTTATCTCAGGCCAGTCTATAAACGTAAATAAGAATATAAAAAAGACTACTTTCAATAATTATAAGACAAAGTTATAAGTAAATCAATTTTATTATTATTATATTTACTTTATGGAAATGAAAACCAATTTAAAACTTTCAGGATATAATTATAGCTATAATTACAGCTGATTAAAAGTGTCAAATTATTTTAAAGCCACATTATTACTAGTTAATAAAAATATGATTGGCCCATGCCAACTAACCTACAACTAAGAAAGTTTCTAATAAAAGATCTATCTTATTTATAAATTAAGCAACTAATCAAGAAATGTATTGATAAATATTCGGATAGGAGAAGAATTGATTTGTCTTTGTAAAGATAACAAATCAAAATTACACGCAACATCTATTCAGTTGGTTTAAATAAACCAAATCTTAATATTTAGATTTCAATTACATTATTTAAGATAACTATGATGATACATTAATACAATTAAAATTTAATCAATTATTGGTAATTTGATTTATTTGATTTATTTATAGTACACTATTACAAGAAATGGAATATATGGCTGGAAAAATTTTTAAGTAACCTAATGAATGAAGACGAATAAATAATAAAAAATAAAACAAAAAATACTCGTACTAGTTGAAGATACTGATTGACCTTTAACCAAACGTGTGGTCCGTGTTAACAAAATGTTGACTGACATGTAATCCTTGATGTGTTTTGAGTTAGATTACAGCCGATGCAGCTGAAATATTGATGCCATCAAACAGAATACCTGATAGTGTCAGTCATCCAACCAGATAGAAATGTAAGAGTATTTAGAAGCAATGCTTTTATATGTATAAAAATATTAGGCCTATTATGAATAATGAACACATTTATAGAGAATCTATATTGATATCATTAATAAAATGCCTTCTTTTGGTGTTTAATTAACTGATTCTACATAATTTGTTATCAAATCAATGATTATGTCATAGTTATACAATACAAAACACTGTATATACATATGGTGAGTACCATGTTATGAACTGATAACTGGTAAGTAATACTAGATAAGTTAATTAACCAATCAATCAATTAACCAACGAGTATATGCCTTTATTAATCAGATATACTTATAATAGTCTTCCTAGATAACTATTTTTCTGCCAAGTTACTTAATTTACTATTATGTGGTATTTATTTACTGTCAAAACATTTTAAATCAAATATCTGATTGTATTAATTTGATCTATTATTTAAACTAAACTGAAAAACGTAATAAACCAATACACGTTCAAAATAGAATTACATATTTGATTACATTAGCTGGTATTAGGTGACAACTAACACTATTTGCATCTGTCTCAGTTATATAAACGTATTTGGTTGACTCAATCAACATCTTTGTAGTTATGTTGATTTCCATTATACATCACCATGTTAATTAACGATCCTGTCTAAGCAACAGATGGTCTTAGGATCAAGGCATAGACTTGCACAGAAGATTGCATAATTATAGTCTAAGCGTTCAAATCTAATCTCTTTAATATTAATACTAATAGGATTTCTTTTTTTGATGTTTTTAATCTATATAAATTATACAAAATATAATTATATTTTATTATATAAAATTATATAAAATATTGTTAAAATTATATAAAATATGTGTATATCATAATCTAAAAGGTTTCGAATTTTTAATATTAATATGAGGTATAACGTGGTAAATCCATCAATAAAAGGGATTTTATTGTAAGGAATAACTTTTTTAAAGATTTATTCAAGCAAGTTTGAAATTAACTATTTTTAAAATACTGCGTAATTAAATAAGAATAAGTATTTAGAAGATTATCGATTTAGAAGCTTATTTCTCATTCCGAGCAAGTATCCTTATTCAACATAACTTAAAGCTTTTGAACCTAATTTTCGTAATATCGATTTAAAAAAATTATTTTTTTTTTTGTGGAACTATTTAATTATAAACCATCTTTGTTGCTACATTTTAATTTAATTTAATTTTGTTTTGTAATAGATTGCTGCACAGTTAAAAAATTAACAAATAATTTTTTTTTATATATTTTCACATAAAGTTTTTAATTATTTCCTCGTTTATATTTTGATTTTGTGTAAATAGTTTTTATATACCAATTGTTAATAATTCCCATAATATACTAGGTCATAAAAATAATGTTTATTAAGATTCTATTAAATTAGACATTAGATATTTAAAATGGTATGTTCTATGTAGAAACTACTATACAAAATAATTACAAACATGTGACTTTTTGATAGAACTAAAAAATATATATAAAAAAAACTCAAGCATGCAGGGTTAGTAAAAAGCTAAGAACAAGAAACATGTAAGAAGAGCGTTGGAATTATAAAAGACAATTGCTTGAAGGAGGGTTTTATGGACATGAAATGTTAAAATCAACAGTAGGTGATGTATATTTAGTCGAAAAGGTGTTGCAACGAAAAAAGGATAAGGTTAAAGTACGATGGTTAGGATTTAATAAAACGGAAGATTCTTGGATACCTAAAAAAGATCTAATATAATGATAGAGCATCATTTTGGGTTGAACCATTACAAAGGATGGAGATAATACCGCAAAAAGACAATTTTACTATTAATAATATAGATGAACTCACAGTGGATGGTTCTCAATTCAATACTGGGAAACACGGTGTTTTGTTACCAAACACGGTGCGTTGTCTGGTTACCGGTCCTTCCAATTGTGGAAAAACAAATGTAGTATTCAATTTGATTACAAACCCTAAAGGATTACGTTTTAATAATTTATATGTATTTTCAAAGTCACTACAACAACCAAAATATCAGTTATTGGAACAAATACTCAATAATGTGCCTGAAGTTAAATATTTTAAATTCAACGCGAGCGAGAGTGTCATGCAACCACAAGAGGCTAAACCATTCTCAGTATTCATATTTGACGACGTATCTTGTGAAAATCAAAATACAATAAGAAATTACTTCGCCATGGGTCGACATAACAACATAGATAGCATTTATATTGGTCAAACTTACAGCAAAATACCGAAACAGCTCATTAGAGACAATGCAAACATGTTAATTGTATTTAAACAGGATGAAACCAACCTAAAACACATATATTATGACCATGTAAGTGCGGATATGCCATTTGAACGATTTAAAGAGTTGTGTGGAAAGGCTTGGGCTGAAAAATATGGGTTTTTAACAATTATGAAGGAACAACCGCTAAACAATGGTCGATACAGGATAGGATTTGATAAATTTATACTAATACACTGATCATGATGTAAAACATTCATTGTTGTACAACACGTCTTGCTACAAACATGGTTAACCAAGAAAAGTTAATAAAGGAAATAAAATCACTTAGTGATTCTATTCGAGATAAAAACAGAGCATTAAAATTAGGTATTAGCGAAAGGGAGAAATTTCTTGAATCTACTTTTAAACCTATTACTGAACCCTTGAAACAATTAAACAAAAAATTTGCTAAACCCGTTTTGGAAGGAGATGCAATTGCACCTATTACAAAGTTTGAAAGAGAAAATGTAAAATCAGAAGATTTTAGTGATGAAGACCTGGAATCCTCTACATATAGTGGTTTTACCGGTGGAGAACCTGAAAGAGAGCTAGAATCACCAGACTATAGTGGTATAAGAGAATTATATGAAGTAAAAGCTAAAAGAGGACATGAAGATGTATCAACTGCTAGTGAAGAGGAAAAAGAAGAAGAAGCAAGGGAAGGTCCGTCAAACATAAGCTTGTTGGGTGAAAACATTCATAACAAAGGACCTTTAGGAAGGAAATACATGATAAAAATGTTAGCTGGAATAAATCCTAATAAAAACTACCATAGTTATGGAGTAAGATTAACAGAAGAAGGTTTAATGGTTGGTAATAGCCCGGTAGATTGATGAAGATGATAATATTATTGTTGGTAATCAAAGATATAAGGGCACAAGAGGATTATTTGAATTATTATTTGAAAAAAAGCCTTTAGAATTGTTAGTTAAAGAAGAAGACATGGAAGCATATAAACAGATTTTGGAACACACCAATGCATACAGGAGAAAATATTTAGCTGACCAACCAGTTTTTAGATCTAGGTCTTTAAAATATAGAGTATTTGTATCCAAGTTAATACCAACAACGAGAAGACAACCAATGCCGATAATGCCAAGAAAACCTGTAAAACGAAGGTTTGTGTCATCCACTTTGGATATAAGTGCTGCAGAACCAAGAAAAAGAAACAAATCTGTTACAGGTACAGGTTTAATGAAGAAACTACATAACACAAATGTGATTTATTACAATAATATCAATAAATTGGTGGATAGAATGAAACTAATACATGAAGCTAAAGAAGCGGGTCATACTGGATTGAAAAACGAATGGGTGGCTTTAGTGGATGAACTCCGAAACCGTGGGGTAATCTCATAAAAATGCGTTACTCCCTAGAATACTATTCAGTTGCACCATGAGTGTCGACAAGTTCGGACGTTACTCCTCGGATGGGTTATATTATGCGAATAGTTTAAAAAGAAGTGCTGGTTTACCACAAACACCTGATGGAGATTATGATATGAGTAATAAAAGGTTAAAAAACATAAAAGATCCTACGGATGAAAACGATGCAATAAATTTAAAAATATTAAAGGAAAAGATATCGCCAACATTAAGACTACAAAATAACACATATGACGCAGAAGATCATAGAATTATCAACGTTGGTAAACCAAATCAAAACGGTGATGCAATAAACAAAGGTTATTTGTCATCTGAATTAAAAAATACGTTAAAATTCAATGGGAAAACGTATAGTGCTAACAATAAACGTATATCCAACGTGGATGACCCTAAAGATGCAAAAGACAGCGTAAATAGACGCTATTTACATTCCTTGATACCTGAAAAGACAAAAGATGGATTTTCTTTTTATAAATTTGTTATTAACGATATAGGTTATCCAAAAAATGAAAATGATGCTGTAAACCTCAAATATATAAAAGATCATTGTGTCATACATGATGTGGGAGTTATCGATTGTCTTGGTAATTGTTTAGCAAATGTAAAAGATGGTTCAGCACCAACAGATGGAGCAACGGTGGGTCAAATGAAGGAAACTTTAAAACAAGAAACATCTGGATTTGTAAAACAAGACCAAGTAGTATCGCGAAAAGGGGATGTATTTGTGCAGGGAAATGAAAAGTTTACATTACTTGAAGAAAAGAATAATGCTTGGGATGGTAAAGGAAAGAAATTATCATATATAGGTATGGGTACAGAATTCTTTGATGTTCCAGTTGTAGCACAAACTATATGTTCTAATCCATACAATGATGAACCTTACATATGTAGGTTTAAAAAAAATACGTAACGTATCTCCTGGTACCAACGATTTCGATTGTGTTGTAGTTAGTCAATCTTTGATATTAGATAAACCAACTAGTGATGTTTTTAATGCAGATAATAAGAAAATAGGTAATTTAAAACAAGGAAGTGATCCAAATGATGCTGCAACTGTAGGACAGGCTATAACAACTTCATTAAAGGACCATAAAGTATATACTTGTAATAATAAACGTATTACAGAACTTAAAGACCCTCAACATGTGGATAATGCTGTTACTGTTAATTTTCTTATTAAAGTTTTAGGAAATGCATTATTTGATATGTTCAATATTATTGCAACCCGTACACGTTGGGGTAATTGGGTGTCTGAATCCGAGAGAGGTAATTGGATTAAAAAGGAAATCTTTAATAAATACTTTATTAACCCTAATACGCAAAAGTTTAGATCATCAGATTGGGGTGATATTGATATATAATATAAGAACGCAATAAACGACCTCATTTATGTCCAACTTGTCATAGAGTTAACACATAAGTTGTACATTTCGATTATAAAAGGACAATAATGACATTCCAGCACATCAGTCCATATCGAGACAGTATACGGAAAGGAGGTGGGATCACGTCCACAGCGGTTTCTCTGTTAAGTAAAGCTTTAAATCGTATTCCAGTAGGATCTATCGTAAATAGAGCAATAGACGCTTTACCATACGAATTTCATATACCGGGAGGTTATCAGTATTGCGGACCAGAAACTAAATTGAAAAAACGACTGGAAAGAGGTGATCCAGGCATAAATAAGTTAGATCAGGCTTGTAAAGAACACGATATCGCATATTCCACGTTTACCGATTCAAAAAATAGGTCAATCGCTGATAAAAAGCTAGCGAATATAGCTTGGCAACGAGTAAAGTCTAGTGACGCTAGTATTGCGGAAAAAGCAGCAGCTTTAGCGGTAACAGCAGGTATGAAGGCTAAAACAGCGGTAGGAGGTGGAAAAAGGAGGGGTAAGAATAAAAAAGGATCAACCATGAGAAAACATGGTGGTAATATTAGACTAAAAAGACGTTCTCCGAGGAAAAATAACAAAAAACCGACAATATGGTCAATGGTAAAAAACGGGGCTGGTCTATACCTAAGACCGTATCGTGCATATTAAATAAAAGAAATCAATTGGTTATACCACATAAAGCGTTGACTAATGTTGAATTATTTAAATATATTTCCTGTTTAAAAATACCATTTTTCCGCGGAGTATTTATGAAAGACAGTTTACCAAAGAAAATATGGAAAAATGAGACTGGAATCGTAAATTTGGATAATACTGAAGGGCCCGGCACCCATTGGGTGTGTTATAAGAAACTAAATAGTAATGTATATTATTTTGATAGTTTTGGAAATTTGCCACCACCTAAAGAACTTGAACATTACTTTAAATCTGCTAAAAACATATATTACAACTATAAAAGAGAACAACCTGATAATACTTCAATATGCGGCCATTTATGTTTGGAATTCCTAGCTAAAAGTATCAGTCACTATTGAGATGTCTTCCTATACGGTATCATTAACAGGAAAATCGTCCACTTTACGAAGTATCCTTTTTCCAGCGTTACGCTTGCAAAAAGGAAGATTTTGGGAGGCAGCACTGTTGGATTTTACAACTTACAACTCTATTCCCAATGTTACGGAAGGTAAAAATAACTTATTGCATTATTATAAAGGAAAGGATGCCAGTGGGAAGTTTACAGACCTAGAAGTTTGCACTCTACCCACAGGTTTTCTATGAAATTGATCATATTAATGAATTTTTGCAAAATAAAACGGGAAAAGACAATATAACGCTAAAAGGTAATAACAATACAATGAAAGCTGAGCTTACTTCAAAATATTATATAGATTTCAGTAAGTCAGACTCAATTGGTGATTTATTAGGATTTCCCAAAGATGGAGCAATTTTAGAACCAAATAAAACACATTCCGGTAAACAAACTGGAACAATATTAAAAGTCAATAGTATAGACATAACTTGTAACATTATACAAGGAGCTTACAGAGATGGAGCAAATACTCATATAATACATACTTTTTACCCCAGTGTGCCACCTGGATTTAAAATTGTTGAAAAGCCGCAAAACCTGGTATATCTACCTTTGAACACCACTTTCATTTCAGACATCGTGTTGAACGTATTGGATCAAGACGGTAACTTGATAGATTTCCGAGAAGAGCCTATTACGGTTAGATTACATTTAAAATCAACACTTTAATACAAAATCATGGGTTTAACATTTAAAAGCGAACAACCTACGGGAATCCGCATTAGTAGCTCTTCAGCTGTGGAGGAGTTAACACGCGAGAACATTCGTTTCTTAGAGAGAATTGGATTAAAAGTAACCGATAATGGATATACTGGATATAGCTCAGGGTCCAACATTCGACGAAACCCTATGGGAAAAAGAATATCACACCCACAACCCTTACACTTCATCAAAATTAAACAATAACGATGAAATTCGTATTCCCATACAAAATCAAGACATTTACACACTACCATGTGAAAGTTACTTGTATATTGAAGGAAAAGTTACTAAAAAGGACGGTACTACTACTGGTACAACAGTTCCATTTATAAATAATCCCATGGCTTTCCTGTTTGATGAAATTAGATATGAAATATCAGGTGTAACAGTTGATTCTACTAAAAAAGTAGGTATGGCAACAACTTTAAAGGGATTAACATCTATATCACCTAATGAAACCAATTTAATACAACCTGCAGGATGGGTTTTACCTGCAAAAGACACAATCACTCCAGATACAAATGGAAATTTTGATTTTCATATTCCGTTACGTTTGTTGCTTGGTTTTGCTGAAGATTATAGGAAAATAATATTAAACGTTAAACAAGAATTAGTTTTGTTGAGATCTTCAAACGATAAAGATATTATTAAAGCTCCAGACGGTACAACAGATGCAACTTTAGAATGGAAATTAACATTAGACAAAATTGTATGGAGAGTTCCACATGTTAAATTAGCTGACGAGCATAGAATGCTACTGTTAAGAAAGTTAAAGGCTGATCGTGATATTGTAATTCCTTTTAGAAGTTGGGAATTTCATGAACATCCCAGCTTGCCAACTACGGATCGACACACTTGGACAGTTAAAACATCTAATTATGTGGAACGAGCCAGGTATATTATATTTGGTTTACAAACAGGCAGAAGAGACACCATCACCAAACATGCAGGCCAATTTGATCATTGCAACTTGAAAAATATTAAAGTTTATTCAAATTCACAATTTTTTCCATACGATAATTTAAATGTGTCATTCGCTAATAAAAAGTACAGCATATTGTACGATATGTATGCAAGATTCCAAAGTTCATATTATGGTAAAACGAATGCACCTTTACTATCACCAGAAAAATACTTAGATGGTTACCCTATAGTTGTAATCGATTGTTCTAAACAAAATGAATCGGTAAAATCATCAAGTGTAGATATAAAAATAGAAATGGAATTCAACGCGCCTATACCGGCTAATACAACTGCATACTGTTTAATTCTACATGATAAAATCGTAACATACACACCTTTAACTGGAATTGTTAAAAATGTATTGTAAAAGACCGGTTTTCCTACATTCCAATGCATTCCGCGAGTATAAAAGCAGAGCGTTCAGCTCGCTCCTCATCAGTTTGTTGCCTGTTGTTGTATGGGTAGCAGCATCTTATTCAATATGGCTTCTCCTAGTGGTACACAAGAAAATGTAGTAGATATTGAGAAGGAGATATCCGACTTTTTAGATCTTCAAGGTCAACCGGAGGGAGATGAACACAACGCTTGCGGACAACTCCACGCCAGTAATAATGTTGAGGAAAAAGGTAAAAGAAGAAAGAATGCACACAAGAGGAAAAGGGATATTGAAGATAATATTTCTCCTAACATATTAAGTGAGGTATTCTTGCGAATATTTTACCCAATCTCTTCCAGTTTGGACAAAAGTGTTTTAATTGGTGTTATGAAATCTACAGATTATTCCCCTACTGTAATTTTAACTCATGGACCCAAAATGATTTTGTTTACGGACACTGCTTGGGAATCGTTTATGAAACACTTGCATCTGCTAGAATGCTATTTAAGTAGTAACATGTTTGGAAGAAAGACAAGAGTAGGCCTTTTGGATTCAAATGTGGAAATCGATATTGTTAAACATCGTGGTGATCATCAGTTGCGGTTTAGAGACACAACAAGACATGATAACAAGATTCAACTTAATCGAGAAGAGTTTTTTATTCTAACTTGTGCAACTGAACCAATAACGAGATACTTGAGACAACTGGTGTTTTCAAGTTCAATTATTAAAGATTATCTGGAAGACACTTTGGACAAACAACCGGACGCACCTATATTGTACGGACCTGTAGATACGTCTATATTCAATAGGGTTCCTCATGAAGTACAAATGTGGAGACAATTGGAAAAGTACGCTCAACTACATAAGAAATCAGTAAAACGTGAAGAAGAGGAAGAAGAAGGAGGAGAAGAATCAAGTGTTAGTGATGAAAATGAAAACAAGGAAAATGTAAAGATGGAAACCTAAATGACAATTAACTACACAGCAATGGTTAATTTTTAAAACAATATCAAACACTTTGTGGGGTTAGGCCTACCGGGGACGGTGCCCACGTTAAATATACACCAACGTGCCAACAACTGTACGGCCGGGTATAAAAGTCGTACCTACCGTGGTGTGGAAATCAGTTGACCTTTGGACTTCGTCATGAGCAGACGAGTGATCTTCGCAATGGACAAGGACAAGGAAGAAGAACAAGTAAAGTCCAAACCTGGTATAATTGAGTTCCAAGCGTTTCGGGGTAATGATGATAGATTTATCATAAAAGAACTTGTGTTTTTCGACATCAATACAAGTGTTCCTTATTCGTTTTTATTTAAACCACCATGTTCTTATTCATCTTTAACTAGTAAAGCCGCTACTACCAACAGATGGATTTCAAAACACTTCCATCATATCGATTGGTATGATGGTTTTACAAGTTACACGGACTTGTATCACATTATGCATCACTTTTCAAACAAGTTTACCAATATTTACACAAAGGAGCTGGAAAAGAAAAGATGGATCGAAGGATTTACTCATGTTCCTGTTAATGATGTGGATTTGGATAAAAACTACAAGTATACAATGGAAAATGTTTGTATTTGTACTAAAAGCCCAGAACATGAAAAAGATAGACATTGCGCTTTAAAAAACGCCTATAAACTCGCATCTTACCTTCAAAGTGGGGAAATGGGGAGTGGTGGGGGTGACGGGGGTTATATAAGTGAAGAGCAGACCGGGACCTGGCATGAGTATTACTCGAGATTCCGAGACGACAACATCTCCCAGCAAGAAGACGAAGAAGACGATCTATAACTTGACCATGGCATCTCACCAGTTCCTGCAAACTTTGGTTGAGCAGTTCAATGCTTACTCCAAATCTACCATACTACCCGTCAAGAAGTGTTCCGAACTTAAAGACGAGAAGCACTACATTATCCACGCCATGAAGAAGATGGAGACTACAGTTGGAGAGGCCATCTGCTGCAGTCTTAGCGAGGCACCATTCACTCCGGGGGATGAGCCCAAGTTCCAAGTCTACCTGCCGAAACGGTTCGTCCATCTCCTCCAGAACGAGGATCTGCGCTCCATCCAACCCGGCTGTCTCTACCTGGTTTCCCACGGTTGCACGGGTAGCAATTCCACCGAGTTGACCATCCACATCGCCGACAAGCAGCAGTGTTAGATTTAAGTTTTACTATTGTACATATGTTATTGTAATGTTTTATAAATAAATAAACCATAAAAGACAAAAAAAAGAATACAAAAGGACAAAAAATGCAATATATCAATATGTGAAGTTTGTCACATATTGATATGTTGCATTTTTTTTTAAACTTCGCGGGTGACCTTGACCTTTGACCTTTGCATTTCACAGTTACCCCCACCACCACGCTACAAGTCAAACCTGCTTGAATGCAAAACACCCCCACCACTTTTTCATATACCTCCAAGCGCTGTGCCTCGTCTTCATTTCAACTCCAGCAGCCAACCGAACAACATCAGTATGTCTCTGAACGTAAGCTGTGCCAGCTATGAGGAGGTGACGATCAAAACGCTCAAACGATCAGGTAACGATCAAGGAGCTGAACGACTTGTACAAGGAGTTGCAGCTGATGGTGGCAAGAGGCTACCGTATAAACGTGCAAGTCTACGCTTGCAATATACGGAATCTTCGGCAGCCGAAGGAAGAGCCTGGACATTCCTCTTCAACGACAGCTTCCTCACCGGCGTCGATGAAGACCGAGCCAGACAACTTGGATTACTTCAGCTGACTAGCGGTTGTCTTCCTTGTTCTAACCATTGTAGAATATGTTTATTTTTTCATTATATTAAAGAAGTAAAAGAGCAAAACACCTATCTTGTTACTGACATATGAGCTCAGTAACAAGATAGGTTTTTTAAAACACAGTTTGAATGACCTTGAAACTTCCCCCTCCACTGCTTCGCTACCCCCACCACTTGACTATTGGTGTACATGGCACATCACAATTGGAAACCTCATTCCATCTTCAACAACCAAACCGACAACATCAACAATGGCAAACCTACCAACAGATGAAAGATGTCCTCACGCGTGCTGTGACTTCATCCACGAGTTGGAGAAGAGGATGCAGGAGAGGGCGATAAGAAAAAAGCAGATCCACTCAGAAAATATCATGATAGTCAACGGCTATATTTTATTGTTCGGCCTTATTATGGTTGTACTTTTTATACTGTATGGCATAGTCACATGTGTCGGCAAGGTTGCAGAAGAAAACGCCCGCCACCATCAATTGGAAAGTTTCAACGTTACTTTCTAGGTTTTCCTTTTTTTAAAACTCCGTTTGGATGACCTTGAAACTTCCCCCACTACTCCACCACGCCCCCCAACACTTCACCATGTTCCTGCATGAGCATCACATCACCCGTCATTCCTTGTTCGACAAGCAACCATGGCGGACAACACCATCAGCCAAGCTGACTCCACTACTGATGTTGGAACGAGTACAGGTTGGACACTATCCATCGACAGTGTTCACTATTTGGAAACAATTTGGAACGGATGAAAGAAATACTGCGAGACAACCCTGGGATCATAATACAAATGAATTTCAACTATGATTGGTCGCAAGTTACATTGCGGCAGGAGGACAACAACGGTCAGCACTCACCGCAATACTCACCAATGTCACCGATTTACCCATACAGTGAATCTGATGCGGGTGAAGATGTAGGAGACAACGACGAGGCTGATGGGGAGTGACCTTCTTTCCTTTTTTTTTAAACTCAATTTGGATGACCTTGAACTTTCCCCCTCCACTCCTTCCTTTTTTTAAAACCCAATTTGAATGACCTTGAAATTTTTCCCTCTACTTTTCGATAATGTTACAACTGACTGCAGCTCACCTCATTCCTTGCTTAGCTACCATGGCGGACAGGACTCTTTCTCAAGTTGACTCCACTACAGACGAAGCATTTCCCTTGCGGTGGACTGTTCATTTACAAGATGCGACAGAAGTGGAAGTCTTGTATCAAAAATTACTCTATGTATTCAACGGGAACCCTGGACCTCTTAAATGTAGAATTAATTTGAATTTTGATGCAACCAGGGTCGGCACAGAACCTTCAATTTCAAGCCAGCCTCAGCAACGAGATTTTACACATTTATACACTCCAATATCACCGGAAGATGTAACTGTCTGCGAGGCTGACTCAACTACACGTTATGTTCAGCCAAAGCCTTGGGTGTTGATTATTAACAATGTTTACAAAGTGGAATTGGTATGTAATAGATTAAAGGAGTTGATAGTACAAGATCCCGGCCTGCGCTTTCAAATAGACATACATTTCATCTGGGGAGCACCTGCGCGGAGCTCTTCGTCTGACAGCTCTTCACGTACGACGGACGAGGAGGAGGAGGACGACGACTAGTCATCTTTTTTAAAACTCCGTTTGAATGACCTTGACCTTTCCCCCTCCACTGGGTTTATTTAAGGTGCACTCTCACTGACTACAGCATCATTTCATCGCGCACCTTCACGGCAGCAACATGGAGAGTCAACTCAACTACTGTTGCGAACAAAAATGTTTTTCATGGCCGAATGACATTGATGTGGTGGATGGTCTGGCGTGTAGAAAATGTGAAGCTTTTGGTCAATGCATGTGTAAGTGCAAGTCTTGGAAGAAGCCGAAACCAGAGTTGAAGACATTCCATGTGTACCAGATGAGAGGGCATAAGTACACTTGTTGCCCTGAACGTTGCATTGAATTCACACTAAAACAGCTAACTGGCTGCAAATTGTGCAACAATCATTTTGCAGGTTTTTGCAAACATTATTTAGGAGCGTGTCAGTACAGATCAACTTGGCATACTGAAGCACTTACTATCAATGAAATCGCTATAGACTCACAAGAGTAGTCTTTCTACTCTTTGACTTTTTTAAAACTCCGTTTGAATGACCTTGAAATTTCCCCCACCACTTCCCCATATATCTAGAGTACGCAGAGCCTGGGGGTCAGTCGCTCGGCGGCTGTCGTAGGGTGCACATCCGTGTTGTGCAGTCTGCTGTGCAGTTTTGATTTTAACCAGTTCAAGGTCACCACACTTAAACTCTGGCAAAAACGTCAAGCTGTTAAAGACAATCCTAAGTCCCAGGTTCACAGTCAACCTCAAGGTCATCACACTTTAACATGTAAATTTAAGGTAGCACCAAAACGGTGCTACCTAGCTTGACATTTTCAAGTTTCCCGAGGTCATCACAGTTCCCCCACCTCTTCCCATATACCTAGAGTGCGCGGGGCTGGACAGTCAGTCGCTCGGTGGCTGTCGTGGGGTGCGCATCGCGGTTGCAGTAATGGTGAAACGCGGGAGTTGTATCGGTTCAAGGTCACTCGAGCGGTGTCACATGACGGTTTAGGCAGAGTCACGTTGCAAACTTTGAGTTCCCTCGGCACTTTTGCTGTTTCTCGTCTAATTTCGCTCCAAGTTGTCAAGGTCATTGAAACCTGACTGAAACTCGGAGCGTAGTGCGAGAAACAGCAAAAGTGCCTAAAAATTTTAGGTTTCAGCGTGACCTTGACCTTTGTGACATCGATGACGTCATCTTGGTGACGTAAGGGGTGATGACGTCATCGCCACGTCATTTCTGCAACGTCATGGGTGTGACGTCACAGAATGACGTAATTGGTGATGACGTCATCGATTGCGTCATCGATGACGTCATCGATGACGTCATCGGTGGGGTCATTGACCTCGATGACGTCATCGCTCAGGTGACCTTGAACTGAGCCAGCTCCCGCGTTTCTCCACTACTCTAACAGATGGATATAGATCCTGAATTCAGCAAATTGTCCACTAGAAGAACTTTTCACAGGTCCCATCTAAAACTAAAAGGACAGCTCTTATTTCATGAAATAAAAGGAAAGTCTCTATTACACCTTCTGGCATCTGACAACAATCACCTCTCTCAAACTGTCCTACTCACTGAACTGTCAATTCCAGGAAAATTAAAACAATTTTGCTCTAAAAACTACCTACCACTATTAGCTGAAATAAACCCTTATAATGAATTATTTGAATATCCTATTCTATACTCTAATACGAGTAAGGTATATTTGTTTGTATATATGCACGTGGATCTAAAAATTGCTCAAACGATTTTCTTCAAACTTTTCAAATACCTCATATCTGGTATAAAAACAATGTACATACAAGTCTCTATGGCAGGAAAATTCTTATTTCGTAATAATCATTAATTTAAATTTGAAAAATTTTAACATTGGTCTTATGAAGTTAAAAACAAACAAATTATGAAAACAGCTACAGAGCTGTCAAAGAGCAGATCACATGTTACAATATGAACATGTACTTTTGGATTGTAAGCTAGTCAGTAAATTTCAAAAATGTACTATAATAAAAAGATGGTTTAATATCGTACTTTATATTGCTGATTATGAATATTCACATAAATCAAAGTTAAGTGAAATAAAAAGAAAAACACTTATAATTATGAAGAATTGCACCTAATAAAAAAATTAATAAGTGAAATTAGCTGTTTATTAAATAGGTAATTAGAATCCCCGTGTTACAAATTCAACATGTGGTTCAACAAATATACACCAGAGAACAGAACCCGTAGGCCTACATTGAAACAGCCTGAAAGGCGAAAGAGCGAAGCGAACGATCTCAACGTGAAGCGAGTGAGCGCAGCGGACGAGCTCGTCTTGGTCTTCGACAATCCTTTTAGCACTTGGCATATTAGTCTGTAACTGATATTACTATACACAGTTGTTTATGTTTACCGAGCAAATGCTCGGCCCTCAGGTACTAATATTGAATTGGGCCTAATTTTGTAAATAATTATTTATTGGATGAATGGATCGAAGAGGGGTGAATGTTAGTATCAAACACTGTATTGAGGCAACCAGATTTCAATGCCCGACGATAACTTCCGAAGGAAGTTTTAGATCGACTTCAAACTTTTTACGTAGGTTTTATGCGTAACAGTAATTTAATCTCTATAGCCCTTCCCTTAAAATAAAATATTTGAATTACGAGTATAATGTACTTAAGAACATTTACGGAATCGGTTTACTCAAAAATGAAATTTTTGGAGATTTAAGTTCGTTGTTGAAGATATTCTGAGAAGTAATAAACTATTCATCCATAGTAAAATTTCCCTTAAGAAATGCATTGAAGGCTATTTAGGTTGTGATTGATTTTTTTCCAACGTCTATGGGTCAGACATAGAGCAAGGATTTGAAAACTACACTGTTGAGATTCATTCACAAACAATAAATGAAAATAGGATAAATACATTATTAAGTTGTTTAACTAATTTAAATACACAACTTGTGTATGAAAAATATGCTTCATCATCAGGTTATTCCTGCTCCAGAATAAGAAGTTCAATCTATAAATTTTAACCTTTACACATATTTAAATGATCAAGCTAATAACATTAAACGATAAAATATAAGAATGCAGATAAAATATAAGAATATTGGGCATGCAGATAATGTCAAATATCATGATCGTCATTAAAAACTAAACGTAAATATTTAAAATTTAACTTTAGTGCATGATATCACATCTGATATGATAGTTTAATTTGATTCAATATAAAAACCTTACAAATGTATCTTTATGCACTGTATTAAGAATTAGAAGCTCATTTTGCTATGCCGTTATTTTTTAATTGCAACGCCCTTGGAGCACTCCAAACAAAGAAAGTAGTGGGAAAAAGCCACTCCTGGCACAGATCAGCTGCCCCCCGAGCCACGTGCCGTGGCAGCTGGTGCCAGCTGCCATGTCACATAGCTTCCGGTGGGGGTTAGAGGGTATATATGAGATGCTGTAGTTATATGTTATGCCATATAGGTTGGTGTGGAGATGGCGATAGTGTTGGCGTTAGGGTGAAGTGAATTTGCGCATAAAATTAAAATTAAAAGTTAGTTCAAAATTGAAATTCGTTGGTGTTAACGAAACTCTAACAGTTGAAGAAAAATTAAGAGTTAGTTCAAAATTGAAATTCAAACTTATAACTGAGATGTGGAAAATATGTCAAGGTCATCCAGAGTAAGTTTTAAAAAATTCTATCCAACTATCACCAGAAATAGTTTTAAGTTGAAGTAGTTGGTGATAGCGGGATAATTGATTCGTGCCATGGGAGAGGTGTTTCTTGTTTGAAAGTTGGCGATCGAATGAGAAGTGCCGCCTAGGGAGAGGGCTTATAAAATGGCAACCTTCCCCCCACCACCCCTTCCCCCACTCCTTTAGACCAATAACCGGTCGCCGACTCTATGTGGTGAAACTGAACTAGACATGGCGGCCGCCATGGATAATTCTAACCTCAAATCTTAGCTCAGCTGTAGAGAATAGAGGAGTATAAAGTAGGAATTGTGGTGAGAGCACTTATATAAGGAATAGTGGGGGTAAAATAAAAAAACTTGTTGAACCCAGTCGATAGGTGTAACAAGTTCAAAATTGTTGAAGTGTAACATATAACGCAAGATGTCATGAATAATACTATCATCAACATTAACCCGTGAAGTTGTTGAAGAGTATAATGGGTTAAAACTGTACCGCTTTCTTACTTTACTTAAATTAGTTTTAGACTTTGAAACTGAAAGTTTAGAATTATTTTGTAATATGTGTTGTGTTCGCAACAGTTTCAATTTTAAACTCTGAGCAACCATTACAGGAGGTGTGTTATATGTTGAAGTCAAAAGAAGACTGAGAAATAAAATATGTTATAAAGAGATAAATGAAACAGAATGTCATGTACTAACAAAATAGAGTTATAGGTTAGAATTAACTAAATAATATGTAGTAATGAAACACTATGTGGTAAGGTTAGAAGTAAATGAACATAAATAATGTAGTAGCTATAACGATGCAATCAACATGAAAGCCAGTAAGTTAATGGTCGCAGCGCAAATGAGCAGTCTAGTTTTATAGCCTAGCAGCGGCCCACTTCCCTGGGCAGATGCCCGAGCCAACTACCTGGTTTTTATAGTGGAGCAATTACTCCGGGCAGCTGCCGCTGATTACCGACTTTCACCTGAGTAGTAGGGGGTTTTGGGGCAATGACCGGAAAGGTCAATGACCGCCTCCCCCTCCCCCCCCCTGAAAAAATGGAGCCCCCCCCCTTCCCCCACTCCTTCCCCCACTCCTCCGGGTCAATGGCCGGTCACCACCTTTCCCTACTCCTTCTAGGTCAACGACCGGTCACTACCGGTTGCTGACTCTATGTGGTGAAACCAGACTAAACATGACAGCTGCCATGGATAATTCTAACCTCAAACCTGCTGCGCATGCAACGAGTTCTCCGGATAGGAATCAGTCTATGCTATGCGCATGCGCCTAGTCCTGTATTACTCACTTTAGCGCTACTGCACATGCATAATTCTAACCTCAAACCTTGTTTTTGTGTTGTTGCGCATGCGCCGCTCCCCACTCCTTTGCCTTCCTTTTACACTGCTGCGAACTGGACTGGATTGAACACTGTACTGGAGTGAAACAACTTCCCCCACTACTCGAGAATCCGAGGAGCAATACGAGTCTGATCTTAGCGTCAGTCGTCAACAAACTTTCATAGCGAAAGGTTGTTGGCGACTCAGCAAGAGGTTTCAAATATATAGTAGGCCTATATATATTTGAACTTCTTATACTACGTTGCGTTTTTTAATGCAATGTGGTATGTGTGTGTGTGTGTGTGTGTGTGTGTTTAGTTGTATTTAATTTAAGAAATAAATTGCGCATTGCGATGTTAGTTTTAAGTTTAATTTAGCATTAAGGTGTATTAATTTTTAAGAGGTTTTTAGCATTAAGGTGTATTAATTTTTAAGAGGTTTTTAGCATTAAGGTGTATTAATTTTAAGAATAATGATGGTATTTGGTTGTGTTGAATTATTTGGTTTTTTAATAATGATGTGTTGTTAGTTTTAAGTGTTGGTAATACTAATTAATGTTGTTTTGCCTTACAGCTAGATGTTAGGGGGTAGATTAAATGTAAATTCAGAAGTTCGGTTGAACTTCACTTAGAAGGGGTGGGACATCCGCAAAATGCGGACTAGGTTTTTGCATTTTGTTTAGGAATATAATGGGTGGGATTAGTTTGGGTGGGGTTAGAGTTGCGTTTCTGCATTAGCTGTTCCAGTTTCCCTTGTAATTAGTGGTTACGCTTTGATGCGGGCCGGGACGTTACGCTTTGATGCGGACGGACCAAACAAAATTGCGTCGATGTCCCTCGCAGAAAGTAACTAGTGGGTTGGGAGTGGGAACCGTTAGGCAAACAGGGTGGTGGGAACAGTATTACTGTTCCCATCACCTTAGATTATTATAAATCTTGAATGACCTTGACCCACTTTTGGAAGGGTCAATGACCCCCCCCCCTCCCCCTCCCCCCCCCCGAAAAAATGGAGTCGATCCCCCCCCCTTCTCCCACTCCTACCCCCACTCCTTCCCCCACTACTCCGGGTGAACGACCGGTCATGACCTGAAAAATTAAAATGGCTATAACTTGATAACGGATTGACGGATTTGGACAAGCGATACATCATTGAAAAAGTCTATGTAAGACAAACATTTTGGTAAAAGAAGAATTTGGTTATTTTATTTTAGTCAAAAGTTATGCGAATTATTTTAAATAAATACCTTCTCTTTCCCCTTTTCCCCCACCTCCCAGGTCAATAATCAGTCTCGGCCAGCTGCTACCCCTCTCATTTGCATATTGTTATAAAAGACGCACCGACTGCGGCTAACATTTCATTCTGATTCCAGACGTTACGCTACGAACTTGGAGCCACAACCATGTCATCTCTGCCAACTACAACTTCTACTTTTACTTCTACTTCTACTTCAACTTCTACTACGGCTGTTACTGCACCTAAGAAAACTCTTCGTCTGAAAAATCCTCCTGACTGGTACAAGAAGCAACTTGGATCCCAACCTTCAACTTCTGGAGCTATTCTTCCGCCAACCAACACTTCTAGACTTCGCAGTATTTTTTCACCACCTTCACCTTCGCCTTCAAACGACTCCGCACCACCATCAACTATGATGCCGCCACCGCAGAAGCCAGTTCCCCGTCTTAATACCCCTTCAATTGAAACTATTGTCCATCGCCTTAGTACACCCATCATCCCACTATCACCATTGCCTCCTACCCCACCACTTACTATGCCTGAAGACCACACATATCATAAAACTAAATCCACTAAGCCTACTCCCAAACCTGCTCCTAAGCCTGCTCCTTCAGAGCAATTTCAATTATTACAAGAAGAGCGTCGTAGGGCATTTAGCCATCCCACTACTTGCCCTGAAGTGCTCACTAGGGGAATTAAGAAAGGATCAGCTTGTGGTAGGAAATGTGTTAAAAACGAAAGTTTTTGCCATGTACATGTCGTAAAACACCTTTCTGAACCACAACTGACAGAAACCCCCACTATTGAATACCAATCCAAAATTATTGGTGTGAAAGGAAATAGGCTTAAGAGAGGTTGAGTTTTTTTTTGAAAGTGTTATTGACAACGAACACATTTTGGCAAGTTGTAACGGCGAAAAATATAATATTAAAGTAATTGAATCCTTGCGCAAAGAGAAATCTGTTTATGAGTTAGACTCTAAAGACTATCTCCTCAGACACAAAGTGGATGGTATTACAAGGTGGGGGCGTAGAAAGTAAATTCACATAGTTTTTTTTCCAAATTGTTGCTTAAAAAATAATGGGGGAGAAACACAATGCGTTATAGCGTTGTGTTTCTCCCCCATTATTTTTTAATACTCTAAGTCTTGTGACCTACTAACCTACTTCCATCCGAGTAGTAAGAAAAGTACTTCCCCCCACTCCTTTGGGTGGATGTCTGGTCACGGTCAGCTCTTACCCCTCATTTGCATACTATTATAAAAGCGGAGCGAGCGTTGGTCACTAATTCATTTTGCTTCTACACGCCGCTCTTGTCGTTTCGTCTCTGCTGTTTACAATATTTCTTGCTTCAAAATGCCTCCTCATCTGAATGAAAATTTTAATTCTTCTGAAATTTCTGATGTTTTTGAACAATCTGAAGACACTTTAAGTAACAACAGTGAAAGTGAAGATGATGAGGACGATGATGATTATACTGTTGAACTTAGTGAAGAACGTAAAGTTATAGCAATTGATCCACAATTTCCATTTGATACAATAGAAAAGTTTATGGCTGAAGCTAATAAATGGTTGGACTCAGGATGTTATGTACGAATTGACTCTTTTATATTGTATGGTGATAGTCATTCTTTCCTTGTCACACCAAATGATAGATACCGCATGTTGCAGTGGGCACAATCTATGATGGAGTGCTATGAACAAGGTGTGGACACTGGCGGCTATTTTCTTGCACAACTAGTGTAATAACAAAATCACCCTTCCCCCACCCTACACCCTATCCCTTTCAAATTCTATAAAGAAGGGGGAAAGGAGTGGGGATTATAAAATGGTGGGGGAATGTGTATAAATGCAGGTTGTTTGAAGAGACTTTTATTATTGTGGCTTTAGCAGAAACAACATGGAGTTTAAATCTTCAGCAAAAATAAGGAACAACATAATAAAGAGAGAAATTCGCAAGAAAGAAAAGATTGAACTTATAAAATTACAACTTATAATACCTTCTATTGAAATTGGATGTAGCAAAATAAAGACTTTGGTGAAAACTAACGAATATTTGTTACAATTGCTAAAAACAATCGAAGAATTGAAAAGCAAGAATGGACATTCTACATAGTAAAATTTGAACATTTTAATATAAATAAGTAAACCCAAAAAAGTAGATGTAGAATAGAGAGCGAGGAATAGATCACTTTGTGGTAATGGACTAACATGCCACTTAGTGCTCTATTCCTCGTTCTCGCGTTAAATTGGATTACCTTGACCTATTTGTTCGACTGTTAGAATTTGGTTAACACTGTTGAATTTCAGTTTTGATCTAACGTTTATTTTTGTTCAACTGTTAGAGTTTTTTAATACTGTGGAAATTTAGTTTTAAACTAACTTTTAATTTATGCGAATTTTTAGTTCAACTCTAGTTAATTTATGCACAAATTTAGTTTAACCAAGTGTCTGTGCTCTAACCATTTCTACCTAAAAGTAACTAGAATTAGTTGGGTGGGGGAAAGTTCGTTAAAGCTCGAATATAAAGAAGTATATACTAAAACTCCAATGGGAATAAAGAACACGAATGAACAATTAGTTTGTAGACGGTTAATATTTTTGTTCAAAACGTTTGATTTCTTTGGATAGTGAAGAAGATGAAATAGTGGTGGGGGAACCGTTATAAAAGGAGGAACATGAGAGCCCATTTCATTTCTTGGCGAAATTTCGAAGAGTAAACATCTCAACATGTATAGTTGTGATAAATGTTCGGAATCGTTTCACGATGAAATTCTATTAGACTGTCATAAAGAACTAATTCACAACAACCCAGAAGAAAAACAAGAACAACAAGAACAAGAACAAGAACAAGAACAAGAACAACAAGAAGAACAAGATGAACAAGATGAAATAACAGCAACATCTTCAACTACTTTACCGAATCTACAAGTATTTGCATTACCTGGTAAAGTAGTAATGCATCATAAGATTCAAAATGAAAACTTGAAGCTAGAAGAATTTATTAGAGAAGCAAAACCAATCATAAGTAAAACTTTAAAAGAAGAATTGAAAAGATTAAACTTTCTTAAATTTGGTTTACTACTAGAAGCTATGTTTATAAATGTACAAGAAGAATTATCACCAAGAGGATTCATAACAAAAAACCAAACTATCATGGAAAGTTCAGACATTGATTCAATAGTTGAGAACTGTATAGAAGAAATATTAACCAAAATTCAGGAACACGAAGGAAGAGGATCTGGATGGAGTCTTACAAGTATTGAAGGATTAGATATAAGGGTTCACAAACATGGATATGGACTAATGGGATCTAGTTACATTCCTCTGCCAAAAAGAATTGAAGATACAAAATCTTGTATTAATGTCAAGAATGAAGATAACGAATGTTTTCGCTATGCGATAACATCAAAATTTGTATTACGAAATGCACATAGACCCAACCAAGAATATGAAAATGAAAGACACAGGTACAATTTTCAAGGAATAACATACCCCGTTTCTGTAAAAGATATATCAAGATTTGAGAAGAAAAATCCTGGCACGTCTAATAATGTTTTTGCATTAGATAGTTCAAACAAAGTGTATCCTTTACGTGTGGCAAAAGAAGAGCTACCAGATCATACGGATCTACTATTACTAACAAGAGGTGATGTGTCTCACTATGTGTACATAAAAAAATTCGACTCTCTTGTTAACAAGCAGCTTTCTAAAGATCGACACAGAAAGTTAATTTGTAAGAGATGTTTTAATTTTAAACGAGATGGAGTACATGGAAGAGAATGGCTACAAGATCACAAAAGGTTATGTAACAATAATTATGAAGCAAAGATTAATTTACCTTCGGAAAGCAAAGCATTTGTTACATTTGAAAAGGTTCATCATCAATACCGTATCCCTCTAGTTGTGTATGCAGACTTTGAATCAACACTTGTTCCTGTTGAAGATGAAAATTATGAAGCTCAAAAAAGTGTCAAGTATCAAATGCACAAACCAAACAGTTTTTGTTTAATGGTCAAATCAACATTATCAGAAGAACATTTAAACAGATATGGATTAACTTCAGAACCTTTAGTATATCGTGGTGAAAATGCGGAAAAAATATTTCTTGATCACTTATATTCAATAGCTGGAAATATGCAAAGATTATATACAAATATTGTACCAATGAAACCGATGGACGAAGAAGAAGAAATTCAACATGAAAATGCAACTCGCTGTTTCTTGTGCAAAAATGATTTTACTATTGAGAATTATAAAGTTAAAGATCATGACCACCTCACAGGTTATTATAGGGGTGCTGCTTGTAATAAATGCAACTTGAGCTATCGTTTACCACTATTTATTCCTGTGGTTCTGCATAACCTCAGCGGGTATGATGCTCATTTTATAATACCTGAATTAGGAAGAGACAACGGTTCAATAGATGTGTTGGCTGAAACTTCAGAAAAATTCATAAGTTTTTCCAAAACAGTTGGAAACGTCAAACTAAGATTCTTGGATTCCTACCGATTTATGCCGTCGAGTTTGTCCAAACTTTCTGAAAATTTAAGGAAACAAGATTTTGTCGAAACAAAGAAGATTGTAAATAGCGACAAACTGGATCTGGTACTTCGGAAAGGTGTTTTCCCATATGATTACATAGACAGTTTAGAAAAATTCAATGAAACATCACTTCCAGCAAAAGAAGAATTCAAAAGTAAACTTTACGACATGGATATATCTCAAGAGGACTATGATCATGCATGTAGAGTATGGAACGAATTAGGATTTAGAACATTGGGAGAATATTCAGATTTTTATGTTAAATTAGATGTAACTTTACTATGTGATATAATGGAAGAATTTAGAAATACGTGTTTTGCAGCATATGGATTGGACCCTCTTCATTCATACACTTCACCTGGACTAGCATGGCAAGCCATGTTGAAAGAAACAAATTGTAAATTACAACTTCTTACTGATGTAGATATGGTTTTGATGTTAGAATCAGGAGTTCGAGGGGGATTGACACAAAGTGTAACCAGACATGTTAAGGCGAATAACAAGTATCTGCCCGATTATGATGCATCAAAACCAACAACATTCCTAGGTTATTTCGATGCAAATAACTTATACGGATGGGCAATGTCAAATCCCCTTCCATATGATAATTTTAAATGGATAGATCCAGAATCGATTAGAAACATTATGGATTTACCAAAGCATGGTGAAACTGGTTACATTTTTGATGTTGATTTTGAATATCCTGAACATCTTCACGATCATCATTACGATTTACCACTTCTTCCAAAGACTGAAATTTCCCCTACTGGAAGATGGCCGAAATTAATGATGACTTTAACCGACAAGTCTCGATATGTTGGACACTACTGGATGATACAACAAGCTTTAGACTTAGGATTGAGAATTACAAAAATTAATCGAGTACTACAATTTTCTCAATCTTGTTGGTTAAAACCTTACATCGACAACAACACAAGAAGAAGAGCCAACGCTACATCAAGTTTTCAAAAAGATTTTTTCAAATTAATGAATAATGCAATATTTGGCAAGACTTTGGAAAACAAAAGGAAACATAAGGATATCAAATTGGTAACTGATCCAGTAAAATTACAGAAATTGGTGCAACAACCAAACTTTGGTTCATCTGTAATTATTAATGAAAATCTAGTTGTTATTTCCATGAACAAGAAGTCAGTTGAAATGGATCGTCCTTTGTATCTTGGAATGTCAATCTTGGATATTTCAAAAACACATATGTACGGGTTTCATTATAAGAAGATGGTTAACTATTATGGAAGAGAGAACATTGGTATTGCATATATGGATACGGATGCACTAATTTACTGGATTAAAACAAATGACATGTATGAAGATCTACGCACCTTTATATATAAAGATGATTTCGACTTTTCCGATTATCCTAAGGATCATCCAAATTACGACTATGACAGAAACAAGAAAGTATTGGGAAAATTTAAAGATGAAACGAATGGTGTGCCAATGATGGAAATTGTAGCATTAATGTCCAAACTGTATTCGTTTCAACTGTACATAAATGAGAGGAACGAACATCAAGTCACGAAGAAGGCCAAAGGAATAAAAACTTCTTTTCTTAAGAAGAATGTACAGTTTGAACATTATAAAAGATGTTTGTTTGAAAATGTTGAAACAACTGCAACGTTTAACACTATTAGAAGTTATAATCATCAAATTTTTAGTGTCAAACAAACAAAGTGGGCATTAAGCTACAAAGATGACAAGCGCCATATTTTAGAAGATAAAATTAATACTTTACCATTCGGCCACTACTCTCTAAACCCTATCGACCAGTAAACCTATTCTTCGTCCTCTACCTTCTTCCTTTTTCCTTTCCGTAAAGAAGAGGGGACATGGCAAAGCCCAATGCCATGTTCCCTCTTTTTTACACTAATATGAAATGGCCTTGACCTATATTTAAACTATATAAATGAGAATAAACTATTCTATGGATCAGTATTTTTACATGCGGTGTACAAGCAACATCTGAAGATGGAAAGTGTGAAGGACAAGATTGTAAATGAACTACATAAACCAGCAAGAAGAAGATTTCCAAGAAGAAGTACAATCATTAAAGGAATGAATGATCTTTATCAAGCTGATCTCATTGAAATGATACCGCACAGTAAATTAAACAAAGGATTTAAATATATTTTAACAATTATAGACTGTTTTACTAAAATAGCTGACGCTTTACCATTGAAGGATAAGACTGGTAAAAGTGTTACAAAAGCTATGGAAACCACAATACAAAGAAATAAATTTAAAATTAAACATCTACAGACCGATGATGGAAAAGAATATTTTAAAAAAGACTTTGGAGCTTTGATGAAGAAATATCAAATAAATCATTATTCTACAAATTCTGAAGTTAAAGCTTCAATAATTGAAAGATTCAATAGAACATTAAAAGGTGCGATGTATAAACAATTTTCAAAACGAGGATCATACGTGTGGTATGACATATTACCACAACTTATAAAAGAGTATAACAACAAATATCATCGTACCATTGGAATGAAACCTATCCAGGTAAATAGTGCTAATGCCAAAATTGTATTACAACGCATTAAAAATAATACAACACCGAAATTGGAAAAATTGCAACCAAAGAAGTTCAAGGTCAACGATAAAGTTCGTATAAGCAAATACAAAGGTGTATTTAGTAAAAGATATCTACCAAATTGGACTAATGAAGTATTTACAATTTATAAAGTGCAACCAACTATACCTGAAACCTATTTATTAAAGGATAACAAGGGTGAATTACTTCAAGGTGGATTCTACGGACACGAATTGTTGAAATCAACAGTTGGTGATGTATATCTTGTCGAGAAGATTTTACAAAGGAAAAAGGATATGGTTAAAGTCCGGTGGTTAGGGTTTGATAAAAGTGAAGACTCTTGGATTCCTTCAAAAGACTTAGTATAGTTGTTTAATAGCTCATTGTGTGTTTAACCTTTATACAAGATGGAGATTGTACAACAAAAAGATCGATTTAATATCAATAACATTGATGAATTGACAGTTGACAATGATAAGTTAAATCATGGAAAACATGGTGAATTACTACCGAATACGATAAGATGTCTAATAACTGGTCCTTCAAATTGTGGAAAAACTAATGTTGTTTTTAACCTTATAACTAATCCTAAAGGATTGCGTTTTAACAATATATATATTTTTTCAAAATCATTGCAACAACCAAAATATCAATTATTGGATGAAGTACTTGCAAGTGTACCTGAAGTAAATTTTTACAAGTTTAATGCCAGTGAAACAATTATGCAACCAAATGAAGCAAAACCATTTTCTATTTTTATATTTGACGATGTTTCTTGTGAAAATCATGACACAATAAGGAATTATTTTGCTATGGGAAGACATCATAATATTGATAGCATTTACATTGGTCAAACATACAGTAAAATTCCAAAACAACTTATAAGAGACAATGCAAATATGTTGATCATCTTCAAGCAAGATGAAACAAATTTAAAGCATATATATAATGATCATGTAAATGCAGATATGCCATTTGAAAAATTTAAAGAGATGTGTGGCAAAGCATGGAATGAGAAATATAGCTTTCTCGTTATTATGAAGGAAGAAGATATTAAAAATGGTAGATATCGTATAGGGTTGGATAAATTTGTATTTATGCGTTGAACTACCGATGCTACATCTAGTTACATGTTGAACTTCACAGTGTAAACATGGTGAATCAAGAAAAACTATTGAAAGAAATAAAATCACTGAGTGATTCTATTAGGATGAAGAATCGTGCATTGAGGATGGGTTTAAGTGAAAGAGAAGAATTTTCAGAGACTACATTTAAACCTATTACGGAACCTTTAAAACAGATATCAGAAACTATTGGTAAACCTCGTTATGAAGGAGATGTTTTACTACCAGTTTCTAAACAAGAAGTACAAGCATTAAAAAAAGAAGAAGATGATGATTCATATACAAGTGCTAGTGAGCAAGAAGAAACAAAAGAAGAAGAAGAACCAATTGTTGAAAAGGAAGAAGAACAGCCAATACCTGAAGCTGAACAATCTATTCCAAATTTAACTCAATTGAGTAGCGATATATTACAACATGGACCTCTTGGAAGAAAATATATAATGAAAATGCTACATGACATGAAATCAAACCCAAATTTGAGTAGATCACATGTATACGGAGCAAGAATTGATGGGAATGAATTGAAGATCGGCGATTCAAAGCTTGAAATAACACAAGACGATTACATCATTATTGGTGAGCATAGATATAAAGGAACAAAAGGATTATATGAATTAATTTTTAAAAACATACCACTAAGATATTCATCCAAAGATTTAAGTGTTTTTAAGGAGATTCTACAAAATACTAACGCTCATAAAAGAAACTACTCAAAGGATGCAATGATTAATCGTTCACGTGCAACAAAATATAACATCGTTATAAAAAAGTTGTTTCCTCCACGAAAATTGCCAACATTACGTACTGCACCAGCGGTGAGACAACCACTGAAAAGAAAATCTATATCACTTATGGATTTATCACTTCTTGAACAACATGGTAAAAAGAGTAAAGGAGATACTTCAACATCTGGTAAAGGATTGATGAAAAATCTATACAATACGAATGTGATTTACTACAACGATATCAATAAATTGGTTGATAGAATGAGACTATTGCATGAAGCCATGGAAGCTGGTCATACAGGTTTAAATAATGAATGGGTAGCTCTGATTGACGAACTCAGGAATCGCGGCATAATTGTATAATTTCCCGCGGATATATAAGAGTTGCAGGCATATAATGTGTCAGTTCTAACATGAGCGTCGACAAGTTCGGACGCTACTCCGCATTAGGAGTGCAAGTTGGAGAAGACAGAAAAAGAAGCGGATTACCGCAAACACCTGAAGGTGACTATAACATAAGTAATAAACGTTTAAAATTAGTTAAAGATCCAGAAGAAGATACTGATGGAGCAAATTTAAAGACAGTAAAAGAAGCTACTTCAACATCATTGAAATTACATAAGAATACTTATGATGTTAAATCACATAGATTAATTAATGTTGGTAAACCAACTGAAGGTTCTGATGCAATTACTAAAGAGTACTTATCATCTGAACTTTCAAATACTTTAAAATTGCAATGGGGTAACAACTTAAAAGATGGACAAACATATGATGCTGGAAATTATAGAATAACCAACGTGGGAAATCCCAAAAATGATAAAGATTCAGTTAATAAAGAATATTTACATTCTATAATACCGGAAAAAACTAAACATGGATATTCTTTTTATAAATTTATTATAAATGACATTGGATACCCAAAGGAAGACGGTGATGCTGTAAACCTAAAATACATCAAGGACAACTGTATTTTACAAGATGTTAATGAAATCGATTGTCATGGTAAAACATTGACAAATGTAAAGTTTGGTTCTCAACCAAAAGATGCTGTTACTATGGAACAATTATCTAAAGAATTAAAAAAGGAAACATCCAATTTTGTAAAACATGAAGATGCCGTTTTAAAGCGGGGAGATAAATTTATACATGGAAATGAAAAGTTTAATTTAATGCAAGGAAATAATGATGAATGGGATGCAGGACATAAAACAATAACAAATGGAAGATTTGGTATAAAAGATTCAGATGTACCTCTAATGGTACAAACATTAATTGCGAGTGGTGGTGCATTAGGTACATACAATGGTCGTAATAGAAGAATAAAAGATATTTATCCTGGTTACGAAGAAAATGATTGTGTTACAATGAAACAAACAATAACTTGGGATAAACACTTTGGGACCCAATATGATGCAAAGATGAAGAAAATAATTAATATTTTACCAGGTGAAGATTCAAATGATGCTGCTACTATTGGACAAGTCATAAAAA